>OX235276.1:30473495-31058994 GCA_944472155.2 Trichobilharzia szidati | reverse complement strand
AACGAACTCCGATGACGAAACAATCAAGAACCCATTGGTCAACACAAATATACAGAAAACGGAAGTGGACCTGACACTCTGAGGAGACTATCGGTAGAGTGGGAAATGACGACTTGGGCGTTCGACAGCGGCAACGAGGAGACCGCGTGAGGAGGAAATGAAAACTTATGGGTAATATTGAGGCCGGGTTAATGGGGACTGCAGAACATACGACAAAATGGAAATGACCTATTGAAGTTCTATGCAACCAAGAGAATAACAATGTAAGATTGTTTTGCTAAAATCTCTTGGTTCAAGCGCATACCAAAACACTAACAACAACAACAAACAAACATTTTAACACTTACAGATTTGTTTCCTCCGACTTAAGATTCAGTTGCAACCGGACATCATTGTTAGTAACACTGTGACCATTGCTGCTCTCTCTGGTAAGGTTTGTTTAACCATAACTTTATCTGTAATTTCTTCATGTACCATAATTATGTCATCATCCTCTTCTCCGTTAGACTTCAAAAGGAAAAAAAATCAACGAATTACACAATGAAGCCTTTCTTTGTAAAAACGAATTTTGATCAAGATACTGACTGTTTTACCAGAATTCAAATCTGAAACATAGTTCATCTGTTTTAAAGTCAGTTCGCAGGCTTGCATCTCGTGAGATAGCTTTCTTAATAATGCTGCATCATTGCTTTTAACATTCGGAAATTCTAGGACTTTCTCTATGAAAGTCCGGGCCACAACGTGCCTTTGCCCAAATGCTTCTTCTAACAGTTCTAGAGCTTTATAATAACCTTCCTCTGGCTCTAACAAAACACAGTGTTTGATTACATCTTTGGCTTCTCCCTCACAATACTGAATTAAGTAATTTAGCTTACTTCCGTATCCAATAGCATCATTATCCACCAAGTCTTCAAAATTCTTTATAAAATTCCAAAAATTTACAGGATTACCGTCAAACTTAATGATCTCTCTTTTAGGCATGTCCAGAAACTTGGACATGGCTCTGGAGAGCTCATCGTTAGGAGATATAGACTTATGATTAGACTTATAGACTTATTATGATTAGAACATTCACGACTAGCTTGTCGTAATCTTTCCAATTCAATTTCTTTCTCTATTTGGACTATACGCATTTTCGCTAGCTCCAGCTCTACCATATAATTTGATTTATACTCGTTGTTCCCATGGAAATCAGTTTCACTACTCTTTTCTGACTGTGGAGTTAACGTCAGCATAGTCTCATATTTTTCGTCTGCCATACTGTTCGAAACTTTGTAGGATTATTTTTGCCTACAGATTTAGTCCTTCCTCAGTACTCACGACACAGAGTCTTGGCTTAACTATAGTTAAAAACAGAACCACTTGACTTAAACTTTATGTTTCTTAAACATAAAATATATGATACAATTACACCAAGAAAAAAACATACAAATCCATTGTCATTCAACAAAGGACAAAAACGTACCGAACAGTATTGAGGGAACGGACAAAATGAACAGTTAATTAATAACATGTACACAAATAGAGTGACAGAAAACAAACGACACTCAAGGTCACATCACGTGGTGTGAGTTACATTAAATTAACCAATAATCGCGACGAAAGGGTCACATAATATTGATTAGCTGTCTATCATACACCCTATCTATCTGTCGCGATTAACACACTTTCTCATTTCACTTACATCTGTCACATCTGTCACTCCCCTATCATATATGGAGAAGATTTGTACACACCCCTACCAGCTTACTTTCTCACCGAATAACAATTCTTAACCCTGAATTTTTAACAATGATAATGATAATAATAATAGTGATGATAATAATAATAATAATAATGACGACACTAATAATAAGGAATCTAAATCATCAGTGATAATTCCATACAAGGAAGGAACCTCGGAAGCCTTACGCAGAATTCTTAACAAGGCAGGAATAAAAATGGCATTCAAACCCACAAACTCAATTAGAAACAAGCTTTGTCGGTTGAAGGATCCTATAGAGCCTTTAAAACAAAACAGTTTAGTTTATCTAATACCCTGCTGGAATGATTGTCAGGTCAAATACATAGGTCAAACTAGTAGAACAGGGGCAGTCAGACAAGCTGAACATGAAAACCTAGCAAAATCTAGAGAATAGTTCAGCTATAGCACTCACCATATGCAGTTACACACAACCATACAATACGATGAGATAGAGTGAGAGTTTTAAAATCTAATGTCACAGGGTATAGGGAGAGATTGATAACAGAAGCTTTGTTTATCGAATCAACTGACATGGAATACATGTAATAGGAATGATTCATCACCTGTCCCAGATATCTGGAAAATTCTTCTACTCAAACGACAAATGGGAGAGAACAAAGAAAACTGTAAAACTCAAGAGTCAAAGTCGTGTGATTATAATTGTGA
Organism: Trichobilharzia szidati; assembly: GCA_944472155.2. NCBI lineage: Eukaryota > Metazoa > Platyhelminthes > Trematoda > Strigeidida > Schistosomatidae > Trichobilharzia > Trichobilharzia szidati. The sequence continues at coordinate 31,056,584 of OX235276.1, read as the reverse complement.
TATGATTATGTTTTACAAACCGAACTATAGATATGATTACGAACAATAAATTTTGTTCGAAACGTCATCCAGTAAATAATACTGTTTCACTGTGTGATATATCTAATAAACAAACTAATATGGAATTACTTACTACCACAGTGCCCAAGTTTTACACATATATTAATTTTTAACCTTATCTAATCGAAAACCTCTACTTCCATTGCATCATTCAGGTATTATGTTGTTTTTTCCTCACTTTGATTTATTTTAGAAACTACTTTTGAGTAAGCTTAGAGCTTATCGGGGGCCAGTTAACGAGGACTGAAGAGATCAGGACAAATATGGAGATGTACTGCTGAAGACCCATGCTCATCACAGAACCAAACGGAATCTGAATAATAACTATTGTGAATGTGTAAAATATCGGTTAGCGACAGGTGTGACGTAACATAAACAACCTCCCTAAGATTACATTATCATCATATAAAAATGAAATGTCATTCTACTACAGAAATATACCCAGTATAGTGAGTCATCTAGTGGGGTCGTGTAATAATCGCAATGAAAAACTGAAAATACAATTAACTATCAATCGAACAACTACAGGAACACTCACTTCCAACTGGATAAACTCGTCCACCGTAGATCAGTCCTGTGATTTAAATTTGAAAAAATATATCGCGGTATGATGACTTGAAAAGAATTTTTGTTCCAGTGTATTTTGGTTTTGTGATTGTCTAATATATATTAGTACAGTCAGTATTCACCACCAGAATAGTAGTGAGCAATCTGATGGATTCCTGTCAACGTACAATAACAGACTACTTATATCGTGACACATCTAGTAGTATATATGTTTCATTTATGGCTTTCAGACTTACTATTGGTGAGATCATATCATGTAGATGATCCAGTCACCTCAGTCCTACTATCCCCCCTATCATGCATATTATTTTACACTAGCCAATCACATGATAGATTGCACAACCTTCAAATGACTGGGCTATTTTCCTATCACACATTCTCTTCCAATCATGGATTAAAATAAGTCAGTCTGCCCGATCAACATCACCTTGAATAGGTACTCCTCTTCTTGTTCTTACTGTTATAAAGTATATTATATTATATATAATATCCGGTCCATTCTTGATCACAGTTCATACGTATGTCAATATTAAATAGCTAGTTATCTTTTCATGGTCATATTTTTATATAGAATAACAGATTAGTTATGGGATGACCAAAAGTGTTGGGCTGAATGGAATTACAAAAAATTGTGATATGGCGGTGACACAAACACATAAAAAATTCTCCAACCAATAAAATCAACCTAATAGAAAAAAATGGAGGGCAGGAAAATTGACTCCTCAGTTGAAGGTTGTCAATTGAGTCAATTGAGTGGCTAGTACAAAATAAAATGCATTAGAGAGAAGATAGTAAGAAGTTGAATTAGACTGTTAGAGATTTGATCGCATGGAGTGGCGGATAGCTGTTTCGTCTAAGTGTAGGACTCTTCTTGGGTACTTACTTACCGGGGCGAACCTTGTACCTTCCATGTACTAGGTGTGCTCGTACACCATTCAGTCACTGTAACCTGATCCAGTGGCCAATGCACGAATAACAATTTCTGCTGATCCATGATATACAGCGAAGAAATACGAGTCATTGTCATCGGCACTTAACTTTTCTCTTACCTGCCACAGCCGTTCAGTACTCCTTGGTTTTTAATGGTTCGACCATTAATGTCAGTTCAGTTCGTGATCGAACTCGAAAACAAATAAATCTATTCAGTGACACAAGTAAAATCCAATAGCAGTTCAACCTCTTAATATAGTATGTTTATGCAAACTCTGATCAAGTTTTGGCCGAATAGTTCCACAACAATGTGAAGACTATATTAAGTAATGTATATCAGGAAAACTGAAATAAATAGTTCGGGGTAGAACTTCGGTTGCGTCCCTTGAACGGTAAAATCTCGATCAGAGGTATTATTTATGTATGTCACAACTTAGTAGTTGAAACTGACACAATTAAATCAATAAACCGATTACAGCTTTACATATAGCTACTATCGATATATTCATACATCAGATCATGATGGATTGATGAGTTATTGATTTAAGTATAAAACTTGGTCACTGTGGCAGAGTATAGCTCCAATATGGATAAGATATTATTTTGATAAATCACACAGTGTTGTGCAGTGATATTAACTGATGACGTTTCGAGCAGAAATTATTGCTCAGTCAAAAATATCCAATACAGACGCGGGTTCGAATCTCAGAAGGGACATGAGCTCCTTCGAGGTTGCAGATACGCCTTGCTGACGAGTGCCAACTAGTACGGAACCTAGGTCCAAGGCTTCCTTCCGATTGCCTCCAACCATCTAATTACTCTGCATCACTGTGTCATTTATCAAAATAAAATCTTATCCGTAATAGATCTATGATTTCACTTTACTCCATGCCCTCAGCCACCACGCCTCCTTCAACAAAACAATATTGCATATTGAATCGAGACTGCTTGAAACTCTAATTAGTAGAAACTGGTTTTCCAAAAAAGACTTTGCCATTATATTAGTTAACTGTAAACATAAGCATACTAACATCAGTCAGTCAGTCAGTCAGTCAATCAATCAATCAAACAATAAGTCCACCTACTATTCTGTCATATGATGAATTTTCGACTGTCCTCTGACAGACAGCACTTTCACACAAAAATAAATCCCATTGAACGACTCATTCTAAACATTAACAACACACAAACAAAATCGTCGTTAAATCATGCCTAGATGTCCTCATTTCTAAATATCTCCACAGTTACACACTTAATCTCTTCCTCAAAGGATGAGTCATCTAGGGGCTTGTTCATGTGCTTCCTTGTCTACTCACTCACTCGCTTGCTTGCTTAAGAGGTAGAGGTGCATGTCAGATGATTGGCCGTCATCCCAAATTCCATTAGAAAAATGTGATGTATTTGAGCAATACATTTCGAACAATCTGGTCCCCTACACATTCACTTATCAAGTCAATATTTATACTATGTTAAAAATAAAGGCCGATTAGAATACACAAATAAAACAAAAAGGATTTTAAAATTAATAAGAATAATTAACAACACTAGGCTTGGTTATCTATCTACCTATCTAATCAGATAAGGATTGCCAAGGTAGGTTGAGAATAATAAAATATTATTTCTGTACACACAGTTGGCAGGGGTGAGGGGCTTGGCGATTAAACCACCAAGCTCATACCATACACATTTTAACCTGTGGTCCTGTAGTTTCCATATATTTTATTGAAATGGGCTGAAGCGATAGCTATTCGTAAATTTCAGCGCCTCACTGTGTGCTCAAAAACAATTTAATATTACATTCAATATAACATACCTTGGTGGTAATTCTATTATGGATAACATTTTATTCTGATTAAGTCACACAATATTATGCAGTAACATTTACTGATGACTACCTTTCGTGCAAAATTTTCATTATTTCTCATAATCATATCAAGGCAGTACTCACACAATTCTCTTGCTTCATTTATATAAACATGAATAAAAATTGATGATTAGACAGTTGAATAAAATCAATGTAAGATAAAGTACACTCTGAAACAATATCAGTTTTCAAGAGTTCGGTTTGTAAGCATCAGATTTGTTTATACTTGATTCGTATTTTCAATTGTGAAACACTCCCGACTAGACTTAACTTTCACACATCGGAAAAAAGTTCACCAAGACAGTTTATACTGAATTACAATTTGAGAATTCATATGTATTCAACCAACTGACAGATGATCATAAGAGAATATATAATAAGTGAGGATAGATAGATAGGCTTGGTTGGTGTCTTCAAAGCTAATGCGGTTGACGTTGTTGCTGTATGATGTATGCTGCCAGAAAACACTAGGAAGCACTTAAACATCTCAAAAATACTCACCAAATAGCAACATTACGATCGGATAAAGATTTGACAGTTGTTCTAATCAATAAAGAAGACTATATTGCCGAGATGAACTTAATCCTACAAAATCCAGAAAAATTGATTGATTCAGTTTTAACATAGAAAATAACGCAAAAATATAACATTTCAGATTTCAGTACTACACTCCATGTAGCACACAAGAGACTACAATAAGCAGAAATGTACTGGAGAAAGAATAGCGACATGGAAAAATCACTAGAGATTATTGGATATCCGAGATGGCAAACAGTGAATACATCCGCGACACTGAGAACGATTTTCAGCCAAATCTCCAATGGTCACCAACCATTGCCTCTAAACACTCCGAGAACTCAAGTGAGACAGTCTACACATCACTATGTGGCTGGCTCAAAGTAATAGTCAAAAACGTCACGGACTATAGTCAGGTGTCGACTCAACCAACCAACCAACCAAAACTCTTTTCCAAATTAAACTGATGTCAGCTAACATTCCTCTTCGACGAGGAAGGCGATGGTTCATCATGCCCAACACACGCCCTAGCCATCTCAATCCACGTAACTTCACAACCTTATTGATGCACTTACTCCATCTTGCCTAACACTCTACGACTAATCTCATTAGTATTCACCATATTATACCACCTAACATGGGAAATAGAATGCAAACACCTGTGGTGGTTGTGAGTCGGTCTTAGACAGCTAGCCTTTCTTCCATTAAGTGGCCAAAACGCTGTACTACTTCACTCCCAATATTTAAGCTTGGAGTCGGTGCAGTGCAGTCCTGCAGCATCGAATTACATATCAAAGGAGAGAATCACACGCCAAATATTCCAAGATTTCTGTCCAAAATGTTCACAAGACTCTGCATTTTGTCACAGTCTTCACCTAGGAGGACAATATCATCCCCGTACAAAAATGGGGAGGGTGAGCATTCCTGAAGGCCATCACCGACTGTCGGTCACTTCAGATGGAAACCTTACACAAGAACTGACACCGCTGAGTCAGTTCGAATTCACTGAGATATTCTTCCTGGGAACTCCTTCATTTCAAATTCGTATGTTGTGAATTTGATTTGACATTCGCTGTCCTAAATTCAGATGAGAGTAGTCATAATTCTTCAACACCTCCAATTTCTGCTACAGCCTCCGACCACTAATTCGTTCTCAGGAGGATAGCATCACGGTCAATTGTGTTCATACAAAAAGCATAAGTGCAGAAAAAATATCAGAAAATACCAAAACAAAGCGGAATAGTGAACATGCAGCCTCAATGCTTGGCAGAGCTGGAAAACCCTGATTCCACCAAACCTATCGTGTACATGGCCTCCAGAAGCCGAACTGACCGAGTGAACTTTGCCACTTCCACGTAAAATGAAAGTCGAAGGCAGTTTTCAATGTTTCTGATGAGTAGGTCTAGAATGAACACAAATATGTTGATGTATCTCTCCCTATATCATCATCCAGTCCAACTTCACTGCCTCATGCATAAAGTTTATCTTTCTAAAACTTAACCATATACCAATAGCAAATGCAACAACATTACCTCTTATCTACCTAAGGGCGAAATGTACGCCTTACAGGTCACGCGGGAAGTAACATCAGTGACAAATATGGACAACAGAAGGAAAAACTAAGTTCAATTCACTATCCAGTGAATAAAGGAGTGAGATAAGAACAATAAAAAAAAATGGCCAACCAAACCTCATTACCAAAAAGGAGGAACAAAGAAAACAATAGGCTGTTCACTTCAAAAATTCTTCAACTGACCATCACTTACAATCCATCCAGAAATACCATCAACAACCACAGAACAACTGGTCAGTGGATACCAGTCCTCCAACGAATGCACAAGTCTCCGATGCACTCAGGCTACTAAAAGTGGAGAAGGCAACAGGACCACGCGGAATTCTCTTCTGAGGCACTGAAAACAGATCACGAGACTACAGTTGACATCCTCACGACACTAATGTAAAAATTTCGCAAGGAAAGAAAGAAATGTACCTATTGATCGGATGAAAAACTACATTGTTGAATTACCAAAGAAGGGCAAATTACTCCTCTGAAAGAACTGGCGAAGAATCATGCTGTTCTCCACAGCAAGAGAAATATTAGTTCACGTCATCCTAGAGAGACTAGAAGATGCACTGGATACAAGAAAAGAAAACCATGTACTGTAAAATTGCAACCCTACGAATAATCATCGAACTCAGGATAGAACCAGTCAAATCTCTACCTCAACTTCGTCAGCTTTTAAGAGGCCTCCGACAGCGTTGCCCACTAGGTGATCTGGAAACTATCACCGATGTTATTCCTACTTGTTTGGGATTGGACTATGCGGGAGACCCTCAGAAGGGGGCAGACAGGAGTACGTTGGACCGAGGAGACTCTATAAAAACTCAACTTTGTGTGTGATCTATGTCTTTTAAATAAATTCGAAGACCTACAGTCGGGAACCGACGAACCGGCATAAGACACTGACTGCAAATACAAGACTTCTGATGAAGACTGAGAAGACGGAGGTGGAGATAACAAACCACCGACAACAAGCACCAATCACTATCAATGAAACAAATTTGAAAGACATCACTTGCTTTACCTAGCTAGAAAGTATCTTTTCGACTACAAGCCGAGTCACGATTAAGTCAAGAACAGCCTTCATCACTCTGAAATCAGTTTAGAAATCTTCTGCACTCAACATTAACAACAAAATCCCCATTTTCAACACCGATGTTAAGTCAGTCCCTCTAAATTGATCAGAAACTTGACTCACGCCTGACGAAAAGCATTTCCACTAAAGGACACTAAAGAAGTTTATTAACAGCTACCTTCTCTGGCTCCACACCGAAGATCAGACGGCTGGAGAGAAAGAATTAGCAAAAACGAACTCCGGTGACGAAACAATCAAGAACCCATTGGTCAACACAAATATACAGAAAACGGAAGTGGATCTGACACTCTGAGGAGACTATTGGTAGAGTGGGAAATGACGACTTGGGAGTTCGACAGCGGCAACGAGGAGACCGCGTGAGGAGGAAATGAAAACTTATGGGTAATATTGAGGCCGGGTTAATGGGGACTGCAGAACATACGACAAAATGGAAATGACCGATTGAAGTTCTATGCAACCAAGAGAATAACAATGTAAAATTGTTTTGCTAAAATCTCTTGGTTTAAGCGCATACCAAAACACTAACAACAACAACAACAACAAACAAACAAACAAACAATTTAACACTTACAGATTTGTTTCCTCCGACTTAAGATTCAGTTGCAACCGGACATCATTGTTAGTAACACTGTGACCATTGCTGCTCTCTCTGGTAAGGTTTGTTTAACCATAACTTTATCTGTAATTTCTTCATGTACCATAATTATGTCATCATCCTCTTCTCCGTTAGACTTCAAAAGGGAAAAAAATCAACGAATTACACAATGAAGCCTTTCTTTGTAAAAACGAATTTTGATCAAGATACTGACTGTTTTACCAGAATTCAAATCTGAAACGTAGTTCATCTGTTTTGAAGTCAGTTCGCAGGCTTGCATCTCGTGAGATAGCTTTCTTAATAATGCTGCATCATTGCTTTTAACATTCGGAAATTCTAGGACTTTCTCTATGAAAGTCCGGGCCACAACGTGCCTTTGCCCAAATGCTTCTTCTAACAGTTCTAGGGCTTTATAATAACCTTCCTCTGGCTCTAACAAAACACAGTGTTTGATTACATCTTTGGCTTCTCCCTCACAATACCGAATTAAGTAATTTAGCTTAGTTCCGTATCCAATAGCATCATTATCCACCAAGTCTTCAAAATTCTTTATAAAATTCCAATAATTTACAGGATTACCGTCAAACTTAATGATCTCTCTTTTAGGCATGTCCAGAAACTTGGACATGGCTCTGGAGAGCTCATCGTTAGGAGATATAGACTTATGATTAGACTTATAGACTTATTATGATTAGAACATTCACGACTAGCTTGTCGTAATCTTTCCAATTCAATTTCTTTCTCTATTTGGACTATACGCATTTTCGCTAGCTCCAGCTCTACCATATAATTTGATTTATACTCGTTGTTTCCATGGAAATCAGTTTCACTACTCTTTTCTGACTGTGGAGTTAACGTCAGCATATTCTCATATTTTTCGTCTGCCATACTGTTCGAAACTTTGTAGGATTATTTTTGCCTACAGATTTAGTCCTTCCTCAGTACTCACGACACAGTCTTGGCTTAACTATAGTTAAGAACAGAATCACTTGACTTAAACTTTATCTGTTTCTTAAACATAAAATAAATCATACAATCACACCAAGAAAAAAATATACAAATCCATTGTCATTCAACAAAGGACAAAAACGTACCGAACAGTATTGAGGGAACGGACAAAATGAACAGTTAATTAATAACATGTACACAAATAGAGTGACAGAAAACAAACGACACTCAAGGTCACATCACGTGGTGTGAGTTACATTAAATTAACCAATAATCGCGACGAAAGGGTCACATAATATTGATTAGCTGTCTATCATACACCCTATCTATCTGTCACGATTAACACACTTTCTCATTTCACTTACATCTGTCAAGTGTACACTGCCCTATCATATATGGAGAAGATTTGTACACTCCCCTACCAGCTTACTTTCTCACCGAATAACAATTCTTAACCCTGAATTTTTAACAATGATAATGATAATAATAATAGTGATGATAATAACAATAATAATAATAATAATGACGACACTAATAATAAGGAATCTAAATCATCAGTGATAATTCCATACAAGGAAGGAACCTCGGAAGCCTTACGCAGAATTCTTAACAAGGCAGGAATAAAAATGGCATTCAAACCCACAAACTCAATTAGAAACAAGCTTTGTCGGTTGAAGGATCCTATAGAGCCTTTAAAACAAAACAGTTTAGTTTATCTAATACCCTGCTGGAATGATTGTCAGGTCAAATACGTAGGTCAAACTAGTAGAACAGGGGCAGTCAGACTAGCTGAACATGAAAACCTAGCAAAATCTAGAGAATAGTTCAGCTATAGCACTCACCATATGCAGTTACACACAACCATACAATAGGATGAGATAGAGTGAGAGTTTTAAAATCTAATGTCACAGGGTATAGGGAGAGATTGATAACAGAAGCTTTGTTTATCGAATCAACTACAAATACATGTAATGGGAATGATTCATCACCTGTCCCAGATATCTGGAAAATTCTTCTACTCAAACGACAAATGGGAGAGAACAAAGAAAACTATAAAATTCAAGTGTCAAAGTCGTGTGATTATAATTGTGATATGATTATGTTTTACAAACCAAACTATAGATATGATTACGAACAATAAATTTTGTTCGAAACGTCATCCAGTAAATAATACTGTTTCACTGTGTGATATATCTGATAAACAAACTAATATGGAATTACTTACTACCACAGTGCCCAAGTTTTACACATATATTAATTTTTAACCTTATCTAATCGAAAACCTCTACTTCCATTGCATCATTCAGGTATTATGTTGTTTTTTCCTCACTTTGATTTATTTTAGAAACTACTTTTGAGTAAGCTTAGAGCTAATCGGGGGCTAGTCAACGGGGAATGAAGACATCAGGACAAATATGGAGATGTACTGCTGAAGACCCATGCTCATCACAGAACCAAACGGAATCTAAATAATAACTATTGTGAATGTGTGAAATATCGGTTAGCGACAGGTGTGACCTAATATAAACAACCTCCCTAAGACTACATTATCATCAGATAAAAATGAAATGTCATTCTACTACAGAAATATACCCAGTATAGTAAGTCATCTAGTGGGGTCGTGTAATAATCGCAATGAAAAACTGAAAATACAATTAACTATCAATCGAACAACTACAGGAACACTCACTTCCAACTGGATAAACTCGTCCACCGTAGATCAGTCCTGTGATTTAAATTTGAAAAAATATATCGCGGTATGATGACTTGAAAAGAATTTTTGTTCCAATGTATTTTGGTTTTGTGATTGTCTAATATATATTAGTAGAGTCAGTATTCACCACCAGAATAGTAGTGAGTAATCTGATGGATTCCTGTCTACGTACAATAACAGACTAGTTATATCGTGACACATCTAGTAGTATCTATGTTTCATTTATGGCTTTCAGACTTACTATTGGTGAGATCATATCATGTAGATGATCCAGTCACCTCAGTCCTACTATCCCCCCTACCATGCATATTATTTTACACTAGCCAGTCACATGATAGATTGCACAACCTTCAAATGACTGGGCTATTTTCCTATCACAAATTCTCTTCCAATCATGGATTAAAATAAGTCAGTCTGCCCGATCAACATCACCTTGAATAGGTACTCCTCTTCTTGTTCTTACTGTTATAAAGTATAATTCCATAATGGATAAGATTTTATTTTGATAAATCACACAGTGTAGTACAGTTATATTAACTGATGACGTTTCGAGCACAAACTATTGCTCATAATCATATCAAGTTACTCACCCAACTTCTTTCCTTCATTTATATACATGTGTGGAATCGACTAGATATTGGAATAAAATTCAATATGAGATAATGTACATTCAGAAATAGTAGTACGAGTGTTATTAATCCATTGCAATTAGATGGGAAATACGACGAGTGTTTTTATAGTCATAATAAGTTGATTGTTAGAATGTGTTGATGTGTTTGAATGGAAATAGAATTTTAAGACTATTTATCATCTTCTTCTGATTTGACTGGTGGCAATAATACGAGTGTTATTAATCCATTGCAATTAGATGGGAAATACGACGAGTGTTTTTATAGTCATAATAAGTTGATTGTTAGAATGTGTTGATGTGTTTGAATGGAAATAGAATTTTAAGATTATTTATCATCTTCTTCTGATTTGACTGGCGGTAATAATATCTTCCATATTTCTGGTATTTGCATTGAGTCACTTCTGTTGCATGTGTTGGGTGTAGACTCGATGAATAAGGATTCCGTAATCAACCTCTCTTTCCACCTACCTATATTACGTTTTAGAATTTTAACCCTATCCCACCCTATTGTGTGGTTGTTTGTTATTGCGTGAAGTGCAATAGCTGAGCTTTTTTCTAAATTACTTATCTTTTCAGGGTCAATCATTTTCCCTTTAGCTAAATTCTTATGTTCTGATAATCTGACTATCCCTGACCTACTAGTTTGACCTATGTAGTTGACTTCACAGTCGTTGCAAGGTATTTTGTAAATTATATTATTTTGTTTAATTGGCTCCAACGGGTCCTTTAACCTACAAAGTTTGTCTCTGAGTGAGTTTGTTGGTTTGAATGCCACCCTAATTCCTGCTTTATTGAGAATCCTACGTAGGGCCTCAGATGTCCCCTCCTTATATGGTATAACAGTAGAAGACTTATATTCTCTCTTATTTGTGTTATTACTACTAGTTACACAATTATTTTTATTTTGTTTTTGGCCTTTGCTGATCTTCTTAATGAATTTTATAGGATAGTTATTCAACACCAACGCTTCTTCTATCTGTTTTATTTCGTCATTTAGGTCCTTTTTTGTGCTACTTAGTGCTATGGCTCGGTTTGTCAGACACTTAACCAAGCCTGCCTTAACAGTTAACGGGTGAGACGAATTAAAGTCTAAATATCTATTAGAATGCGTTGGTTTTCTATAAACACTAGTGTGTCAATATGGCCTTAGAAGCAGTTAAAAAAGAACTAACTGCGGATACTGAACTCAATCATAGGACAAAGCTGTCCATTGAAGAAATTATTTTAGGGATTCAGCTATGCCTCACATCTACTATCTTCAAGTTCCAAGGCAGAATATATAGGCAAACAGAAGGTGTAGCAATGGGATCACCAATATCCCCTATTGTAGCAGACATCTTTATGGACAGCTGGGAAAATAGTGCTCTCAATACATTTAATCCTAGGCCAAAAATATGGTGGAGATATGTAGATGACACATTCACAGTGTTAAAAACAGAACATATCTCTAGCTTCTTAACACATATAAACTCACAAGTAGAAGGAATAAAATTCACATTTGAATCAGAAAATGAACAAGGAGAATTAACCATGTTAGATTGTAAGATAAAACGAATAGAAGAAGGCAAACTACACACTAGTGTTTATAGAAAACCAACGCATTCTAATAGATATTTAGACTTTAATTCGTCTCACCCGTTAACTGTTAAGGCAGGCTTGGTTAAGTGTCTGACAAACCGAGCCATAGCACTAAGTAGCACAAAAAAGGACCTAAATGACGAAATAAAACAGATAGAAGAAGCGTTGGTGTTGAATAACTATCCTATAAAATTCATTAAGAAGATCAGCAAAGGCCAAAAACAAAATAAAAATAATTGTGTAACTAGTAGTAATAACACAAATAAGAGAGAATATAAGTCTTCTACTGTTATACCATATAAGGAGGGGACATCTGAGGCCCTACGTAGGATTCTCAATAAAGCAGGAATTAGGGTGGCATTCAAACCAACAAACTCACTCAGAGACAAACTTTGTAGGTTAAAGGACCCGTTGGAGCCAATTAAACAAAATAATATAATTTACAAAATACCTTGCAACGACTGTGAAGTCAACTACATAGGTCAAACTAGTAGGTCAGGGATAGTCAGATTATCAGAACATAAGAATTTAGCTAAAGGGAAAATGATTGACCCTGAAAAGATAAGTAATTTAGAAAAAAGCTCAGCTATTGCACTTCACGCAATAACAAACAACCACACAATAGGGTGGGATAGGGTTAAAATTCTAAAACGTAATATAGGTAGGTGGAAAGAGAGGTTGATTACGGAATCCTTATTCATCGAGTCTACACCCAACACATGCAACAGAAGTGACTCAATGCAAATACCAGAAATATGGAAGATATTATTACCGCCAGTCAAATCAGAAGAAGATGATAAATAATCTTAAAATTCTATTTCCATTCAAACACATCAACACATTCTAACAATCAACTTATTATGACTATAAAAACACTCGTCGTATTTCCCATCTAATTGCAATGGATTAATAACACTCGTATTATTGCCACCAGTCAAATCAGAAGAAGATGATAAATAGTCTTAAAATTCTATTTCCATTCAAACACATCAACACATTCTAACAATCAACTTATTATGACTATAAAAACACTCGTCGTATTTCCCATCTAATTGCAATGGATTAATAACACTCGTACTACTATTTCTGAATGTACATTATCTCATATTGAATTTTATTCCAATATCTAGTCGATTCCACACATGTATATAAATGAAGGAAAGAAGTTGGGTGAGTAACTTGATATGATTATGAGCAATAGTTTGTGCTCGAAACGTCATCAGTTAATATAACTGTACTACACTGTGTGATTTATCAAAATAGAATCTTATCCATTATGGAATTATACTCTACCACAGTGCCCAAGTTTTATACTTATATGTTATAAAGTATATTATATTATATATAATATCCGGTCCATTCTTGATCACAGTTCATACGTATGTTAATATTAAATAGCTAGTTATCTTAATATCAGTAAAAAGTTTGAGCATTGTGGATTAGATAAAATAAAGTATAATTATGTTTTAATATTTTACACACAATGATAAGTTTTGTTATTGATAATATTTCGAGCAAAATTACTGCCCATGTTCACACCACTGTTGGAATTGTTTGATTCACACATTTATGATTTGTACTCATATATATAGTTGATTATCTTTGCTCACTCATATTTTTATTTTTTTGTATTTGAGTTGTATTCCACGTTCATTCATGTTTTTGTATCCAGAATTATATTCCAAGTTGTTGATAGTTGTACTGAGTCACCCTTGTTACACGTATCCGGTGTGGCTTTAATGAATACCGATTCTGTTATAAGTCTTTCTTTCCATTTGTTCATGTTAGTTTTTAGAATATTAGTGTTATAAACAAACAACAGTTACACTAGCTATGCATTCAAAACAAAATCATTCAACCATATCTACTATCAAGATAACAATCTTGTTGATTTCTACTCACCCAACTTCCTAAAACTCTTGTATTTCCCTCTTTATGTCTCCTAGATATTTCCATATTTTCCTCCTCCGTTTCGATTTGCATTCTGATTACAACTCACACATGAAATTAGTCATCTTATCACACATTTATTCGACTGATTAACACGAACAGCTAGACTTGTGAATACTGCTCACTTTTATCACTTTCTTCGTGCATGAAAAAATCATGCATCAATGTCACTGACTGTAGAGTTGGTGAGGCAAATGAATTCCCTGAAAACAGCCTCTTCACCGGACTAAGTGTTTTCTTTTCATAAAGGATTAAGCCACAAAATAACTATACAAGTTACCATTTAATAATGTGTTATCACTTTCATGACAGTAATTCATCCCAGTGGATATGTAGCTCGAAAGTGTCTACTCTTTCTACTGTCTTGTACAGAACTTCGACTAGGCTCTGTAAACCATTCAGATTTTGTTTTGACCAGTTCATATTTGTTTTCGGAGGTGAACAGCGAACCATGATGTAGTCTTGATGGAAATCCAATCGAAACTTCTTTTTCGAATTTAAGATGAAATCCTATAGGATACAAACAAATATGGAAATAAGTGTTTTCTGCTTTCCGTTTACTCCAACTACCACTCGTACGTTAAGTGAGTTGTATACATCGGATGGTTATGACCGAGACACACTTACGTGTTAAAAATATTAACTGAAGTACAACTCAGTCTAGAGAGTTTTTGTGTGAAACACCGGATAAGTTAGTCGATTTGCAGCCAAATTTATTCATAAATGAAAATGATACTTCAGACATTGTTATTTGAGCAGCCGGAAGATATAGCATAGCATACACTGACACAATAGGAGCTGCAGTTGGTTTTTGAATCGTACCTCCTGCATTAACATACAATTAACCACACAATAGGGTGGGATAGAGTCGAAATTCTAAGAAGTAATAATATAGGTAGGTGGAGATAGAGATGGATTACTGAATCCTGTCTGGTTCATCGAGTCTACGCCCAACACATGCACAATAGAAGTGACTCAACGCAAATACCAGAGATATGGAAGACATTATTACCAGTCAAATCAGAGGAGGATAATAAATAATGTTAAAATGTATTCACTTCAATTCACATTATAACATTCTAATAAGTTATTTATTTATTTATTTTACAATGAAAACATCTTATTTCCCATCTTATTTTATTTTATTCATAACACTCAAATTATTAGTTGTGAATGTACTTCAACTTATATTGATTTTATACAAATGTGGAATTATCAATTTTTACTTATGTCATGTACATAAACGAAGCAGAAAGTTGTGTGAGTGAGTACCTTGATATGATTATGAGCAGTAATGAAAATTGTGCTCAAAAGGTGGTCATCAGTTAATATTACTATATAACACTGTGTGATTTATCAACATAAAATCTTATCCATATCGGAGTTATGCTCTACCACAGTGGCCAAGTTATATACTTATATCAAAGAAATCAGTTACCCATATGAATTCCAGTCAAACGATAATATGCAATTTACTATCTGAAACACGTAAGGCAATCTCAAAACACTCACACAGTATATTTAGATAAAAGGCAACACAGCACAAAGGACCAATATATCCTTTTAACTTGACCTGAGTCTATTCTCTCACCTCTTACCTCTTTATTAATTTCATATATATTCCTATGACAAGTCCGTGTGTGATCAGATTGTTCGAAATGTGTTGCGCAAATACATTGCGTTCAAAAACAATTCGTCATCACATTGAACCTTCCTTGGTAAATTTTGTTTTGATACTATAACAGATGTACTATTACCTCTGTTATTTGGTTTAGTGGTCTTCATTGTTACTTTGACCTTGAATATGTCCTTTAAACTTGACCTAAGTCTATTTTCTCACCTCTTACCTCTTTATTAATTTCATGATATAAATAGACAATTATTTAGTGTTAAAAGAGTAACTGCTCATATAGATAGTAATGAGACAAAGAGGTGGAGTTCTGATTTCGCTTGGATACAAGCATGGACTATACACAAAATACAAGATAGAACAACAGAGTGAATTTATACATATGTCGATGGTGACTTCAGGAATGTGGGTGTGAATGGTGAAGTAAAATTATAAAATCGACAAATTCATTTCATTTATATCTTACAATATTACTCACCCCTACCCTCCTCAACTCTTCACCACAATATATACATATACGTAAATATAAAAATTCACTCTGTCGTTCTATCTTGTTTTTTGTCTCCAGTGCATACTTGTTTCCAAGCGAAATGTAAACTCCACCGCCTTATCTAATTATTACCTAAATAGTTAGTCTTTGAGATATAACTCGAATTCATCGTCGAAAAGTAGGTTCTGACACCATTTCTTAACTTAAATTTGATTTTGTGTAGGATGTAGACGAGTTAAGTGAGAGAGAGAGAGAATCGACGAAGTAAAACGAGGTCGTATTATCTTGCAACTGCAAATATGTTTCTGCCTTCTTTATTCAAATTAATGCAGGCAACAGGCTGTATGAAATTAACCAGGTGGTTTGGCGACACCCCACCCTCCCCACTACTGACAGCTTTGAATGCTCATCGCAATGTGACAAAATATTTCCTAAGCAGCCCAAGAAGGATTCACGCGGAGCAATAGAGAATAACGGAGAGGAAATAAATGTTTAGTAATCGAGCTTATTCTTTCACTCTATTAAAAGTCTACATTTTTCCAACATTACAGTATTATCGTGTTAACATTCCAACGACAATCGGCATTGTAACTAACAGAATGGAAAGCCAATGAAAATAAAACACGACAACTAAAAATTAATCCATGGGAAATTCCCTCCTCACTCCCGGCCCCAACACACACACACACACACACCTCGAACATTATCAAAACACAAGACAAGTAGTTCAGCGAAGAGGCTCTCTTCAAGGAATTCCCTTACCCCCTCGCTTCTACAATCCTATTTATATGCAATTTTCTTCATGAAACAGGCCTGTAACAAAAGTGATGACTATTTGTCATAATCGTGTAGTCGCTAATTAATATTAGTCAGTGCATGTGAGCAGCTGAACAAGTGGATTCCAGTTACCAGAATGATTGAGCGAAGAAATATTCGCTTTTCAATTAGATCCTCATCTCTCACTCTACTCTAATGTATTTATAGCATTTTTATTAGCATACACAACAGTCTACCAATCAGGTGGCACTGGTATCTTTGTTACCAATAATTAGTCAGTGTGAAAATGTCAATGGGGTGATAAATCAGGAAGAAAATTAATACACACAATTAGAAGGTAGAAATGGTCACAACACGTGGATTGCATAATGCTGCATAATTTTGGAAAGATCACGAGTAATTAAGGAATAAGTGTGTTCACAGGTTGTATGCGTAACAGATTGTCAAAGAAAATAAAACGATTTGGACAATGATAATTTGTAACTAAGGTTGATGAAGGGGTCATAAGAATAAAATGATTTTACAAAGATAACATGTAATTAAAGATGAAGCAGTCAGAGGAGTTAAATAATTCAGACAATTATAATTTTTACAGGTTTATGGGAAGAGGGGCGAAGTAGTCCGCCTTATTCATTCATGTAACGATGTCCAATTACAAATACGTAAGATGATGACTAATTTAATGCGTGAGTTGTGATCACCATGCACATCGAAACGAAGGAAATATGGAATGATGTATTAGTGTTATAAACAAACAACAGTTACACTAGCTATGCATTCAAAACAAAATCATTCAACCATATCTACTATCAAGATAACAATCTTGTTGATTTCTACTCACCCAACTTCCTAAAACTCTTGTATTTCCCTCTTTATGTCTCCTAGTGTTATAACTGCAATGGATTAAGGTAAATCCCCGTCGCTAATTTGTTGTAGCTGTAGGGGATTTAAATTGAGGACGTTGTCGCCTTGTTCTGTCTGCGCCTGACTAATATGCCTATCTGCTTCTGGTACCTTCCGATTCAGGGAACCACGGAAATATCAAAAGACAAAGTCTGGTCTGTGACTGTATTGTAGTACAACAACTACGACTACGACGACGAATAACTTATTTAGGAAATGGTATTTATACAATTTTACAATCAATAGAGACAGCTAACGGTATTTGAATTAATTGGTCGTAATAGTCAATAACAATTTGCGTGGGAATGATGATATACCACTTATGCGAGATTAACAGTCATTAAGATAATTGAACAATAACAAAATGTGTGAGAATTGATGATATACAACTTATATGAGATTAACAGTAGTTAAGATAATTGAACAATAACAAAGTGTGTGGGAATTGATGATATACAACTTATGCGAGATTAACAGTCGTTAAGATAATTGAACAATAACAAAATGTGTGAGAATTGATGATATACAACTTATGCGAGATTAACAGTCGTTAAGATAATTGAACAATAACAAAATGTGTGAGAATTGATGATATACAACTTATACGAGATTAACAGTCGTTAAGATAATTGAACAATAACAAAATGTGTGAGAATTGATGATATACAACTTATACGAGATTAACAGTCGTTAAGATAATTGAACAATAACAAAGTGTGTGGGAATTGATGATATACAACATATGCGAGATTAACAGTCGTTAAGATAATTGAACAATAACAAAGTGTGTGGGATCCTATCACCTAGATATTTCCATATTTTCCTCCTCCGTTTCGATTTGCATTCTGATTACAACTCACACATGAAATTAGTCATCTTATCACACATTTATTCGACTGATTAACACGAACAGCTAGACTTGTGAATACTGCTCACTTTTATTACTTTCTTCGTGCATGAAAAAATCATGCATCAATGTCACTGACTGTAGAGTTGGTGAGGCAAATGAATTCCCTGAAAACAGCCTCTTCACCGGACTAAGTGTTTTCTTTTCATAAAGGATTAAGCCACAAAATAACTATACAAGTTACCATTTAATAATGTGTTTTCACTCTCATGACAATTATTCATCGATATATTCTCTCAGCTGACCTTTCATGTAGATAATTCATCACAAAAACGCAAATGAACTGACTTTCAGCCTAATTTGTCAGTAAACTGATTCGAAACAATGCTTCAGCTTACAAACTAATTTCGTCATCGCAGTTACAAGAACAATGTAACAAAAAAGCTGTTTAAATAAAGCAATAATAGGACGTATTTCGTCTGAATCGTGTAATCATGAACACTCATCTCAGTGATCTAATGGTTAGTGTATTCATTAGCTGTGAGTATTTAAAATTAAAGATAGTCAGTATCGCTTTTCCTGCCTGTGCATTCATATTTGAATTAATGTAGGTATAATGATGTATTTTCCGACATTTAGACTAGATATCTTATGTCTCTCAGAATAATTTCGATAGTTGAAAAATAATTGAAGAGATGGAAATACAGTGAAATCCAAACGGACAACTGATGAATTTTACTTTAGATGTTGTAAATTACAAGTCAAAATTGTCACCGCGTAACATGTTTTGTGATTTTGAATTGTCAATTTGTCGTAATCCTTAACTATTTTCATCACAGTTAGTTGTACCACTCTCTACATATCTCAGTGAAATTGCGCAAGAGAGATGTCATAGTATCAGACAGCTGTTTAATAGCGAATTCAGTTATTATTTCTTCCTTTCATTTGTATGACATCTCGGAACATCATTTGGCGTTTTCGATAAAGAAATTCGTCCACCACACAGATCGATGGATGTCTGATGCTGGCCTAACCACGAGACCTGTTCCTCGAAGGAAAATTGTACATTTCGTTGTTAGACAAACACCTAGTGATAGGTTTACATCATCTTTTCATAAACAGAAATTTTAGTCTTATACAAATACGAATGGAGAAAATCAATCAGACCTTATTCATTTTTGTAGAACAGTATGAGAAATGCTCTATGTATCCTAAACTGAAATGTACAGTGTGGATTCATGAAGACAGTTTCATTTCATCCAGGGGAAATATGTGCGTAGAATTGGCTTTTTGGAATTAGTGAATAATAGATGGAAATTGTAGTCCTCTGGTTGTATGTAGTGTAATTGTATATGAGAAGGATAAAGCCGTTCGGATAAACCCGCCTTTCGAGAGTGGAAAATACAGACGAAATGTTCAGCATATATAGTTTACCCATCAGAAGATAATTATGTCACACCAAGTCCAATGTGGAGAGATAAATTTTGATGGGCTACGGAATATTCGTCAATATATAATCATGCTACTCACTATTAAAAAAGTAGTACAAAGTTAAACACAGATAAAACGATATGAATGCATCAGGAAGTAATTAACATAGTGTACAAACATTCCTGTATATATATATTTGCGATAGAATGATCATTTGTTAGATAGACAGTCTCTTTAGTGTCAGCCGAAAAACTATACTGCAGTGTGTTCAAGTTCTCACTTGTATTAAGAGTTAAAACTGCGTAAAATTATTCTACACTTCTGGTCTGAGTGTAAAAATATTAGATCAGGCTTTTCACATGAATTGCTTGAAAGACGGAAAATGGAAAGTATACAGTGTTATCAAGGTTATGAAGTGTGATTCGCCTATTTATTGAGAGCTAGGTTGATGCATATATCGCAGAGAAACTCCTCTGAGCATGGTGGCGTATGCTAGAATTGTGTTCAATCCTGTAGGAAAGGATGTGTGATACTATTCTGATTAAATTTCAGAGAAGACTGATAAAGACTCTGAAGTGACTGGTAATTTGTTTAGTTTTAAAAGGCTGAGAAACGTACTGATAACTGTCAAATCTGCATGGGTGATGGTACAGCAGTTCATTGTTGGCGATAATGGCGGTGGCAAGGATCAATTTAACAATCAGAACGAAATTCATTGCACCTACCATAACTATGATGACGGAAATCCCAGAGTGGACTTTTCAATAAGGAAGATGTGAGTGCCTTGAATAAATGCAACATCCTTTGTAGGAATGACAAGTGTTGTCATCGATTCACTGAAATACATTTACAAAGTACATGATTTAAAACTATTCTCGAACTATGGAAGACAGTTAAGGCTGACTTGAAGTAGGGATATTGCTAGCGTAATGCATGTTTTTGTGGATCTGATAAACTTAAATTACTGCACAGGTTTATATTTCTTATGTCTGCACTACAAGTATTCACCAAATTCATCGTTATTCAACAAAAAGCAAAAATATCACTGACAAATGCGTTTCAAAACTGGAATTTAGTGAGCATTGGGTATAACTAGTAACCAGCAAAACAAGACAGTATAGAGAAAATCTAATCTTTCTGGAAAGAAAATGGAGTTAACTCTTACTAAATTGACACAGTGCAGTAATTCCACTAGTCGAAAATAAAATAATCCATTCTACTTTGATGGTGTTTGTTTAATCTTCCTGTATAGATGATTAGGATCTTTTTGAGTTTCACTTTTGTTGTCTTACGCAATTAATGCATAAATTACAATTTCTAGTCTGAAGATATTACTGTACATACCATTTACATGTTGCATCCATTTCTGTGGATTTGTCGACTGCGTCACGATGTTCATCCCAGACACTGTCGGTATTCTCTCCTTGTTCATAGGACATATTCAAGGTCAAAGTAACAATGGAGACCACTAAACCAAATAACAGAGGTAATAGTACATCTGCTATGGTATCAAAACAAAATTTACCAAGGAAGGTTCAATGTGATGACAAATTGTTTTTGAACGCATAAAGGTGGCTTAAACTTCCTAATTGCTAGGGCTTCTTTGGTGAGAGCTGTCTACTAGCAAAATTGTTAGACAGTAATTTACGTCAATATTTACGTTCCCATGATTTGTCGTGAGAAAATGTGAACAAAGATTGATTCAAAACCGACCACAGCAGACGTTGCGTAGGCGGATGCAGTTAACGTATGGAGGATTTGACATTCAAGAAACAGTCACAAATAGATGAAATATTAACTTTACGTGAGAAACAACCAATCGGAAGACTGTGTTTGTTTGTTTACATATCCATAGTGATGTACATGAAATATATAAATATGCGTTGATTTCCTTAAAGAATTATCTGTTGCCTGACTCTTGCCTTCTGTCGTTACACTTCCACAAACTTTAGGATACGCCCCAAACACGTTTTATAGATAGGTTTAAAAGATCTGTTAACGTCAATTTTATGTCCTGTTTCTATAATATGTTTCGCAATAGAGGAGCTAGGTCTCCCGTTCTCACCATTAATGGGTTCTGAAGATTCCATTTGTTTCTGGAGCCATTTAGGAATATGCTCTGAAGCCCTTACTTGCAGAGATCAATGAGTCCTCCCTATGTATCTGTGTCCACACGTACATTCAAATTGGTAAATACAGTGGAATGTGACGTCATTTTTCTCATGTTCGAAGTGCTTAGATAGATATATTGGCTTTACATTCTCTATTATTATGATATTGGCTGCATAAAAAGTCTTTTTGACAGCAGCGTTCAGTCTTTATCTAGTTATCAAGCTGCTTTGATGCCCCATATAGGGTAGCTTGATGTACACGTCTTTCTTAGGGGCGAGTTGGGGAGTGGGTCTTGGTGTTCTGACTACTTTATTTCTCCTGATGAACTTTCTGGATAATTGTTATCAACCAGAGCTTGTGTCAACTTTCATTCTTCCTCATCAAGTGTGTCTTCAGTGCATATTCGTTGGATTCTACTGAAGAGGCACCTTACTAAGGCTCTTTTGTACCGAACAGGGCAAAAACTGTGGTAATTAAGATATTGTCCTGTCCAGGTAGGTTTTCTATAAATAGATCTTTTTATTGACCCATAAGGCTTTTGGCTAAGGAATACATCTAGTAAAGATAAACAATTATCTTCCTTTTCTACCAATTTGGCTAGTAGACAGCTCTCACCAAAGAAGCCCTGGCAATTAGGAAGTTTAAGCCACCTTTATGCGTTCAAAAACAATTTGTCATCACATTAAACCTTCCTTGGTAAATTTTGTTTTGATACCATAGCAGATGTACTATTACCTCTGTTATTTGGTTTAGTGGTCTCCATTGTTACTTTGACCTTGAATATGTCCTTTAAACTTGACCTAAGTCCAATTTCTCACCGGAAATATATATACAGGAATGCTTGTACACTATGTCAATTACTTCCTGATGCATTCATCAGATTTCATCACGTTTTATCTGTGTTTAACTTTGTACTACTTTTTTAATAGTGAGTAGCATGATTATATATTGACGAATATTCCGTAGCCCATCAAAATTTATCTCTCCACATTGGACTTGGTGTGACATAATTATCTTCTGATGGGTAAACTATATATGCTGAACATTTCGTCTGTATTTTCCACTCTCGAAAGGCGGGTTTATCCGAACGGCTTTATCCTTCTCATATACAATTACACTACATACAACCAGAGGACTACAATTTCCATCTATTATTCACTAATTCCAAAAAGCCAATTCTACGCACATATTTCCCCTGGATGAAATGAAACTGTCTTCATGAATCCACACTGTACATTTCAGTTTAGGATACATAGAGCATTTCTCATACTGTTCTACAAAAATGAATAAGGTCTGATTGATTTTCTCCATTCGTATTTGTATAAGACTAAAATTTCTGTTTATGAAAAGATTATGTGAACCTATCACTAGGTGTTTGTCTAACAACGAAATGTACAATTTTCCTTCGAGGAACAGGTCTCGTGGTTAGGCCAGCATCAGACATCCATCGATCTGTGTGGTGGACGAATTTCTTTATCGAAAACGCCAAATGATGTTCCGAGATGTCATACAAATGAAAGGAAGAAATAATAACTGAATTCGCTATTAAACAGCTGTCTGATACTATGACATCTCTCTTGCGCAATTTCACTGAGATATGTAGAGAGTGGTACAACTAACTGTGATGAAAATAGTTAAGGATTACGACAAATTGACAATTCAAAATCACAAAACATGTTACGCGGTGACAATTTTGACTTGTAATTTACAACATCTAAAGTAAAATTCATCAGTTGTCCGTTTGGATTTCACTGTATTTCCATCTCTTCAATTATTTTTCAACTATCGAAATTATTCTGAGAGACATAAGATATCTAGTCTAAATGTCGGAAAATACATCATTATACCTACATTAATTCAAATATGAATGCACAGGCAGGAAAAGCGATACTGACTATCTTTAATTTTAAATACTCACAGCTAATGAATACACTAACCATTAGATCACTGAGATGAGTGTTCATGAGTATCATAACGCCGTTGTAAATTGTTATGATTTTACTTCAGGAAACGAATGAAACATCCGTCCCAACTTCACTTTGTTACAGAAACACTTTCGACTTTTCTTACACCTAGTGATTATTCATGCCAAATTAGGCAGGATTCTATGACTGTTCAAAGAACAAACATAAGAATATCAGACATTTGTGAAATCACAATTTGTGCTGCCCATGTAAGTGCTGTGTCTTTCAAGAGCACGTCTGATTTAAAAGCAATGGACAGCTAATCAAATAAAGGTCACGTGGTTTCAGCTTCCAGCGTACAGTTACAATTGTTTTGATTTTCAAGCCTAATGTTGTACAACTTAAGTTTTCGGCACAAATTTAGCCAATTTTCCATATGAAAGGTACCAAAGATTATATGTAATAACAATACATGCACATGATCAGAGGACGATTTTTTCTCTATTCGAATACTAATTATAGACCTATATACAAACTATTCATATTTCAAGCACATTCAATGCTCCAAAATATCTGGGTCACATAGTTTATTGGAAATCTGCGAACACTTCAAAAAGTGTGTGAATGAAAATGAACCAACCAGGGATGTAAGCAACTCACAGCTGAGCAAAATGCACTACTCATACTGCATATCCGATATCTTCTGAAATGTAATTCCATATTTGTTTGTTTATTAGATATATCACACAGTGAAACAAAACAGTTTAGTTTATCTAATACCCTCCTGGAATGATTGTCAGGTCAAATACATAGGTCAAACTAGTAGAACAGGGGCAGTCCGATTAGCTGAACATAAAAACTTAGCAAAATCTAGATTGGTTGATCCAAATAAGATAAGAAATCTAGAGAATAGTTCAGCTATAGCACTCACCATATGCAGTTACACACAACCATACAATACGATGGGATAGAATGAGAGTTTTAAAATCTAATGTCACAGAGTATAGGGAGAGATTGATAACAGAAGCTTTGTTTATCGAATCAACTGACATGGAATACATGTAATAGCAATGATTCATCACCTGTCCAGTCGGATATCTGGAAAATTCTACTACCCCCACAACAAATGGGAGACAACAAAGAAAACTATAAAATTCAAGTGTCAAAGTCGTGTGATTACAATTGATATGAATATGAACAATAAATTTTGTTCGAAACGTCACCCAGTAAATAATGCTGTTTCACTGTGTGATATATTAAATAAACAAACTAATATGGAATTACTTACTACCTACCACAGTGCCCAAGTTTTACACACATATTTTCTGAAATGGTATAAATAACACGAAAGAGAATACCTCAAGATGAGAAGTAAGGTGCTAAAAGTTTTTTTAAATAATATGAATAAAAGAAGAAAACAAAACAAATAACGGGTTGAATAGCCTCAAACGATATGCGAAGACGCAGAATGGTGACTTGTGATCGATTATGCAGTGCATCTGCTGAGCTTAATGAGAATAATCGTGGCAAGAAAATTTCACAAATATTCCATATTTCTTCTATCATCGAAGTGTGTATCTCTTCTTCGAAAACTCGAAATAACAAATAATTCAGCTCTGATGTAGTGTGTGGATTCGAAGTCTGAATATTTGCTGGAATGTATTTTTATCCTGCATATGGATATAATATAAAACTCATTTTACTTCCGTTCAGCTATACAGCAATGTAAGTGTCAAAGTGTCGACGTCCGAATCTGTTTCCGAAGTAAATCTTATGCTGGGAGATTGTTTCTTCATTCCCTTCAAGCATGAATGATGCAGGTCTCGTTTAAGTACTACGAAGAGATCATCCGCATGTCGAAGTCATATTTTCTGTCTGTATGTGTTAGCGGAAATTTTGTTTCCAAATTAATTCATGAAGAGGTTTGAAGCCACTAATGAAGCTGATAAATGCACGGCAACCCCACGCGTATGTCGATGTAAATCTCGCCTAAATGTAAAGAAGCTTATTTTCCAGACAGAATTATGTGTCTTTAATGATCTCACTTACATTCAGTGAACATCTTTCTGATAAGTTTGTGTCACGTTTACTTCACCGAAGCCAGTTGCCTTTGCATCGAAAATTTAGAGTATTCCATATGTAGAGCATTAGGAATGAGATGTCTTCATATTCAGGATGTATGAATTATCATTAGATTCGAATATAACACTAACATAGTAAGATAGTTTTGCCTGTCCTTAACATACCCATCGTTGGACTTTTAGCAATTTTATAGTGAGTAGCTAAGAGACAATGTCATTTAGGAAATATTCAACAGCTTTTGGCGTTCCAAATGGGTGAAGTCGTAATAACCAGTTTATCACCTTAAGTATCTCGAATTTCAATATTGGATTTAGTGAACCATCTCATTCCTCCCCAGGGACTGAATGCTCAACAAACTCGCATTGTAAATGGAATTTCTTGTGTTACAAAATAGAACATATTGATACTGAATCTATGCTGAGACTTGCTATCAAAATCGAGAACCAGTTCACAGCTCATAAACACACCTAAACTCCCTGAGTACCTTGGAATGCATAGTGATAAAATTGCCTCCTGTGCTGCAAATGAAACAGTGGAAGACGTCACAGAGGGTAGGCTTGGGCCGGTATCCTCTGAGTTGACGAAGTTTACGTCTTCTTGTTCAAGCATTTAACTGAGGAAAACTGGCGACAAGTAGTCGACGAAAAAACAGTTGGATATCCTGTTCCATGCAACAGTTTACGCCTGTTGGATTTGATGTGTCTACTGGGACCAACAATAGGTATTTTGAAGTGTGTGAAGGAGGCCACACGACAACTAGCTATCCAGAATTCTCGACAACTTTTGTGATTGAAAGGTAGTCAAGGACCAAGCAGGTGTAACATTATTTCGCTCGGATCACGAAAAGCCACGGGTTCTCTGTATGTAAGGCTAGTGGTCTGTGTATTTCTGAATGATGTCAAGAATCCCAGCACCGATTTCTGCATAAGCCCATGAAACACCTTAGTTATACACAGCATATGGGTGAGGGAGCCAATAGTTTTCGAGAGGTGACGTATATTGAGTTCTACGGATAGCAATGACAAAACTCAGGATGCACACAATTTTCTTGAATCAACAGTTCTCACTTACCCAGATTGATTCCTATAGCTTCTGCTGTAAGCAGAAAAAGACCTCATCAAGCGAAATGAGGACTGGATACTGAAGAAACACTTCATTGAATCATAGAACTCCTCACCAACTTTTCTGTGCATGAACTTAATAATAATTTAGTTAGGCTGCAAGAAGTTGATGAGAAGCCAACGAAATAAGTGCTGGTATCATATTATTCTGTAAAAACTGTTGTACTTGCTTTAATCAAATAACGTATGTTCCTACAATGATTTAATTCAGAGGGAACAATACATGGTTACACAATACACAATTAACCACTGGTTTCGTTATAGATCCTGTACGAAGAGTATATTTGTCGCTGTAGAATAAACTAAGAATTTCGTAATGTGTTCTGACAAGGTGCTGACAAGAATCAGCCTATTACTGATGTAATCAAAAAATAAACTGGAAAAGGTTTCGAATTCACTGAAGTCAAAAGAGATTTGTATGTCAGTCCCAAATTCATGCCTTTTCTTTGATTTGTTCTTATGTTTCACCAAAACACCATCACAATATACTGATGAACTGAAACAAAGTTGTCAAGGTATTCAGGGATACTTATATTTGGCATCCATTGACAATTTGAGTAATTAGGAGGAGCTGAGTGTATGAGAAATGACTGTGTGTGGAACATAGTAAATTGTCTTACGTTATCGAGAAAATGTACTCACAAATACCTCTCCATCACCTAGTTAGCTGTGCACTTCCTTGAATACATAAGGTTATTCATTATATTTAGATGTTGTTATTTCTCAAACAAACTTTACACCCTCACACAGGAAAGCAATCGCAAGAATGACAAGCTCAGTGGTGATATTTCAAACCAAAACATGGAATGACTCGGGTCCGAGTCTCACAGGGGGCGTCATCAAATCTTCGTGGTTGCAGATACGTCTTCTTGAGCAGTACTCACTAGCATCAATCTTCAGTTCAATGATTCTAGTTGACTGTCTCCATATATATCCAACATCAAATAGGAGAAAAAAGCCATTCGGTTTGTTTAGCACGCTGTATACATTGCTGTTAGAATTCAGTCAGCCACAGAACCAGTAATTAGACGCGTAACAACGGCTATCCGCAGATGGAAACTCAATGTAGATTTGATTTATTTGTGTTACTAAGTGCAGCATAAGGGTTTGAATTCGTGTGTTCTACATGACAGTCATCTTATTGACATATTCAAGTTTAATGAGGTAAAAATGTGCATGATATTTTGTCTTCAGTTGAATACAATCATGCATTATCCCCATTCTGGCATTTAATGGTAGATTCAAACCAAGAATTCGGAGAAACGAAACTCTAATTGCTCCTTAAAAGAAACTCAACATGAACTTGGATTTCAAGGGAGATTTAGCAAGCGATATTCTCAAGAGAAGGATCATATTATCTCTGAGAAGAACATTCTTTGCAGCAACGCTTAGAATAGTGTCCTCCAGTCGCCCACTGATCTGCAGAAGCCTCAAGGACAAGATCCCGCATCTGACCACTTCTATGTGCACATATCAGTTCACCTGCTGCTGTGGAGCCAGGTACATCGGTCGTTCGACGCGCGCCCTGTCCAAGAGGATTCAAGAACACTATCCAGCATGGTTGCGAAAAGGCAATAGAGGTGCAATAAGGAGTGGGATAATTGAACACCTGGTTAACACTGATCATTCCATTTCAACAAACGCCTCTTGCTTCAAAGTAATCTACAGAGTCAAGAATAATCTATCAAAAGCAATACGGTTTCGTCTTCTTTGTATCGCTGAAGCTCTGGCCATTCACAGAGAAAAACCGGAGCTGTGCATATAAAAGAGGATTACTCAACCACTTCTACTGTCTTGGTAACAACTTTTTTGATTTGATTTGATTTTTTTAATTTTGATGACTTAATTTTGTTTCTTTGCCTGTTCTTTAATTACTTATAATTCTTGTATTCATTTAGAACTCTTACGTAATTTCGTATTATCTACTTTGTTCCTATGTGCATTCTGGGTAAAACTCACTCATCAAACTATTCATAATATTACATAACTTTTTTTAACAACTGTTTTTGACAATTCATCACCTTTGTTACTACCCTAATTTCATTAACACCTAATTTTCTTGACTGGTTTTGTATTACGTAACTCCAATTGCCAATCTTCACCTGTTTAGTTAAAATAACTATAACCAATTGTATTTTTGTTTGACAAACTAATGTACACATACATACAAAAAATAACACATATATGTTTGCGATTGTACAGCTAAGAAAATGAATTCGCCGAAAAGAGACTCTTCGCTGATCTACGTGTTTTATTTTCATGAATCTATTCAACCTTCACTGATCTACACATAACTTCAAATCAGGAGCTTCCATGTATGTCTGTTACAGTGTATTTCAAATGGGTGAACAAGATGTCTGTTGGGTGTACATTTATTTACATGGACCACGATAATTCCACTTGGAAGATAAAATGATTGGAATGATGAAGAATACAGAAGTGTATGATGATCAGAATGGTGAATTTATTGTGGTTGGATTGAGAATTTTTGAGAATCGGTGCTATCGTATATGAATCACAGAGAATATTACTACCTACTGCCTCATATTTACGTGTTACATGAACTGTTCTCCGCTGAAATTTCCATTGAAATTCAAACAGATAACAAGAGATTTTTCACCTCAGTTGGAATATATAAAACATTGAAATTATCGGTTTACACGATGTTATGTGAATTTCAACTGTCATTTATTATACTTTGAAAGTCAATTAAACCACTGGGTAGACAGTTCATTCTTATTATGCAACCGAAGTCTCACAACATCAGTAAATTATTCAAATAAAAATCTAACTATCAGTTATTTCTGTCCTTACCATTCTACACAGATCACTCTACGACTCATGTGTTTCAGCTCTCGGAATAGGTCAATAAAAATACAGACTGTTTGAACACCACTCAAAATGATCACAAATAAAATCCTAATCGGTTCATTCTCAGTTTTCTAGTGAAACACACAATCACGGTTGTCCATCTGACAAATAGTGGGTAAAATTAAATACTACTTGCGAACAGGAATTCCTTAGTGAAATAGAGAGTAGGTGAATAGGTTTAAGTATATCGGAAAGTATAAGCGACTATAGAAAAGAAATACGCTCTCGATAAAATAATATTTTCGCCACATGTGACAACGAAAACGTGAGCTCAGCATAAGTGCGATGTCAATTTCTTTGACGAAATTGTATCCTTCGCCCGACGAAGGATTTTTCATCACCTATTCATAAACAGAAACTTCAAGTTATTAGAAGTATGTGAGAAAGAAGTCAGTCAACACCCGTTCATTATCTCATAATGACACACACGATTAAATTTCTACATCATTTACGACTGCACAGTCACCTGTTTCTGTTAAATTTCAGCTAAAACGCAAGTACACATCAATAGTGATCAACATACATAAGCAGTATAACTGCAACTAGCAAAACTACACTACAAAAGTTGATTCAAGTTATTTGATTCGCTGCCGGTCACTCGTTCCCACAGTAGCATACGATTGGTAATTATTACTGACTGTCTGTTTCACCATCTTGTTTATTTATACCTCAGTTATTAAAATTTATGCTTTGAGTAACACCGAATAACAGCTTTAATCAAAATTGTTTCTGCGAAGGAGTTCGTGTAGATAAAAGAAAATACCTTACCTTCGTCAAATCAGGCACATTTTCATATTGAAAGGCGGAAGAAAATTATTGTGAATAGTTTAGGAAACTGTCATCTGATATTCTCTGACAAACATGAATATAAAGGTGAGGTGAAACAATTGCTAATACTTATTGATTAAATGAAAACAGAGCATTTTCATACTGTGCACAATTTCGCAATGGATTGCAATGCTCATAACCGTTCTTATCTTCATTTTTGTGTAAGTTTATTATTCAATAAAGAAATATACCATCATTTAGACCAAATGGAGAAGGGATTTGCAAATATAGATGGGCTTATCTGGGTTTAACGTAACTTGTGAATGTACAATCTGACATTGGTTTTCTAGTGTGGTGTTAGCCTGTCTCTATGTTACTTGGGTTGTCATTTTAAGAATGAAAACCCCATTGGTGGTGAACATTGTGTTTGCAGTAATAACGGTAAGGTGTTCTCGTTTCATAGATTTCTACTTTCTTATCTATTTGAATGAAGATTTGACGTTACAGTCAGTGTCGTTTAGAACACTTACCAAGAGGCTACAAATCAAGATGATGCAATCCTTGCAATTTGACTTTGAATTATAACACTTTGCGTCTGAAGAAGACAGGTCATCTGTCGAAAAGGTGAAAGATTGTCCAAGAATGTTAACGAGGACTTTAACATCCACGCTAAAGATTGTTATGATTTTAACACTGGCAGTATTAATGAATTTAGATTCCGATAGTGTGGAAAGCACTGGTGAAGATTATATACACAGGTTAGATTGTTTTTACAAATGCATGGGATAATAGACAAAAAACCTCCTTCAACTTATGTCAAACCTGAATTTCTACGTAGTTGCATGTCAACTCACTAAGTAGTTACACATCCGCATATATACTACTCCTGCAGAAGCGGCAGATATTGTTGAAACAGGATTCAATTCAGTATATATATATATATATACCATGAGAAATAAGTTGGGAGCTATAGGATTGATAGGCATAATATTTCTGAATGCATTTCTGATGGTATAATTATTATATATATATATGCATTCCACACTATGCGGAGTATTCAGTTTAAGAGTCCTACCGAAACTTGATGAATTCATTAAATTCGGCTTAATTAACATTTGTTGCACTATCTCTCACTCCCATGATTTGTCGTGAGATTGTGTAACGTCACTGGGAAAACACCCTATCATCGATAGAAAATTTATTTGGTGCTCAATATCAACAAATTCACGGGTAATATGCCTTATTTAGTCGACCAGTGATCATTATGTATTTCCTCCACTTATGCTGTGCAACCAAGGTGAATATGTCATCTATTTTTTGAACAGTTGCTTAGTTGGTGTTAACTTTGTTAACATCCTCTTGTCATTCCAGAATATTTTGATGTCGGTATTTTGTGGCATGGTGACAACGTGTTTTGACGTGAAATGGTGTCTAACTTCACTTGCATTGGCCACAGTGTTCGCCGTTTTGATATTTCTGGCAGCTATATATATGAAGTCATTCACACTGCTGAACTATAAATTCTTATTTATCTGTTCGGGAATACTGGGAGCAATTTGTATCGTTCTTATTATTTCCTCAGCACTCCGATTTCCTTTGAAGGTATGTGTAATTTTACAAATTTTTTTATCCCTCCTGAGGATTTCTAATGTCTGGAAAGGAAATATTAATCGAGGTAATCTAGTTTATTGGATGAATGTCAGTCAAGAACATCATGGTTATATTAGACGTGCCATGTTCACTGAATTTTAAACTCTGCACAAAAATTGCCTTACCCCTAGGCAAACGTATTTCAATATTCTGCTGAAAGCGTCACTCAGGAATACTTTCAAACAATTATTCTTATTGCACATTCTTTCATGCTCCATGGACTCTGGTTCATTCATGCTTCATGATTTTAATTCAGTTGCCTTTGCTTTTCTCTTTACAGATAACTGCTCCGTTGTTTGCATGTGTAATCTTGTTGCTTGCAGTAGTAAGTATCAATACCTTAATGCAACTAATAATTCTCATTGACTCATCCACACTGTTTTAAATTCTAATTGTAGTAGAGGGTAGAAAAGTGCTTATCAGTCGATGAAAACAACATCGATTCTCAAAAGCATCCATCTGATTAGTTCACTGACCTGTCTTATTGACTGTACAAGTAGGCCACAATAAACGCCTAATAATGTGTACAGATAACCAGTCGCATGCAAGGATGTGAACTACGTGGATTTTCATCTCTGAAAAACGAATGAGTTCTTTAATTCAAATCGAATTACAGACAATCGAGATGAATTATCGATAAGATGACATGACGACCGAGATTTGTGCTATCAGCAGCGATCACACTGTCGATTTTATTACTTTGAATAACGGAAAACGTTTGATGATGCAAAAGTGATAACTGAGTGATCGAAAAACACATACTCATTTATGAATTGCAGATTGAAGTTTCCAAAATAAGGAAGAATATTCTAATGTTTGCATTCCCCGATAAGAGATGAGTAAACGATGCATTCACAAGTATCGTCTTAGTGTTCAGTACTGGACTGATTGATCGGATGCCATTTCAGCATACTACGTCCTAAGGATCAGTAAGAAATCGATTGAAGTGAATCGACAGGATTCAGTAATTCACCTTAAACGCCTCATTTTTCTTCAGTGGATATTTCATCCTAATCCTGCAGACAGGAATGATTTCGACCACACATTGTGTAGGAAATTAGGCATAAATCCTTCTTCTTCCTCCACTCTGAAAACATTTATCTAAATCCATGCGAGTAGTCTGCACGTGAACATACACTTTACCCCAATGATTCTTCCTTCTGACTCAACAAATCATCTGTTCAATGAAGCAACAAGGAAATGACACGCATTCTTGTGCTCCACTTTATAAGTGCATATGAGCAATATATGAAGATTGATTGTTTAGCAGGACTACCAAGACCACCTGCACCTGATTGATCATTAGTTTTTGTGCTAACTGAATTGTATCAGCTGTTTTGTGATAGTGATCAATAAGCTGATTGTAGATATGACGCCTTCATTAGCTTAAGGAAGCACGAAAACGTCGTCTAGGATATACTGTCAAATGCCTTCAGCCATCTAGACGACGAAGTGTATATTATTCGCATGTCACCACTAATTAAACTCAGTCAAATGTCTTTCATATAACAGTATGATAATTCTAAAGTAGTTATGCTGTGCAACATATCTATCTGTGAAGTCTGTTAATGCTGTAGAGGAGACCTCTAGAAGCTTTATTAGTAATGCTATCACTATCTTGACTAATTGCACAACGCAACCATCACCATTTCTCCAACAATCCCATCTGCAGGATAGCGTGTTGCGCTATACCTGAGTGTTAAATTAGACATCGAGAATATTAACTTTAGCAGATATAACGAAAAGTAATATTGTGAGTTTACAGGTGATTTATCTCAGTTGAATAACACACTACAGTAACTGACTAGTTTAATTTATTTTCACTATTCAAACGTACACTAATCCACTTTGAATCTCTTTGAATCGTTCATCATTTCAGTTCATCTTTACAATTGTGCAATTGATATGGGACGAGAAAACAAAAGTCACACAAGGTGGAAGCATTTTCTTTGCAAGTATGACATTCACTATGACAGCTGCCTTGTTTATTGCTAACTTGTCAATGTTTCCTTATAAAAATATGTCGCGTGTTTGACTGAAGGTGAAGCTAATTCGTGGATTGCAGGATTCAAGCGTTTTGTTATTTACGAATAAACCATTTTATAAAAACAAATTATTTCTCATTAAATGGCAAAATGCAAACTTTTCTCAAAATATTTATTTGTTTGAAAGTGATTTCATACAAGTAATAATACGTAGTGCAGAGAATTCAGAAGTCTTATCTGAAGTAGAGTGCGTCGGTGGACGTGGAATGATGTCCATCGGTTTGATATAACTGACAGAAAATTCGAATCAATGTGGTGTGCTCATATTCATTGGAAGTGTAAGTAGACATGCGAGTGTTACTTTTATTTTCAGTTGATGATAATAGGAACTAGAGAATTATGTCAACGGTAGTCAGTTACTGCGTAGGCCACGTTATTACAGCGGACAGCAGACCACACATATACGAGATACATTGCTTTAAAATAGGGTCAAAATCCTTAGATAAATAACAGCAAAATAATAATCCGCTCCAAGTGTCACAGAGCACTGAAACCAAACTTTGGGTGAATCTCCGTCACCTTATTTCATCATACATTGTATGATATTTTCTTAAAATCTTCTAGCAACACCCTACTCACGAAACATCATCAGAAAGTGGAAGTTTTCCACACAGCGCCATGAGTGACTGTAAACTACTACCTCTTCATGGATTGTCCAATCGGGTATTCAAGAATTTGTACGAATTTGAAGCAGAGATTCATTTTTTCCAAGGATTCCTTCTCTCCTATACGCGCAGATTAGCATAAAATATCTTTACTAACTCATGTATGTTAATTTATAGTGCTATGCATGTGTGAGAAAACTAGCACGAATCGATTACACATAAACACACGCACACGCAGACGCACAGAATTATGAATAAACGCGAATAAGCTATAACGAAGACACATTCAACACATCTGCTACTTGATGCTTAAACGCCTTTGCACAGAGGTACATACATGCAAACATTAAACCTTTGCAACACCAGTGAATTATACCGTCAAATCCACTGATTATTCCTCACTCGCCACATCCACTACAACTAGACGCGACAATTGTTTGTTCACGCTGAGATGAACTGATTTACTGCATAGGCAATCACAAGTCTTCCTAGTGTACCACGCGTAACATTTGACCACTATTTTCTATATCTTCTCCACCTTTCATCCATATTATCCTCGGGTAATTTATTTCTCATTGCAGTGAACTTGTATTCTCACCATGACAAATGTTTCCCGTAGGCTGTTCGTAGAATGTGTTGAGTATAATGTAGAGACTGATTACTCTATTTTCTTTCGGATATGTTTAGCGAAAGTTTCAGAGATTTTAAAGAAACTATGTCAAGTGGCGTCAATATATGTTTGCAAACTATAAATGAATTGGATGTGTGTCTATGCTTAATAATCGAAAAGAGAATAACTAGTCGTCTGGTCTTAGACACAGATTAATGTAAGTGTACGACATAAGCCTTGCGGTAGTATATGATTCCAAGTTAGATAAGTTTATTTCATGCATTACACAAACTGATATGTTTTTGATCAATAATTTGTGCTCGAAACGTCATCCAGTTATTAATATTGTATCACTGTGTAATATTTGAAATGAGCTTATCTAATATGGAATTAGGCATATATCGTTAAAACTGTAAACATCAGTATCTCTCTTCTTCAAAACTGCTCAACTTTGTACCTTAATTGTAAGCTCTTCAGAATGTGTTTTGAAAATGTCAACAAAGAGGGTTAATTCCATGTCGCTATTGTTAGATTTGCTGTGAATTGTTTACATTAGACATTCTTGTTGACTTTTGAACCATCCTACGGTTCATGTGCAGCACAAATTATCATAGTACAAATGTCTGATATTTTTATCCTTTGAACTATAATTATACTCAGCCTTATCTGATATGAATAAACATGAGGTGCAGAAAACCTCGGAAATGCTTTAAATAGCACCGTGAATTTCTCATCTATGTGTCAATATTTTGCTAAATTAATGTCATAATAATTTACACTGGTGTTATGACACTCATGGACATTTATCTCAATTATCCAATGGTCAGTGTATTCTGTGGTTATGATTATTTAAAATTAATGATACTCGCTGTGACTATTTCACTCTATGCATCCATACATAAAGCATTGCTGATATCATCATGTATTTCCTAACATTTACGTTAAGTGAATTGCCAGCAGATAGCAAACGAGACTGTACATCCAAATTACATCTAGTGAAATTGAAAATTATTATCTCGCACAGTGATGTGTATATATACATACATACGTATGTCACTTTTCTAAATTTGGACACCTTAAACACCATAGCCAAATTTACCACTTACTAGATATTACAATATCTGATAGGTGTATAATAGTTCTCTGTTTCCTCATAATTCTATGCTGACCAGTTATGAGATTCATGTGTTTCAAATCTCGGAACAACTCCATAGAATGAAAGGCTTTCAGAACACCTTTTTTTTTCAAAATTATCACAGCTTCAAATTACAAATTAAATCACAATAAGCTCTAGCTCCGCTTTCTATAGAAACACGAAATTACTGCCATGCATCTGACAGTTATATGTTCAGAATTTTTGAAACACTACTTGTGAACGATGATTCCTAACTAAAACGGAGATTAGGGGAATAAAGGGAAGTGTAAAAGAAAGTACAAGCAGTTATAGATGAACTAAGGTTTTCGATAAAGAAATGACTTCTCCACGGAGAAGGCAGTTGTTTCAAATAAACTGTTTTCTTCATTGAACACAAAACATATGAACGTTATTTCTACTTACGTTTTCACAAGAGAAAAGGCAGTCAGTTAACAGTTACTCCTTTCAGCGATTCCATTCTCAAGCTGTGTTATCAGTATTTCGTTGAATCTCAGATTCAAAAAGAGATGTTTTGTGGGCAGAATATTTGTGAGGTTTGGTGGTGTGGGCTCTATGAACTTTGTGATGAAGTATTCGAGGTAACCACTTTCAGTGAGAATCCATTTTAGTGTTTGCTTCTTTTTCCGTAGAGTCAGTGCTGTAAATATTGTGGATTCTTTGGCTTCATGACCAGACCTGGTATCGTTTCGTATGTGAAAGCACCAAAGTGTGGAATTTTGTGAGCTTTTCGTCCTATGTTGACTTTCTGTGAACTGATCTTTTCAGTGTTTCATCTTGTTCGTCTCTTGTCAGTTCAACATCCAGGAAAGCTGTCTTTATAACGAAATCATTCTGTTATGTGAACTGGATTGCACGGTGGTAGCTGTCGCAAAACATTCAGAGTATCTTCCGAATTCTCTTCATTACTGGAGATATTAAAGGCATCATACATGCATCTATTGTAGAACACAAAGACATCAATCATTTTCTTTAAGCATCAGTTTTCCAGTTTCGGACTGAAGAAATCTGCAGGCAACCGGACTAGTAGCAAATCAGTAGGTGTATCATAACTTTCTCTATATATTACTTTAATGAAAGAGAATTGGACATTTAGGGTGCATTTCAACTTGAGCTATTTTAGAGAGTAAGTAGGTATCCCAGGGTAAAATCTCCTTCAATCAATATATTCACATATCATGAATATTGTTTCAGTTAATGAGACTCTCGTAAAGAGTGAGACCATATCCTCTGACAGCATGATTTGATTTAAAATGTTGATTTTCTCGATTAAATTGACAAATTCGAAAGAGTTATTGGTATGAAACTCGCCTTTTGATTGTTGCCATCAGATTCACCAACCATTGCGAGATGCAAAGATAACGCAAATTCACCATATGAAGTTTGACATTCCTGTGTGCCCTCGACAATCCACACAGTCGAGGTATATCCGAGCAAGATGGTCTCAGGAATTTAAACATTCTGATGTCAGTTCAGTTTTCGAAAGAATGTCTGTTAATTTACGTTCAGTCATTTCCATTGATTAGTTTTACAAATTTTGAATCGCCAGATAGGATAGTTAGCATTGAAGTGATGCAGTCCTCGCTGTTGATAAGTACGATTCCTCCACCTCTTTCAAGGTATGTAAGCTTAACCTGCTTATTATTTATCACAAACACAAATTCTGATCAGTTACGAATATTTTAAGAAGGAAATCAGTTAGTACATCTGAAAAGGATGAAGGAAACACAAAGAATCATTGACACTGTTGCACCTAACAACTTTCGGAAATTTGATATGACTAATATGAGTAAGCTATCGGTCAATCAATACAGAAGTAAAGCAGCTTGATAACTACAATGTGTTTTGGTGTATTCACATGCTGGATTAATGCACAACATAAATATTATTGAAGCGAACTACGTATCTTACTTTAATCCTTCCAGACGTATTCGAGGCGGAGCTGTGTACAGAACACAAATACGATGTCCTCCTCAATAGTCTAAATTGCATTCCTTCCTATTCTCCAGTGTAGAAAATTGACCAACATGAATATAATGTGGTTGTGTGTGAATGAGTGTAGAATGTGTGATGTAGTGGTGTCAACTGATAGGTGAAATCAGGTTAACACTTGATGGTTATGCGTGCGCACTAGATTTCAGTGTGGATCAAGTGGACGTGACTTCACGAAACATGACGGTGTCTACTTTACAGTGATCTTATCATCTGAGTCTGACCATTGAAAATTATCGACACACACTTGATGAGTGCATACCTAAAGGCCCTAGCGGACGGAGAAGGCCTCACTGAAACTCGAACTAAGATCGTTTGACTCAAAGTCCAAAGTATTAACCGCTACATCACGAGACCACCACTCTGCAAACTCCATATACACTACTCCTCATGCAAACCCAACTAATTTTAACGTCATCACTACTGTTGTGCCACCACACCCAAAATAAGGCACAAAACGCGCACACAGAAATACACAGCCCGAAGTCACTAATCCATGTACCCATCCATTCACTCAGCCACTCACCAATGAGTCATGTGGATAAATCATCACACAAACGCATAGGAACTGTCTTTCAGCTTAATATGTCAGTAGACAGATTCGAAACAATGCTCCACCCTACAAACTAATTTCGTCATCGCACTTACAACAACAACAGTGTAACAACAATAATTGATTAATTGTCATTCCATGCTGTGTTTGCTGATGATTCGCGGTGTTTCACTATGGTCCATAGATGATTTCTTTTTCTTGAAATCAGCCTTTTTGTCGCCAACGTTTCGTATCTCTACTAGGTGGACGTATGTGGCTCTCTTTACATCAGTGCTAGAAGGAGTGAAGAAGTAACGCAGATAGATTTTATTTAGCGACACTAACAGAATAAAAATCTTCCTTAGAATAAAATTTACCGAAATTAATGAACAAATAACTTTAACTTCCTTATGTCCTGTAGCCGATTTGCTTATGAGAAAAAAATATGTTGTTACACACCTGAAACGTTTTCTTCCCTATCTGAAAGTGGGCATCGTCACATAACCTGACATTTGAGGTGGGATGTGCAAATTGACAAAATACCTAATAATCTCAAGAACCCTGACTGGCATAAATGTTCA
Source organism: Trichobilharzia szidati (assembly GCA_944472155.2). Taxonomy (NCBI): domain Eukaryota; kingdom Metazoa; phylum Platyhelminthes; class Trematoda; order Strigeidida; family Schistosomatidae; genus Trichobilharzia; species Trichobilharzia szidati. The sequence continues at coordinate 31,016,470 of OX235276.1, read as the reverse complement.
CTAGTTTTCTAGCCTGTCCCACTTTAATTCCGTCCAGCTATACAATCGGCAAATATCAAACTACCTACGTCTGACTCTGTTTCCGAAGTAAACGATATCCGAGTAGATTGTTTCCTCGTTATCTTCAAGAATGAATGGTGCAGTCCTCGTTAAATTACTGAGAAGAGATCATCCACGTGTCGAAGCCACATTTACGGTTTGTGTATGTGTGAGGAAATGTTATTCCCTATGAATTCACGAAGCCATTCGAAACTACTAACGAAACTGGTGAACATTCGTCCGTCTATATAAATTTCTTCTACATACAAAGTAATTTGTTTTCAGGGATGCTTATAAGGCTTCAATCATCCCAGTAGCGTTCAGTGAATATCTTTCTAATAAGGTTGTGTCAGATTTACTTCATCGAAACCAGGTGCCTTTGTATCGAAGATTGAAAATATTACAGGTGAATGGAACTAGGATTGGAGGGACTTTATAACTCGAATGTACGATTTACAAAGTTACATTAGGTAATTCACAAAGATGGCTGTATTAACACTATTCTAGGAAGATATATTCATTCGTCAGTAACACACCTATTATTGCGTTGTGAGTGATAAGACTACCCTGATAAATGTCATACGTAATCTACAGAAACCAGAATCGCTTCAGTAAACGAGGTTGTATTTCACAGGGATTCGTGCGTGATACAGAAAAGAGATGAACTCGTGAACCAGTCGGAATTATTACATAGTGAAATGCACTTCTATCAGTTCTATAATTTCAAAGTCTAACTGAGTCAGCATTCCTTCTTCTCAATTGTTCTACAACAGCTTGAAATGACTGCCGTTGTTATCGCACTATTCTAGGTTGGGAGTGAAGTTAATTGGAGAGAGACGGACTGAGCAAACATTTGTTGAACAAAACTTGGCCTGAAATTTTTTATGACAACTGCCTCAGCTACTCCTAGCAGTCAAACCGTGAAAATTTAGGGAATTGAGAAAGAACGTTGTATGGAACTTTAGAAGCTATATTGTAGTTAATTTGTGCTCCGAATCAACTAAATGTGCCAATATAGGACTCCTGACTGACTTGGAGATTCCTTTTCTAATAACGTTGGACAGTGCTCAAGAAGGTGACAAAGGGATTCTTGAGTTGTTCTACCTATGTATCTATCTCTAAAAGAGCAGTGAAATTTGCAATTTCATACCTTAGTGGCCAGATCCAGTGGGTCGTCCTTCATCTGCATTGGAAGTGTACGGTGAATGATGAATTTAAAACATAGTGTTGCGGCAAAGAATGTTTCGGCTACTATTTTTCAGTGTCTCAATGCCAGTAATTTAGTGACTATGTCTCCATTGAATGGTAGAGTCATGTACATACTTTTCTTCTGCACAGACAACAGATACTTCTCTCTGTCGGTTCTCACCATGAAGACTTTATTAAGTTCTTATAAATTACTATTCTACTATAACCAATTTTTATTTCCCTCACTTGATCGTCAAGAGTGTAGGTTGTGCAGATTTTTCCAGCACGAAACATTAGAGTGGTGATGAGAATTCGCTTGTATGAAAGAGGACATCAGGAAACGATAAAGTATTGTCTTTCTCTGTTTCACATTTCAACTCAGTTTGTGAGTGCAACATGTTAGATGTTTTCAGAAGGACGTCTCTTTTGATTTTATTCTTGTGCAAGATAAAGGTATCGTCCAAGTTTCTACAGTAGAACGACAGTTCATTGCTTCCATTTTTAGATGGACCATTCTCTCGTTTTCCCATTAATTAATTGGCTATGAGATTATCCAGGGGATACCTCCTTGACGACAGATTTCATTGTTAAACTGAAACCGCTGCCTCATCGCACAGTCGAGTGGCAGTTCACGTAGCGTTTTAGGTGCTTTGCCTACTTCCGATCATCATTCTTACCATTCATCCTAAATTATTTTAAATAAAGCAAATCTGGAGATTTTAATTTGTATAACGATAAATGACATTCACATAGACAAACTGGTTTGATGTTAATTTGCTTATCAGAACACTTAATTGATAAGTTGTCTATTGTGGCCCACTTTCAGTTGACCAGGTAAGTATTCAAACTACGTAACAACATGTTTTTCTTACATGCAGCATCTAACATGGTTGGATAAACTTTCCTTTGGCGACACATATTGTTTACAACTTTGTTTTTCTCTAATATAGACAGTAATGAATTCTACTCATTGAGTAACAAGATATTTTCTTATTCTCTGTGCATTTCACTTAGGAGACCCCATTTCTGCGCATGTATCGCTGTTGACCGCCTGTGTGAACATTCCGAATATCTTAAAAATGGAGATATAATTGTAAACCACAGGCAAATGAATGGAATCAGTCACATTAAGTATTTCCATTTCATAAATATAGAAGAGTTTGGAAGTAATTTCGAGAGAAAGAAAATTAATTTTAGCTCGAGTTAACATTATTATTGTTCCCTTTGGTTCCTAGTGGAACATAGGGCTTCAACTGCACGCCTCCACTTGCTTCTGTCTTGTGCTGTACTTTTCACTTGCATCCATGTTAGTCCATACTGTTTCAGTTCCTCATCACACGATCTCCTCCATGTCACCCTTGGACGTCCCACTCGCCGCTTCCCTTTCCGGTTCCACTCGAGCACTGGCCTGACGCGCGATGTCACCCAACGGCCTCCTGAACGAGTGTCCAATCCATCTCAACTTTCTCCTGCATATTTGTTGGGCGATTGGTTCCTGTTTTGTTTGTTCCCATAGCTTCTTGTTTGTGATTCTTTCCGGCCATCTGATCTTCAGTATAGAACGAAGACGGTTGTTGATAAAGGTCTGCAACAGGCTGTTGGAAATATTCTTTGTGACCCGCCAAGTTTCTGATCCGTATAGAATAACTGACTGACTTGACGTTTGTATTGAAAATCCGAATTTTGTTGTTGATGCAGGCTGAGTGACGAAGATTTCCAGATTGGTTTCAGGTTGATGAATGTGTTTCTCGCCTTCCTGATTCTCGATTTGACATCCTCGTCCGTTCCTCCTGTAGTTGAGACAATGCTCCCTAGATAAGTGAATGAAGTAACCTCTTTCAAATCCTTCCCGTTGATGGTGATTGGCGCTGGATGTTGCTACTGCTGTTGTTGTTGTCGGGTGGTTATTTTCATATCCTCTGTCTTGTCTATGTTCAACTGGAGTCCTGTCTTTGCTGCTTCCTCGACCAGTTTGTCGGTTTTCGCTTGTAAGTCTTCGATTTTGTGTGACATCAAACATAAATCATCCAGGCGCGAAATCCAGGTCTTCTAGGTTCTTCACGTTGGTCCAGGATATCCCTGTCTTCTCGTTTCCCACTGTCTGATGCATAATCCAGTCCACCACAATTAGGAATATCATTGGTGATAATAAGCACACTTGTCTGACTCCTGTGTTTACTCCAAACGCCTCGCTGAGTTTTCTGTTGTGGGAACCCAATATTCACATTGTTTTCAAAGATAATAGCAAGAATAATTTTTGGAATTTCGCAAGTAATGCTCGGTAGTATACACCGACTGATGGCTAACAAATGCAGTCCACAACACAATGGTTCAACAACTTCACTTAAATTGTTACAATACGTATTTCACGTTAATACGTGATATGAAATAAACCTGTATGGTCAGGCAAACATTCTGCCTACCCAGGAAGAATTCTTTAGATCTAAACTCGTTGATTTTCGGTTGAGAAGGGAGACACACAAGACACACAGACAAACTAGTTTTGCGTGGTGAATCTGCAAAACCAAGAATAACCATTTGTATCATACGGAGAAACGGATACTGAAATACTATTTCATTCGAAGTTCTCGTTTGTTCACATTTTTGTGTACACGAACTTACACAGTGTTCGCTGCTGAAGTGTTACAAGATTATTCAACAAATTATCATCAGCGCAAATTCAGTCGTCAATGGCATCGTGGAATACGCCGGAAGTGGTTATTAGGGCAAACTTATGCTATATGATAGACAGATATAATTCCTTCACCTCACCAATAAACGTCAAAGATGAAATCGTCTCTCCGAACGATTAGAATATCAGTATACAATTTCATGCTGGCAAACCTGATTATGTTTCTGGATATTTTCTTCCAAGTATTTTTAGTCCCTAAAACTTTCATATAAACATGCATTGTAATATACTTTGTTGGTTAACTCATGTCACTAAAGTGTTTACTCACAATGTAATTTCTTTAACTGAGAAATTTCTGTTCTGGTTAAATCGAAACACTATTGCTTGCTAAAGTTCATCTTCACGCACGGTGATGCGTGAGAGAATGAAGCATAGAAATGATGAATAACCAATTCCGCTTCGTATAAAGAATACAATGAAACATAGAGATGAAAAATCTATCAAAAAAACCTTCCATAGTTAATCTACCAGTTCCCTAGACAGGTAAAGCGTGGAGAAGAAGGGAAGGTTGGCTGCGGACTAGCAATTCTAAACTTATCCAACCTCATATGAAGAGCACAATGTGAATGAACAAATGAACGACCTATGATGATAGTAATTCACACCCATTCAAACTAGCTATTGGAAACATTCTGATTTCTGCAGGTGTTAGGATGTGTCTCAAGATTGGTGAAGTGGATTCGTTCATGGTTGAGTTATGAAGATCTGTGACATCCACAGAGAATGCTCTAATTATTCCTTGAAGATTACATCCGTATTTCACATCATTTTAAATGTGTCTTGGCATGAATTACACTAAAGTTATCTAATTTTCAATCTGTCACTCTGTCCATAATTTACTAATTCCCTTCGTCCTCAACGGAGAACGACACGTATAATTTCACTTTCAATGAATACTGGTTACATCACACTTATTCTACATTTCAGCCAATTGTGTCACACTGTTGGATACCATTCCTACAAATACTATACAAAATAATTATAAATTCCTCAATAAATAGCGGGCTACGTGAAAGAATGGTGACTCAAGAGGACCAACGCACTAGTGATGGTCAAAAGCGAAAGCGGATCAAGGTGATGAGACAAGTTAAAAGACACAACATTCATAAAGAAATACTGAAAAGAAGACAAGAATACTTAACAGGAGACTTTCTGTATAATTTTTCTGTACCCAACTCTGTTTCTCTTCTTTCCTCCAAACTAGCCGAATTAATGTGACTGATCCTTTGAGAAAGAATAATGAATTCGTTTCTCTTCGACCGTAATTTTTTATCTTTGTCAGCTGTTATTACGTGTATAAAATCTGTCCAAATTTTAAATATTGAAGAAAAGGTATTTTTCCATTCAATGAACAATTCTCTGTAGATGGCTTGTCATATTGATAAAGTGGTATACACCTTGGCAATTATTATTATTTTCGTTTCTTTTAGTTCCTAGAGGAACATAGGACTTCAGCCGCAAGTCTTAATTGCGTTCGATTTTTTGCCAACGTTCTTACCTGGCTCCACGTCCACTTGTAACGACAGAAGGCAAGAGTCAGGCAACAGATCATTTATTAAGGAAATCAACGCATATTTATATATTTTCATGTACATTACTATGGATATTTAAGCAAACAAACACAGTCTTCCGATCGGTTGTTTCTCACGTAAAGTTAATATTTCATCTATTTGTGACTGTTTCTTGAATGTCAAATCCTCTATATGTTAACTGCATCCGCCTACGCAACGTCTGCTGTGGTCGGTTTTGAATCAATATTTGTTCACATTTTCTCATGATAAATCTTGGGAACGTAAATATTGACGTAAATTACTGTCTACCAATTTGGCTAGTAGACAGCTCTCACCACACACTCACATGCTTTCATCTCCTCCACACATGACCTCCTCCATGTCACCCTCCACCGACAACAAACTCGCCGCTTCCCGTTCGGGTTCCACTTGATGGATTTCTCAGAGTATGGCCAATCCATCTCCATTTCTTCCTGCCTACTTGTTTCACAGTCGGTTCTTGGTTGGTTCGCTCCCAGAGATCTCTGTTGCTGATCTTTTCTGGCTGGCCATCTGATCTTGAGTATTGAGCGAAGACAACTGTTAATGAATGTCTGTAGTTTGTTTGAGATGCTCTTTATGACGCGCTGGCCAAGTCTCTGATCCGTATAGTAGCACTGACTTCACATTGGAGTTGAAAATCCGGATCTTATTTTTGATGCTCAGTGCTGTTGACCTCCACACAGACTTGAGAGTAGTGAAAGCTTGCCTTGCTTTCCTGATCCTCGCTGCTTTGATATCCTCAACAGCTCCATCAGCCTGTGGTTGAAACGATGCTTCCCAGGTAGGTAGGTAGGTAGGTAAAGGAGGTTGCTTCTTTCAGATTTCTCCCATTTATGCTGACTGTTGTCTGTTGTTATTGTTGTTGCTGTTGGCCAGCAATCTTCATCACCACATCTGTTTACTCTATGTTAACCTGAAGTCCTATCTTCTTTGGATGCTTCTTCTGCCAACTTGTTGCTTTTCACTTGCATATCTTCCAGTTTATGGGAAATCAGACATATATCATCGGCGAAGTTCAGATCTTCCAAGTTTTTGTGTAAGTCCGTTTTATGTCTGTTTCCTCGCTGCCCACTGTCTGTCGCATCAACCAGTCTACCGCAATCAGGAAAATCATTGGAGATAGTAGGTAGCCAGCTTTGTCTTACTCCTGTCTTCAATTCGAAGGATTCCGTGAGCTTCCCGTTGTGGATTACTCCTTAACAATGAAATCCTAGAATTCTACAATTGGTGAATTGGCTTCAAGTTCAGTCAAACATGTAATAGGTTTTTCATATGGGGGAATTGTATATTTTATAATTTTTTTATTATTGTTTAAAGAATGAACAGAAAAATATCAGACCTTGGTATTATCATAGTCTGTGTTGCTCATAAAAACACAAACAAAAGTAGCAAAGTTGTCTGATGTAAACAAAACATAATTATGAGCTGACATCAGTTAGAGAACCACTGGAAAACCTGGGAGTACTGGACAGCTGTTTCGTCCTAGTTTGGGACTCATCAGCAGTACGCACCCACCGGGATTCGAACCCAGGACCTTCTGGTTACAAGGCGAGCTCGTAGACCATTGAGCCACTGGGACCCGATCCAATGGTCCTTGAATTCTAACTTCTGCCAATTCACGACATAGCGCGACCATTTCGCAATGCGTACTGCTGATGAGTCCCAAACTAGGACGAAACAGCTGTCCAGTACTCCCAGGTTTTCCAGTGGTTCTCTAACTGATGTCAGCTCATGATGAAACCCTCCATGCAATCAAACCAAATCCCTACAAAACCAATACTTGCAAAACATAATTAATCTAAAATTAGTCACGTGGTTTCAGCCTCCAAGCTTAATGTTATACAACTTAAATTTTCTATGCTGCTCATGAAAAGTCAACTAAGGTCAAAAGTCAACAGAATTTTTGATGCAAACATTTAGACCACCCTACATAACATTTTCGAAACAAACTCTGAACAACGTACAATTTAGGTACAAAGGTAATTAACTTAACCAATTTTGAAGATGAAACATTCTGAAGTTTATAGCTGTAACAATATGTGTCTAATTCCATACTGAATAAGTCTATTTCTAATAATCAACAGTGATGCAATGCTAATAACTGGATGACGTTTCGAGTACAAACTATTGCTCACATTCATATTAATCTGAAGAGGCGAGACAAGGAGTGATTCTCTATAGACATGTAGAAGCTAATACAACAGAGGTTGATAACGAAACAGAAGATGAAGCAATGCAAAGACGGATAACAGAAGGAGAAGCTGAGTTCAATCTAAATCGCACTGAATAAAGGAGTGAAGAAGAGTGCTAGCAATTGAAGCAGAAAAGGCAGGTCGCAGGTTAAGGAAACCTCGGAAAATTAAATCAGATAACGAGGTCTCTATCCTGGAAGAGATCAACTCAGATGAAATCTACAAAAGATGGTCAAAGGAACCTAATTACAAAGGACAACAAACAAGTAAAACAATGGGTTGATAACATCAAAGGACTCTAGAATGAATCGGTAATCACCTGCAGCGTGTCCAGAAATACCACCAACAGCACACATAGAACTGTCAGTGGACACCAATCATCCAACGAAAGTAGGAATCTTGAATGCAATTAAGCTACTGAAGGCCGGCCGAGAAGACGGCAGGATCAGACGGAATTCCCAATTTAAGCACCGTAAACAGACCCAGAGACTTCAGCGGATATGATCATAACACTGCTGCAAACAGTTTGAAAGGAAGGAATGTCACCTGCTGATTGGAAGAAACGCTACTTTATAAAGCTACCAAAGAAGGGGATCTTAGGCCTCTGAAAGAACAGGCACTGGAACATGCTCTTGTCACGCAAAATATTACGTCGTTTCATCCAGCAGAGACTTAAAATGCACTGGATGCAGAACTCTGTCAATTCGGAGCAAGCTAAATTTATAAAACGCAAATCGTCTATTGATCAAATTGCAAGTCTGTTCAGCATAGCAGAAAAAATTACAGAAGAGAAGTCAAACCCCTACCTGAATTCCATCGATTTTGGAAAGGCCTTCAACAGCACTGACTGCAAAGCGATTTGGAGACTGCTCTAAAACTACAGAGTGCCCTGGGTTTTAATTCACCTCGTCCATTAGGTTTATGAAAAGGTCAAATGTTAGCCAATCCAGAACTGGGAACCCAACAAAGTCTCTGAAATGAAGAAAGGAGCAAGACAAAATTGCTTACTATCACTGATGACATTCCAGAATGTGTTGGGTTAGATCATGTGGCAGGCAGTATTGATTGCAAAGCAAGGAATGCGTATGACATACAAGAAGGCTTCAGAAGATCTAGTCTTCTCGGTGATTTGTGTCTAATGTCACACAAACTCAAGGACATACACGTGAAAACCGACAGAATGGGTGAAGAAGCAGCCAGTGAATACAGGATTTCAAGTGAACATAAAAGAGATGGCGATATTGAAGACAAACAACTAACAATAACAAACACCAGTCACCAACAACGAGAGAAATCTGTGAAAGGTGACTTCTTTCAATTATTTAGGAAGCATCGTTGCAGCTACATGCAGTATGAATGAGGGTCTCAAAGCCAGAATCCGAAAGGTAAGGTACACCTTCATCACTCGGAAATCAGTTCGGATATCCTTTGCACTCAAGATAAATAACAGGATTCAGATTTTCAGCATCAATGTTAGACGATTTTCTTATAGGGATCACAAACTTGGCCAGTCAAGAAGAGCATTTCGGACAGGCTGTAGACTCGTTTCATTGGCTCCGTATTGATTACCATATGGCCAAAAAGAGGTAACGGCAAAAAACTCATGAAACGAAGGAAAGGTGAATAACAAGGAGAGAATACCGACAGTATCTGGGGTGAACATCGTGACGCAGCCGAAAAATGCACAGAAATGGATGAAACATGTGAATGGTATGTACAGTAATATCTTCAGACTAGAAATTGTAATTTATGCATTAATTGCGTAAGACAACAAAAGTGAAACTCAAAAAGATCCTAATCATCAATACAGGAAGATTAAACAAACACCATCAAAGTAGAATGGATTATTTTATTTGCGACTAGTGAAATTACTGCACTGTGTCAATTTAGTAAGAGTTAACTTTATTTTCTTTTCAGAAAGATTAGATTTTCTCTATACTGTCTTGTTTTGCTGGTTAGTAGTTATACCCCTGCTCACTAGTTTCCAGTTTTTATTCCAGTATTGAAACGCATGTGTCAGTGATATTTTTGCTTTTTGTTGAATAACGATGAATTTGGTGAATACTTGTAGTGCAGACATAAGAAATATAAACCTGTGCAGTAATTTAAGTTTATCAGATCCACAAAAACATGCATTACGCTAGCAATATCTGTACTTCAAGTCAGCCTTAACTGTCTTCCATAGTTCGAGAATAGTTTTAAATCATGTACTTTGTAAATGTATTTCAGTGAATCGATGACAACACCTGTCATTCCTGCAAAGAATGTTACATTTATTCAAGGCGCTAACATCTTCCGTTTTGAAAAGTCCAATGATCATTCTACCGCAAATATATATACAGGAATGCTTGTACACTATGTTAATTACTTCCTGATGCATTCATCAGATTTCATCACGTTTTATCTGTGTTTAACTTTGTACTACTTTTTCAATAGTAAGTAGCATGATTATATATTGACGAATATTCCGTAGCCCAGATTATTAATTAATTTCCATCAAAATTTATCTCTCCACATTCGACATGGTGTGACATAACTATCTTCTGATGGGTAAACTATATATGCTGAACATTTCGTCTGTATTTTCCACTCTCGAAAGACGGGTTTATCCGAACGGCTTTATCCTTCTCATATACAATTACATTACATACAACCAGAGGACTACAATTTCCATCTATTATTTACTGATTCCAAAAAGCCAATTCTACGCACATATTTCCACTGTATGAAATGAAACTGTCTTCACGAATCCACACTGTACATTTCAGTTTAGGATACATAGAGCATTTCTCATACTGTTCTACAAAAATGAATAAGGTCTGATTGATTTTCTCCATTCGTATTTGTATAAGACTAAAATTTCTGTTTATGAAAAGATGATGTAAACCTATCACTAGGTGTTTGTCTAACAACGAAATGTACAATTTTCCTTCGAGGAACAGGTCTCGTGGTTAGGCCAGCATCAGACATCCATCGATCTGTGTGGTGGACGAATTTCTTTATCGAAAACGCCAAATGATGTTCCGAGATGTCATACAAATGAAAGCAAGAAATAATAACTGAATTCGCTATTAAACAGCTGTCTGATACTATGACATCTCTCTTGCGCAATTTCACTGAGATATGTAGTGAGTGGTACAACTAACTGTGATGAAAATAGTTAAGGATTACGACAAATTGACAATTTAAAATCACAAAACATGTTACGCGGTGACAATTTTGACTTGTAATTTACAACATCTGAAGTAAAATTCATCAGTAGTCCGTTTGGATTTCACTGTATTTCCATCTCTTCAATTATTTTTCAACTATCGAAATTATTCTGAGAGACATAAGATATCTAGTCTAAATGTCGGAAAATACACCATTATACCTACATTAATTCAAATATGAATGCACAGGCAGGAAAAGCGATACTGACTATCTTTAATTTTAAATACTCACAGCTAATGAATACACTAACCATTAGATCACTGAGATGAGTGTTCATGAGTATCATAACACCGTTGTAAATTGTTATGATTTTACTTCAGGAAACGAATGAAACATCCGTCCCAACTTCACTTTGTTATCGAAACACTTTCGACTTTTCTTACACCTAGTGATTATTCATAACAAATTAGGCAGGATTTCATGATTATTCAAAGAACAAACATAAGAATATCAGACATTTGTGAAATCACAATTTGTGCTGCCCATGTAAGTGCTGTGTCTTTCAAGAGCACATCTGATTTAAAAGCAATGGGCAGCTAATCAAATAAAGGTCACGTGGTTTCAGCTTCCAACGTACAGTTACAATTGTTTTGATTTTCAAGCCTAATGTTGTACAACTTAAGTTTTCGGCACAAATTTAGCCAATTTTCAATATGAAAGGTACCAAAGATTATATGTAATAACAATACATGCACATGATCAGAGGACGATTTTTTCTCTATTCGAATACTAATTATAGACCTATATACAAACTATTCATATTTCAAGCACATTCAATGCTCCAAAATATCTGGGTCACATAGTTTATTGGAAATCTGCGAACACTTCGGAAATTGTGTGAATGAAAATGAACCAACCAGGGATGTAAGCAACTCACAGCTGAGCAAAATGCACTACTCATACTGCATATCCGATATTTTCTGAAATGTAATTCCATATTTGTTTGTTTATTAGATATATCACACAGTGAAACAAAACAGTTTAGTTTATCTAATACCCTCCTGGAATGATTGTCAGGTCAAATACATAGGTCAAACTAGTAGAACAGGGGCAGTCCGATTAGCTGAACATAAAAACTTAGCAAAATCTAGATTGGTTGATCCAAATAAGATAAGAAATCTAGAGAATAGTTCAGCTATAGCACTCACCATATGCAGTTACACACAACCATACAATACGATGGGATAGAATGAGAGTTTTAAAATCTAATGTCACAGAGTATAGGGAGAGATTGATAACAGAAGCTTTGTTTATCGAATCAACTGCAAATACATGTAATAGGAATGATTCATCACCTGTCCAGTCGGATATCTGGAAAATTCTACTACCCCCACAACAAATGGGAGAGAACAAAGAAAACTATAAAATTCAAGTGTCAAAGTTGTGTGATTACAATTGATATGAATATGAACAATGAATTTTGTTCGAAACGTCACCCAGTAAATAATGCTGTTTCACTGTGTGATATATTAAATAAACAAACTAATATGGAATTACTTACTACCTACCACAGTGCCCAAGTTTTACACACATATTTTCTGAAATGGTATAAATAACACGAAAGAGAATACCTCAAGATGAGAAGTAAGGTGCTAAAAGTTTTTTTAAATAATATGAATAAAAGAAGAAAACAAAACAAATAACGGGTTGAATAGCCTCAAACGATATGCGAAGACGCAGAATGGTGACTTGTGATCGATTATGCAGTGCATCTGCTGAGCTTAATGAGAATAATCGAGGCAAGAAAATTTCACAAATATTCCATATTTCTTCTATCATCGAAGAGTGTATTTCTTCTTCGAAAACTCGAAATAACAAATAATTCAGCTCTGATGTAGTGTGTGGATTCGAAGTCTGAATATTTGCTGGAATGTATTTTTATCCTGCATATGGATATAATATAAAACTCATTTTACTTCCGTTCAGCTATACAGCAATGTAAGTGTCAAAGTGTCGACGTCCGAATCTGTTTCCGAAGTAAATCTTATGCTGGGAGATTGTTTCTCAATTCCCTTCAAGCATGAATGATGCAGGTCTCGTTTAAGTACTACGAAGAGATCATTCACATGTCGAAGCCATATATTCAGTCTGTATGTGTTTGCAGAAATTTTGTTTCCAAATTTATTCATGAAGAGGTTTGAAGCCACCAGTGAAGCTGATAAACGCACGCGCCTGTCGATGCATATCTCCCCTAAACGTAAAGAAGTTTATTTTCCAGACAGAATTATGTGTCTTTAATGATCTCACTTACATTCAGTGAACATCTTTCTGATAAGTTTGTGTCACGTTTACTTCACCGAAGCCAGTTACCATTGTATCGGAAATTTAGAGTATTCCATATGTGGAGCATTAGGAATGAGATGTCTTCATATTCAGGATGTAAAAATTATCATTAGAGTCGAATATAACACTAACATAGTAAGATAGTTTTGCCTGTTCTTAACATACCCATCGTTGGATTTTTAGCAATTTTATTGTGAATAGCTAAGAGACAATGTCATTTAGGAAATATTCAACAGCTTTTGGCGTTCCAAATGGGTGAAGTCGTAATAACCAGTTTATCACCTTAAGTATCTCGAATTTCAATATTGGATTTAGTGAACCATCTCATTCCTCCCCAGGGACTGAATGCTCAACAAACTCGCATTGTAAATGGAATTTCTTGTGTTACAAAATAGAACATATTGATACTGAATCTATGCTGAGACTTGCTATCAAAATCGAGAACCAGTTCACAGCTCATAAACACATCTAAACTCCCTGAGTACCTTGGAATGCATAGTGATAAAATTGCCTCCTGTGCTGCAAATGAAACAGTGGAAGGCCTTACAGAGGGTAGGCTTGGGCCGGTATCCTCTGAGTTGACGAAGTTTACGTCTTCTTGTTCAAGCATTTAACTGAGGAAGACTGGCGACAAGTAGTCGACGAAAAAACAGTTGGATATCCTGTTCCATGCAACAGTTTACGCCTGTTGGATTTGATGTGTCTACTGGGACCAACAATAGGTATTTTGAAGTGTGTGAAGGAGGCCACACGACTACTAGCTATCCAGAATTCTCGACAACTTTTGTGACTGAAAGGTAGTCAAGGACCAAGCAGGTGAAACATTATTTCGCTCGGATCACGAAAAGCCACAGGTTCTCTGTATGTAAGGCTAGTGGTCTGTGTATTTCTGAATAATGTCAAGAATCCCAGCACCGATTTCTGCATAAGCTCATGAAACACCTTAGTTATACACAGCATATGGGTGGGGGAGCCAATAATTTTCAAGAGGTGACGAATATTGAGTTCTACGGATAGCAATGACAAAACTTAGGATGCACACAATTTTCCTGAATCAACAGTTTTCAGTTACTCAGATTGATTCCTATAGCTTCTGTTGTAAGCAGAAAAAGACCTCATCAAGCGAAATGAGGACTGGATACTGAAGAAACACTTCATTGAATCATGGAACACTTCACCAACTTTTCTGTACATGAAATTAATAATAATTTATTTAGACTGCAAGAAGTTGATGAGAAGCCAACGAAATAAGTGCTGGTATCATATTATTCTGTAAAAACTGTTGTACTTGCTTTAATCGAATAACGTATGTTCCTACAATGATTTAATTCAGAGGGAACAATACATGGTTACACAATACACAATTAACCACTGGTTTCGTTATAGATCCTGTACGAAGAGTATATTTGTTTCTGTTTCCAGAACGTCGGGACTACAGATGCGTCGGATGCGGGTGGCAAGTGATTTAATTAAATTCCGCTTTTGTTAAATGGGTACCCAGCTATAGAAGCTCGTTAGTTGACCATTCCAAGTAGGTTTTCTATGGATCGATCTTCTTAGGCTCCCGTCAGTTCTTCTTTTTAGTTCCACATCAAGAAACGGAATTTTCGACTCGTTTTCCATTTCAAGAGTGAATTTTATTTCTGGATGGCAATAGTTAAATGTCTTCAGCAGTAGATTGGGGTCATTTTTGTTGTCACAAATAATGAATATGTCGTCTACGTATCTTTTATACAGTCGCCGATTGTCAATGCTCGAATTTAGTGGACCTTTCTCGAGGCTTGCCACGAAGCAATCTGATATTAGTGAACCCAACGGAGATCCCATTGCAACACCATATTTTTGTCTGTAAATGGTTTCGTTGAATGTGAACTGGACGTTCAGAGTGCATCTCAATAGTAATTCCTTCAAATATGTTGTTGATATTCCAATATTGAGATGGTTGTCATCTATGTATTTGCATATGAAGCAGACCGTTTCCATGAGTGGGACATTGGTGAAAAGTGACTCATTGTCGAAGGACAGCGTAATTTTGTTAGATACATTCAAGTCTTGTATGCAGTCAATGAACTGGAAGGTGTCACGGAGCGACTGCGTACATAATTGTTCCAGAATAACTGCTAGCCATTTTGCAATAGAGTGGTAAGGGGAACTTGACATATCCAGAATTGGACGAAGTGGGACACCAACCTTGTGTACCTTTGGTAGATTCAAACCAAGAATTCAAAGCAACGAAACTTTAATTGCGCCTTAAAAGAAACTCAACATGAACTTGGATTTCAAGGGAGATTTAGCAAGCGATATTCTCAAGAGAAGGATCATATTATCTCTGAGAAGAGCATTCTTTGCAGCAACGCTAAGAATAGTGTCCTCCAGTCGCCCACTGATCTGCAGAAGCCTCAAGGACAAGATCCCACATCTGACCACTTCTATGTGCATATATCAGTTCACCTGCTGCTGTGGAGCCAGGTACATCAGTTGTTCGACGCGCACCCTGTCCAAGAGGATTCAAGAACACTATCCAGCATGGTTGCGAAAAGGCAATAGAGGTGCAATAAGGAGTGGGATAATTGAACACCTGGTTAACACTGATCATTCCATTTCAACAAACGCCTCTTGCTTCAAAGTAATCTACAGAGTCAAGAATAATCTATCAAAAGCAATACGGTTTCGTCTTCTTTGTATCGCTGAAGCTCTGGCCATTCACAGAGAAAAACCGGAGCTGTGCATATAAAAGAGGATTACTCAACCACTTCTACTGTCTTGGTAACAACTTTTTTGATTTGATTTGATTTTTTAATTTTGATGACTTAATTTTGTTTCTTTGCCTGTTCTTTAATTACTTATAATTCTTGTATTCATTTAGAACTCTTACGTAATTTCGTATTATCTACTTTGTTCCTATGTGCATTCTGGGTAAAACTCACTCATCAAACTATTCATAATATTACATAACCTTTTTTAACAACTGTTTTTGACAACTCATCACCTTTGTTACTACCCTAATTTCATTAACACCTAATTTTCTTGACTGGTTTTGTATTACGTAACTCCAATTATCAATCTTCACCTGTTTAGTTAAAATAACTATAACCAATTGTATTTTTGTTTGACAAACTAATGTACACATACATACAAAAAATAACACATATATGTTTGCGATTGTACAGCTAAGAAAATGAATTCGCCGAGAAGAGATTCTTCTTTGATTTACGTGTTTTGTTTCCATTAATGCCAGAATGGGGATAATGCATGATTGTATTCAACTGAAGACAAAATATCATGCACATTTTTACCTCATTAAACTTGAATATGTCAATAAGATGACTGTCATGTAGAGCACACGAATTCAAACCCTTATGCTGCACTTAGTAACACAAATAAATCAAATCTACATTGAGTTTCCATCTGCGGATAGCCGTTGTTACGCGTCTAATTACTGGTTCTGTGGCTGACTGAATTCTAACAGCAATGTATACAGCGTGCTAAACAAACTGGATGACCTGTTCTCGCGTTTGATGTTGGATATATATGGAGACAGTCAACTAGAATCATTGAACTGAAGATTGATGCTAGTGAGTACTGCTCAAGAAGACGTATCTGCAACCACGAAGATTTGATGACGCCCCCTGTGAGACTCGGACCCGAGTCATTCCATGTTTTGGTTTGAAATATCACCACTGAGCTTGTCATTCTTGCGATTGCGTCCCTGTGTGAGGGTGTAAAGTTTGTTTGAGAAATAACAACATCTAAATATAATGAATAACCTTATGTATTCAAGGAAGTGCACAGCTAACTAGGTGATGGAGAGGTATTTGTGAGTACATTTTCTCGATAACGTAAGACAATTCACTATGTTTCACACACAGTCATTTCTCATACACTCAGCTCCTCCTAATTACTCAAATTGTCGATGGATGCCAAATATAAGTATCCCTGAATACCTTGACAACTTTGTTTCAGTTCATCAGTATATTGTGATGGTGCTTTGGTGAAACATAAGAACAAATCAAAGAAAAGGCATGAATTTGGGACTGACATACAAATCTCTTTTGACTTCAGTGAATTCGAAACCTTTTCCAGTTTATTTTTTGATTACATCAGTAATAGGCTGATTCTTGTCACCACCTTGTCAGAACACATTACGAAATTCTTAGTTTATTCTACAGCGACAAATATACTCTTCGTACAGGATCTATAACGAAACCAGTGGTTATTTGTGTATTGTGTAACCATGTATTGTTCCCTCTGAATTAAATCATTGTAGGAACATACGTTATTCGATTAAAGCAAGTACAACAGTTTTTACAGAATAATATGATACCAGCACTTATTTCGTTGGCTTCTCATCAACTTCTTGCAGCCTAACTAAATTATTATTAAGTTCATGTACAGAAAAGTTGGTGAGGAGTTCTATGATTCAATGAAGTGTTTCTTCAGTATCCAGTCCTCATTTCGCTTGATGAGGTCTTTTTCTGCTTTTGATGGAAGCTGTTATTTGGTGTTACTCAAAGCATAAATTTTAATAACTGAGGTATAAATAAACAAGATGGTGAAACAGACAGTCAGTAATAATTACCAATAGTATGCTACTGTTGGAACGAGTGACCGGCAGCGAATCAAATAACTTGAATCAACTTTTGTAGTGTAGTTTTGCTAGTTGCAGTTATACTGCTTATGTATGTTGATCACTATTGATGTGTACTTGCGTTTTAGCTGAAATTTAACAGAAACAGGTGACTGTGCAGTCGTAAATGATGTAGAAATTTAATCGTGTGTGTCATTATGAGATAATGAACGGGTGTTGACTGACTTC
Organism: Trichobilharzia szidati; assembly: GCA_944472155.2. Lineage (NCBI taxonomy): Eukaryota > Metazoa > Platyhelminthes > Trematoda > Strigeidida > Schistosomatidae > Trichobilharzia > Trichobilharzia szidati. Next base: position 30,998,494 of record OX235276.1, on the reverse strand, counting down.
TTTCTCACATACTTCTAATAACTTGAAGTTTCTGTTTATGAAAAGGTGATGAAAAATCCTTCGTCGGGCGAAGGATACAATTTCGTCAAAGAAATTGACATCGTTCTTATGCTGAGCTCACGTTTTCGTTGTCACATGTGGCGAAAATATTATTTTATCGAGAGTGTATTTCTTTTCTATACTCGCTTATACTTTCCGATATACTTAAGCCTATTCACCTACTCTCTATTTTACTAAGGAATTCCTGTTCGCAAGTAGTATTTAATTTTACCCACTATTTGTCAGATGGACAACCGTGATTGTGTGTTTCACTAGAAAACTGAGAATGAACCGATTAGGATTTTATTTGTGATCATTTTGAGTGGTGTTCAAACAGTCTGTATTTTTATTGACCTATTCCGAGAGCTGAAACACATGAGTCGTAGAGTGATCTGTGTAGAATGGTAAGGACAGAAATAACTGATAGTTAGATTTTTATTTGAATAATTTACTGATGTTGTGAGACTTCTGTTGCATAATAAGAATGAACTGTCTACCCAGTGGTTTAATTGACTTTCAAAGTATAATAAATGACAGTTGAAATTCACATAACATCGTGTAAACCGATAATTTCAATGTTTCATATATTCCAACTGAGGTGAAAAATCTCTTGTTATCTGTTTGAATTTCAATGGAAATTTCAGCGGAGAACAGTTCATGTGACACGTAAATATGAGGCAGTAGGTAGTAATATTCTCTGTGATTCATATACGATAGCACCGATTCTCAAAAATTCTCAATCCAACCCCAATAACTTCACCATTCTGATCATCATACACTTCTGTATTCTTCATCATTCCAATCATTTTATCTTCCAAGTGGAATTATCGTGGTCCATGTAAATAAATGTACACCCAACAGACATCTTGTTCACCCATTTGAAATACACTGTAACAGACATACATGGAAGCTCCTGATTTGAAGTTATGTGTAGATCAGTGAAGGTTGAATAGATTCATGAAAATAAAACACGTAGATCAGCGAAGAGTCTCTTTTCGGCGAATTCATTTTCTTAGCTGTACAATCGCAAACATATATGTGTTATTTTTTGTATGTATGTGTACATTAGTTTGTCAAACAAAAATACAATTGGTTATAGTTATTTTAACTAAACAGGTGAAGATTGATAATTGGAGTTACGTAATACAAAATCAGTCAAGAAAATTAGGTGTTAATGAAATTAGGGTAGTAACAAAGGTGATGAGTTGTCACAAACAGTTGTTAAAAGAAGTTATGTAATAATATGAATAGTTTGATGATTGAGTTTTACTCAGGATACACATAGGAACAAAGTAGATAATACGAAATTACGTAAGAGTTCTAAATGAATACAAGAATTATAAGTAATTAAAGAACAGGCAAAGAAACAAAATTAAGTCATCAAAATCAAAAAAAATCAAATCAAAAAAGTTGTTACCAAGACAGTAGAAGTGGTTGAGTAATCCTCTTTTATATGCACAGCTCCGGCTTTTCTCTGTGAATGGCCAGAGCTTCAGCGATACAAAGAAGACGAAATGGAATGATCAGTGTTAACCAGGTGTTCAATTATCCCACTCCTTATTGCACCTCTATTGCCTTTTCGCAACCATGCTGGATAGTGTTCTTGAATCCTCTTGGACAGGGTGCGCGTCGAACAACTGATGTACCTGGCTCCACAGCAGCAGGTGAACTGATATATGCACATAGAAGTGGTCAGATGTGGGATCTTGTCCTTGAGGCTTCTGCAGATCAGTGGGCGACTGGAGGACACTATTCTTAGCGTTGCTGCAAAGAATGCTCTTCTCAGAGATAATATGATCCTTCTCTTGAGAATATCGCTTGCTAAATCTCCCTTGAAATCCAAGTTCATGTTGAGTTTCTTTTAAGGCGCAATTAAAGTTTCGTTTCTCCGAATTTTCGGTTTGATACTTTTGTCGATGAGTCTTATTGGGTATCCACTTTGGATGAAAATTTCTCTTAGAATATCTAATTCTGTTTCCAGAACGTCGGGACTACAGATGCGTCGGATGCGGGTGGCAAGTGATTTAATTAAATTCCGCTTTTGTTAAATGGGTACCCAGCTATAGAAGCTCGTTAGTTGACCATTCCAAGTAGGTTTTCTATGGATCGATCTTCTTAGGCTCCCGTCAGTTCTTCTTTTTAGTTCCACATCAAGAAACGGAATTTTCGACTCGTTTTCCATTTCAAGAGTGAATTTTATTTCTGGATGGCAATAGTTAAATGTCTTCAGCAGTAGATTGGGGTCATTTTTGTTGTCACAAATAATGAATATGTCGTCTACGTATCTTTTATACAGTCGCCGATTGTCAATGCTCGAATTTAGTGGACCTTTCTCGAGGCTGGCCACGAATATTTCACATCAAAATTGTTCATCATACTTAAGAGAAGCAGGGTGAGTAGCGAAACTGTCCAATAAAACGTGGTGAAGAATTATCATGTTAGACTCGATGTTCTTGATTCGCAGTCAAATACTACTCTCAATAGCATATTACTATTGGTGTTGATTGCAAATTATGTCTATTTGAGCGTTTGTCTCTCTAAAGCTTGGTGTTTAACAATACCTACAGTTTTGAATGACAACAGTGAATCGCATTAGTCGAAATTGTTTTCGGGGAAATTTTGATTTATGGGAAGATTATATTTATCTTATTGGACATATTTTCAGACTCGAAGGCTAAAATAGACTGTTGTAAGAATTTTGATCAGCATTATTCGACATTCACTTACGAACACGAATAAGAAGTTGAGGTGGAATGATCGCTAATAAGTGTTGAATAAAGAAAAAAGGGAATTCTTCTGTTGTGCACCACTTCCCAAAGGGTTGTAATGCTGTCCATCGTACTAGTATTTACTTCCACGTTTGTTCGATTTATAACAAAGAAATATTCGACAGTACTGAGAGGATGTCGAAGAGTTCGCCTCATTATACTGTGATTATCTGAACTCAGGGTGAACTTCATCATGAAACTGATTTTATGGTATGAGCTTAATGTATGAATATTTCACTTGGACTGCCAGTTTGTTCACTCTGCTTCCATTTGTAATGTGTATCCGTTTTGCCGCTTTTACAGCAAGACAATTTTGGTGCCGGATTCAGTGTTACATAAATGTTCACCAAGTGGTTTGAAATGAGGTCTAATATTCTTCTTGAAATTCAGTGTTTAACCAATGCAATTTCCGTCTTAAGTAGAGATGTCAATGAAGTAAAGACCTGACTAAATGCATTTACGAAGGTTTATCCGTTGATATCAAAGCATGTTATTATTTTTTCACTTAAGCAATATTGATGAATCCACATTCCAGCATTGTGAATGTTATCGCTGAAGTTTCTCCACAGAGGTTGGATTATTTTCACAGATACACATGGAACAGATAAAAAGCAGGTATAAATTTTAATTAATCAACAATTTTTTGGAACAATAAATGCCTTGTACTTTATGACAAACATTTCGGCCACGTCATTTTCACTGAATTCCATAGTATGAAGATTATTTATTGGGAGTTCCTCCTACTTTACCGTTAATACTTTGCAAAATCTTTCCCATGACTGAAATGTTTTGTGAACTGATAAACAAGTGTCTTTTACAGATAATTTACTTAGCAATGGAATTCGGTAACCCTACAGATAACGAGAATTAGTTTGAAAACCAAATATTTTATGATTATATATTTCTCCCAGTGACTTTCCAAAATATCAAGGTTAGCCTTTGAATATTTGGTTATTTAGCTTTTTATTCGTTAACAACAACTTACTCTCATTTCACAATCTAAGTATTATTTGGATTTGGAGAAACATTTCATGACGTGAAATCATCATTGGCTTCGTTTCGAAATGCTACAGTCTTCCAAACTTTATTGTTTTTTCATTCCTCTGTATTCGAAAGCGTTCAGAGTGCTGGGTGATGTATCTTTATTTGTGTGTCCAACGGAATCGAAAATAACACGTATGATAATGGTTATTTTCCCAACAACGAGCTTCTATCTCGAGGTATGCAACCTTTCTTTAAATCAGTGTTATCTTTACTGAAAGAATCTCGAATATGACAGAAAATGATAATCGAGTCCGTTTGGACCAACTAATATATGCAGATCTGGAATCGCATGAAAATTTTAGAAAGCCAAATTGATAGTATTTTTTTTCCTGAGCAAAACCTGATAAATTGTTGGTCAAACATTTGTGATATTTTACTAACAGTTCCTTGACAGACAACTGTCAAAACACTTTTTTAACTCTATGAATGAGATCTGAACTCAAATGATATCCATCTGACTGTGCTTTGTTCACTCCTCGCCCTAACCAGCGGTAAGTTTTTGTACCTGGTTTCCGCCAAGTTTTCCTAGCTAACAGCAAATTTTTTAAGCAAGACTGTCGTGGTCTGAGCCCATGATATTCCTCCGCCAGTTAGCCATATTCCTCCATACAACCTGGCCCCATATGCCTGTTTCTAATGCCTTTGCTACAATACATATCAGATATACAGACCAGTAGATAATTACCAATCGCCCGTTTCCTTCATCAAAAATAGGACTTATAGCTATACCCTTCAAGTCCTTCAGTCATAAGCATATTACGTCAGCCAGGGGGACTATCATTTGTGGGCGGAGTCCGCCAGGCTCTGCTGGCTCATCTGGCTTCAGTCAAGAAAGTAGTTTAAGAATCACTGCTTCATGTGCCATAATTTGGTGGTAGTGGTGATGGGGCATTTTTTTGGCAGCGGTGTTTCCTTGCGCGTTATGGTCAGATTAGAAAACATCGCGGAAGGATTCAGAGAGGTTTCCGGCATGCACATGTTGTGCAAGTGTACATCTGAGTCCTGCTGGAGTACGTTCTCTGTTGAAACAGGTGAACAGGCTGGTTGATATTAATTATCTCAGGTCATGTGTGGCATGTGAATGACACCTACTATCAAACACCGATTTGTCCTTCTCCATACCATCACATGACCTGGTATGAAGTCATCAGATTGGTAGTCATGACCTCCGTAAACTACCTCGATCGATGGGGCACCCATATTTAGGTTAGTAACACAACTCTTGATTTCACTAGAGCCGCTATTATGTGCTTCTGAAATAACTGACCTAATCTCTCTTTCATCTTCAATGTATGCAGCAACCTCACCTCATTCCTGAATAACTATTTTTCCTATTCTGACAAAGATGTTCCTCCTTAGGAGTAAAACAACAGTTTTACACCCACTAACAAAATCATGTTCTCTGTAACTTCTATAGAATCAGGCTGTAGTCTTTTAGGTAATACTAGTAATTCAAGACTACACGTGTTCGTATATCACAATTAAACACTTATGTATTCATTTCACTTATGGGCTGAGGTTTTGGACATATAGATTTCTGAGAACTTACCATCTGAAAATGCGATATCTTATGAGATTATCAACTGTATCTCACCGTGCCTTAAATTCTGCGCCGGGTAACTTCCCTTAATTTCTATCGTCCCATGTCCGGTGCAGCCTCATTATCAACTTCCTATCCTTAATCATAAGTGCGTTATTGGGAATAGTATTCTTTCCTATCTCATTCCAAATTGCACAATTGTAGAAGCAACAAGGATATATGCCTGGACGTGAGCGTTCTGCATTCTATGAAGAAGTAAGTTGATTTTCTAACTTGTCTACAATGTGTTTCATCCTTAGTAACTATTTGAAGAAAAAACTCAACTGAGTGTAACTATGGTGAATGATCTTATCAGATTTATAGTGCATAAAAATATCTACAGACAGTAATTTACAATCCAGTGGACTGAAACACTTAACTTTAATGTATCAACTTAAATACGAAAAGTAGGCCGGAAAATAGTAACATCCAGATCATGTAATTACCTTCAAAATAGGAAGTGAAGAACATGGGCACTGTGCTAGAATGTAATTCCTTATTTCCATCAAAATGTCCTGATCAAACAGGCCTAATTCATGGTGAGCAATGCGAACTGATAATCTGGACTGAATACTTAGATAACTTGAATTTGTAGTTGACTGTATTTTAAGATATTTTACATTTTCTCAAGAAATGCAGAATACTTGAGAATGGTTCTATGTCAACAGATGGAAGTGGGATCATGCTGTTTTCACCATAACGAACACGGACTCTTGAAGTGTACACACTACGGCCATGAGGAGTGTATGAATGCAAATACAGATGGCATGCAGATTATTTTGAGCACTTACGAGTAATGATCATGATGATGGCTATGATGAGATTCCGCAAACGAAAGAAACAACTCCTGATAGAAATATCTTTTATAATCTGTATAAAGTGAAATCTGTTCAATATATGAAGTAGGATTTAACGGGAATTCGTCAGTGATACAGGTAACAAATGAACGCATGAGCTATGTTTCGATTACTGTATAGAGAAATGCATTTCAATTGGTACATAACATCAAGGTCTATCCAGATAACCACTGCTCATTCCTGAGTCCTTTACAACAGCATGGTACTATGGAACGTTTGTTTACACCATAATTACCACAACCCATATTTAGTAAGGTGGAAATGTCACCAAGATATTTTAATTTCCATACAGATAACCGACATTCTCTTTCGGGTGAACAGATGTGGTGATAGTTGACATTCCAGAACACGTAAATGATAAGCCACATACAGGTACTGGTTTTCGTCTCAAAAAGACCATACTCATACGGAGTAACAGAACGTCTTTTCTCCCAACCAAAGCACAAAAAATAAGGAAATTCAATGATGAATCTCACCTGCCTTCACTAATTTCGATAGTCCTAATTCTATGGACATTTCGTCTAAATCAATTATTAAAATCTACTCGTGTTTCCTCATTACTCCTTCTAATATAGACCTGTAAACTGGTTAAGAGGAGGAAATTCCACCCGAAAAAGGAAAACCTAGTCGTGTTATGGATCACACTGAACAACCACGAATCATCACCGAGCAGAAAATGGAAGGACGATTATATAACTATTGTCTCTGTTGCTGTTCCTGTTTTTGCAGGTTTGATGGCACAATTTGTTCGTAGGATAGAGGATTGTTATAGTTTTGCTGACAGACTGATTGATGCACGTATTCATCTGTTTTTGCTAAATACTTGTGAGGAAAAATTCGCGAATCAACTGCAAACTCCATGTTCGGCCTCTGTAGTAATACAGTGCAAACTAGTGTTGAAGAATGAACAAACTTTCCTTCCAAGTCTTCTACTGATATTAGCTGTTATAAGAGGCCTGTTTAAATCACTGCGACACCAGAATATTCGTCCATCAAAATGCCTATACCCTTTAGCATTTCTTATTGTTTCAATCGTATATTTGTATCAAAAGACCACTGGGTGAACTAGCGCGCCTATTTATGTGGTTTTCAACTAGATGCTGTGCAATTCCTGAAAGAAGTGGAGAAAAAACTTACACAATATGCTGTCTTAACACATACACCAACGCTACATCACATGATAAACTCCAGATTATTTTTATTTTTGAGTAAATTCCGTATGAAAAGGGAATACTTTTGGAGCTAAATACTCTGAACATTGCTGTAATATATTGTTTGAAATAAAGCCCTATTACTATTGACTATTCAGCTGCGAAGCTGATCTATAAATATGATTGTTCAGGTCGGTTATATCGCCGTCTTATTTACTTTTTTGCATATGTTATAATATATATGTAATATAATTTCATACATTAAATACTACTGAATGTTTAGTGAGTGATCTCGCTGCATTCAAAGTCTATATAAAATATTCGGTAACTATTATCTACAATCAAAGTGACTGAGGAGTTCGACTTAAATGTATCAAGTTGACTTTGTACCGAAGATTGAAATCATTTGGCATGAAGTATATGCGATCTCAAATTTCTTTCCATCCTGAATATGCGAAACATCACTTCATCTCTGATAATCACCATTATCAAAGACTGAAACAATGGAGAAGGAAGACTGCCATTCTGTTTAATAATTTCAGTTATACTTATCACAGGAATTATTCAATTCTGAACGATTTTGTTACCACGTAAACCAAGTATCAGATGATAACGACTTTTGTAGTCGCATCTTCGAAGGATGTGGCAAATGTCGGCCGACGTTTTTGAATGTCATCAACTTAGAAACCACTCTAAAACAATTAGGAGTGCAGCTACAATCCTCATTGAAGCATCCCCTCGTGTTCCTTTTCATATAGGCCACATAGTTTATATATCAATTACTCACGCGTTTATTAACAATACCGCTTTATATCTGCATGACGAAAGTGTAAATATTAGGTGGGAAAACTAGGACACAGAATGAAGTTATTAAGATTCATTCGAGCGATTACATAACACATCGGCTGTGTGGTGGAAAATGAGAATAATCAATGAGTGATGTAAATGCTGGAGTTGGTTACACAACGAGTCATAACAGTGAAATGTGAAAAGTCCTAACGTTAAAACATCATAATTTGTTCGAGAATGGAGGTTGCTGGTCATTTGTGAGGTTGTGTAGTTATGAAAGTAAACAATGTCAGGAAAGTAATTGTTCATTTTTATTCTGAAGAGGCAAATTTTCACATACGTAGATGGATTCAAATAACTTCTCCCATAGAAATCAGTTGAACTGGTATAGCGAATTCAGTGATGTAAGCAGGAGCATTATTTAACTTAGCCGCCGTAATGATTGGTAATAAAGATTCACCTTCCCCAAGAGATGTTATCATGTTAATTGATTCAGTTACGCTGTGGTTAAAGGGTTTGCTGAACACTCACAAAATACACTACTTAACCACATTGCATACGACTGCTGAGTGCCTGATGAATCTCTTTTTGATTCTCCAATCACCAAGGAAATTCGTATCATTAATAGGAATCAGCACAAACTTCATCATTCTCGTATCTACGTAAAGCGACAGATAACGACCGCATATATCTTTGGAAATACCGTCGAGTCACCGGATAAAAATATGTAGTTTCTCGTGTTATTTTGGTAACTGGATATGTATATTCAGCTTAGCCCGTATAACCTACTCTCTCTGTGTTCCACTATACCAGACACTTACTGTCTGAATGTCATTCAGCCTCATTTCGTCTCACGTGACGTGGTTAGTCTGCCATTTGAGCAATTCCTGACAATGCATTTTATATTGGAGTTGCATAGCTCACGTGCTCAGGTCAGCGAAATTGAGTTGTCGGTCTTGTTAGACTTTGAAGTTGATGTTGTTCTCGTTAAAACTGGTGAAAGTTTAGTGTAGTCAAATGCGTTATCTATCATACTTCATGTTTTTGATAACCTGAAAATCGTTTCATTCCAGCATGCTGACAAGTTTCCGAAATTTGACTTTCTCACTCCACGTGATTCATTATGTCGAGACGTTCAAATCTCATGTGATGTATGTCTTGAACTAAGCTGAGGATTACATAGAATAATTTTACTTTTTGTTCCAAAGTTACACTCCTGAAGTCGCGTAAGCAAAAGAAACTTTAAAATATTATCTAACTGCCTAGATATGACTTATGGTTTTGTCAGTATACTGATGTCAACCTAAGATATATGCTTTTAACAATGTTTCCTAATTTTCATCCTCTCTAGACCATCCATTGCACATGGTTAAGATGACGCGAATGAACGCGGGATAATATTACTGCACATGTCACATTCTTGTGAGGCAATAAAACATATTGAAGTGCACTTCAGTATGTAGCAGTCTCAAATTGACTCATGGATTTATCTGTCTGCTGTTTTTCTCATGCGCTTTCATGGAATTCCACTTTGCTTAACGAACAAATTCCACATTATTTAGATAGCAAAGATGGTTTTATAATAGCAACATTTCTATTGTATGCCGAATGTCATTAAGTTTCAATTCAATTCCTAATAGAGGATGTTGAAATAAGCTTGTATGATCAGAGGAATTCTCCTGCCTAATCTGTATGCCACTAACCATGCAAAACCACACAGAAAAACTAAACTTTTTTCGCGGTGAAACTACCAAACCAAGAAGAACCTTCTCTGTCATATTGAAAAGTGAATACTGAAATACTATTTCATTCGAAATTCACGTTTATGCATATTTTTATTTAGTCAAAGCTTCACATCATTTCCTGCCTAACTGTTGAAAGTTTATTCATCGAATAGTTGTCTACGTGTTAAGCTAGTGAATTCAGCTGACGTCAAATTCGTGTAAAAAATACTAAATGGTTTGTAGAATAAGCTGATGCTGCACCAAAGATCAATATAATCCCTCCAATCTTACGATAAACGTCCAAGACGAAATCACCTCTATGCAAATATCTTCAATATTAGCATACATTTTTATGTGATCAAACCTGAGTGAGTTTCTGCATGCATTTCGCCAAGTAATTTTAGCCGTTAAAACTTTCATATAAACATATTTTGAACGTATAATACAGGAGATTTGTAGCTTAGGAGGATGATATGACATCTCTTTGACTTCAAATTCAAGTAAATATTGAATATGTTCCCAGTTAGACAATGAAAGCTATACGAATAAATCATACTTTGTAATATGGCTAATTGTTTTATTCAATTCATCAAATTATCGACTTCTCACGTTATTTCTATAATAATAAAATTCACGTTTTGTTTGCTAAAATTCATGCTCACACAAAACGATGTGGGAGGCAATGAAGCTTGGAAAGATAAATCATTGTTTCAACTTCATAAAACGATTACAAGAGAATTAACCATGACAACAGCCATCGTTAGTCTCTTTACTAACATCCTAGTCTCCTAGTCAGTCATATGTCTGGAGAAAAAAGGAAGGTTGATTGAGGGCTTGCAACCATAAGCAGGTCTCACTTTATATGAAGGACACAAGGTGAATAAACAAGTGCGCGATCTATGACGATAGTAATTCACACTCATTCACAAAACTACGTGTGAACATCCTATTTTCTGCAGATGTTCATAAATCGGTGGGATATGTGGTGAATAAATTAATGGGACATCCGCCAAAGTTGCTGAATTTGGTTTGTTCATGGTTGAATATCAAAGTTCTGTGAAATTCGCAGAGAAAACTGCAGCTATTCTTCAATAATTTGGTTCGCATTTCACAGCATTTTTAAATATGTTTTGACATTAACTGCAATCGTGTTATCCATTTTTAATCGACCAACCTCCTGATAATTTACTAATTCCCATAATATTCAGCTGAGAATGAACGGAACTTTCACTTTCAATGTATAATGATTACGTCACATCTATTCTACGTATCCGTGAATTATATTAAACTGGTAGACGCCACACACTATAGAATAATCATACATTTCTAAGTGAATGTGTAAGCTAAGTGAAAAAATAGCAACTGAAGAGAACGAAGGTATCAGCCACCTTCAAATGTGCAATCAGATCAAGGTATTGAAACCAAGTTAAAAACACCATATTTGTGAAGACATGCAAGAATGCTTAACGAGATACTTCCTGTATAATTTTCTATTTTTATTATGAAAGCCTAATTCTGTTTCTCTTGTTTCTTCCAAACTAGCCGAATTAATGCAATTTACCGTTTGAGGTCAATGATTCATTCGCTTCTCTTAATTTTATAAAATCTGTTCAAAATATGAATATGGAATAAAAGGTTGTATTTTTCAACTATATGAACAATAATTTGCTGATGCCTTGTAATATTGAGAAATTGTAATATTCGTCAACAATAAAACACTTGGATTCTGCAACTCATAAATTGGCTTCGAGTTCAATCAACATAACATTTTCATTCATGGGGAACATTACCAAGAAAGCAATAAACGATGCTGCTATCATCATGAATGCCAAACTTGAAAATAAAATGCTTCCACACTCCGTTGTTTTCGTTTTGTCCTCCCATATCAGTTTCACGATTGTATAAATGAACTGAAACACGGAACAATTTGAAACATCACCAGTGAATTAATGTACGTTTAAATAGGGAAAATTGATTGAACCATAAGGTTAGTGTAGTGTGTCATTCAACTGAAATAAATTGATTGTTATCTCACATCATTACTTAAGTTTACTCAGGTTTCTCTACTCAGTATCTCGTTTACTCACACGTATTGCGTAGTATTCAAACATGCTGTCTCAGTGATTTCATAATTTGTGCCTGAGTTGTGCAATGAGTTTAGATAATGAAAGCAATTCTGAGAAAGCTGCTAAAAGTCTGCTCTCCAGAATTGACGGAATTCATTAAGAATTATGATGTACATCACATTCATCTCATTGACTCCATATTTATTTCACAGTATCACTATGTGTGAAACCCCTGATAAAGTTGAATTATCTGTGATACTCTAATTATACGCATTTCGTTGTCAACGAGGTTGAAGGCGTTTGACAGTATGCCATCGACGTTGTTTTCGTGCTTCTTTACAGTCATCAACATGACGTGACTGCAACCTCCATAGGAATGATGATTCAGATATTCGAACAAGCACCACTCAGTTTTTGACGCAAATCTTCATAATTGTTAGCACCGCATTGCTTCCAGTCACCAGATATCACTTAAAACTGCACAGCTTGCTGATCGAGATAGTGAATCTGGTTGATTGACTTCAGTTGATTTCTCACTTATCTATGGAGTAAGTCTGTCTGATTTATCTTTCGACGACAATTGTGGAATCATCTTTCACTTATTTTACTGAGAAACACACAATTTAGAATATTCCTTTTTGTTTTGGAATCTTCAGTATACAATGCATAAACGAACGAGTGTTTTTTGACCACCTAGTCACCACTTTTGTATCATCAGAGGTCTCATCATTTTTCATGGTAATGACACTATAATAATAATCTCTAATCGTAGCACAAAACCTAGCGCTTACACCAAAATTTGATCCCAACTGGCAATGGTTTGCAATCAATTAAATAAAATGAGGACTAATGTATTTCATAGACCTGCGTATTTTTCTTACTTAGGTTCAGAGATGCATGTGATTAGATTTCGATGGTGATTTCATCAACTGACTATCATGTCACTGCCTTCCATCTCAAAAGTTTTAAAAAACGGTAAATGAGTCAATGAGAATCATCAGTTACATTTAGTCACAGTAACTTACTATCGCCAGTAGCAGGATTACACATCCAAGCAACAATTTAGTGGCTATCTGTGAAGAGATAAGTAAAAGAAACTGGTTAAAAACAAGGACGCGTGTATAGGACACAATCAGCACATGACCACTTTGTAAAATTCACATGCAAATTTCACTGATGAAAATGAACCTGGAATAAAAAATACTTGTTTGACAGTATTCTAAGGTGAAACTGTTTGCAGAATATCAGAAGATGCTTGACGAGTGGTGAAAGGATTTTCTCAAACATTATGAAGTTATAGTGATTTTAATCTTTTGAACTGTTCTTGTTGTTCTCGACTAACACACATCTAATGAGCAAAATAACCTCGACTATTAGTTCTATCCAGATAGCAGACATCGTCAGGGTGATAAAACAAGTTCTAAAACACACATCGGTCGGTCGGTTTGCAACATAGAACTTTGCACATATGTGCGGCAGTTCAAGTCGCCACACTCCCTCCGTGTAGCACGCAAAGCAAGAGAAGAAAGTAGAAGAAATGCATAATATAGACAGTAAACAGAGGTGTGAGACAAAGGAATAGTAATAACGAAGAACAAAACAGTTTAATTGGAAATCATAAGTCACAAGGAGTGGATGCATCTGCGCCACTGAGAACGATTTTGAGCCATGTCACCAATTGTTTCCAACCATTGGTTTTTACCGTCCCGAGGACCCCAACCAGGAAGTCTACACCTTCCTACGTGGCTGGCTTTGACTAACTGTTGTAGATTTCATTGACTGGTGCCATGTTTTGGTTTGACCGCCGCTAGCTCTTTTCCAGCCTGGCCCTATATCAGCTAACATTGCCCATTGTCGAGGAAGGCGATGACTAGGCATACGTAATACATGTCCTAACCATCTCAGTCGATGTAATTTCACAGTTACCTAGCACTCGACGCCTAACCTGAATATTGCTCACCTTATCATACCACTTCACGCGGGAGATAGAACACACATACCTCCAAATGAGACTGAATCACTGAGAAAATCACAAGAATGATGAAAATCGACCCCATAATTCCCGAAAAGACAAATGAGAATTTATAGCTCAGCAGTGTAAATGACTTCGAATATATAGCTGTCAGAAATATCAAAGTGGCAAACACCGTGTCCAACGCAAGTGAAGTTAGACACCATTTCACCTCAAAACACGTTGTTACCATGCCACAAAGTATCGAAATCACAATATTCTGAAATGAAAAGAAGACGTTGTTAACAAAGTGGATACCGCACAATGAACTTTTAAAAAAATAAATGACATATTATACATGGCTTAATAACATGATTGGGAAATACATTATGGTAAAATCATTGCTTCGAAAAGTGTATCCAAGTACCTGTATACTTGTTGATTTCAACCGTTGAATAAAGTTCCTTTCGAATGCTCATATTTCTGAGTCGACCAAAGTCAGATGGCATTTCAGAGAACTTGAAATTAATTAGCAGTAAAGTAAGATTATCTGACGACAGACCACCGAATTGGGAGAGATTGCAATTGACGAGATGAATATACAGGCAACAGAGGTCAAGTAAACAGGACTTAATGATTTCATTGAATTTCGGTAGAACCTTTCAATGGAATACTCTGAGTACACTGATAAATGTATATGCTATCAGAAATGCACAGAAAGGTATGTGCAATGTGGTATATGTGTTAGTTATCAGTCAAATAACCTCCAGTGTTCACCTCATATTATATATATATATATATATATATATATATATAGCGCTGTTTGTAGAGTATTCAGCTGTAAACTTCCACCGAAATTTGATGAATTCAATAAGTCCTGTTTTATTATCACCTGTTTCCTATATTAAATATGCATTGATAAAGAAATGTTTCAAATGCAGCTTTCACCAGTCGAAGTAAAATACCAAATGACGCGATACTAATCACTGAGTTGTTGTGCAAACGCCTGTTATTCCAGCCTTGATATAAATTGAAACAAGGAAATATGCAATCCGTTCCACATGCAGCAGTAAATCCAATTTGATCTGTGTGAACAGTCCTCAGTGATGGATTTCAAGCCAAAAGAATGTTAATTTAAAACTGTGAAGACAAAAGAATAGCACGCTTTGATTCGAACACAGATGCATTCATGGATAGTTAGAGGCAATCCTCTACTGTATTGATAGATGATTTATGTACTTCAGATGCAAATTCTAATGGAAAGTTTAGATGTGGGCAGACTACCATCTTGATTTCAAACTGGTTGGTATATATTTCACACGATACTGAAATAGATATCAAGTCTTCTTTCAAATGAATCATAAAATAAAAGTCGTTGAAATACATCAGTGGAACGAGAATGACTCACCGTTATAACTGCAAATATGATGTCCACTGCCAGTGAGATTTGGAGTCTGAAAATAACAGCCCAAATAATATGTGCACAAGCTAACGCCAAACTACGAAATCGGTGACACCTTGCATTTACGACTTACCCCAAGCCCAGATAAATCCAGTCATACTGACCAATTGCCTTTATGCTTTCTCTGTACATTCCGATATTTCTTTATTCAATAACAAACTTACACAAAAGTGAAAAAGAGTACAATTATGACCATTACAACACACTGCAAAATCGTGCACAAGAGAGAAACATTGCCTGTTTTTGTTTAGTCAACTAGTATCAGTAATCATTTTGCCTCATCTTCATGTTCATTTTAGTCAGTGGATGTAGAATGATAATTTGCAAATCTGTTTACAACGCTCTTCTTTCGCCTATCTAAATAATAAAATATCTCAGATAAAATGAATGAAATTTTTCCTATACAGCTAACTCTTCGTGGAAACAATTTTGACTAATCCGATCAGCCGTTGTTTCTCAAAGCAGCAATTATTGTAAAAACTGAGTTTCCTTGATTAAGGTTTAGATAGACTAACAGTCAAACTGCCATAACTGGTAATTAACACCAATGGTGTGCTGCTGTTGGAAATAGTCATTGGCTGCATATCAGCGATCTAGGATTGGTCATGATAATTCGTGATCACCTTTCATTGGACAGTTTTTCTGGTTACATTTACAGTTATCAGTGTGATGTATTTATTTTTTTTTATTTTTGATTACAGCCTAATGCCACATCGTATTTTCAGTACAAGTATGGAATTTTCAGCATGGATATCGGTAGCCCGAATTTTGCAGGCCGATCATAGATATCGGGTATGCGTCGGCGGGGGATCGAACCCCGAACCATGCGCATGGTCGGCGAGAGACCTAACCACTGTGCCACCGACGCACATTTCGTATGTATTTTTGTTAACGCTGTGTTACCAAATAAATCGGGAATCGTATTGTGCTTATGAGAAAATGCGCATCTCGTGAATTTCCCTACGAAAATGAGCAAGTCTTCGTTGATTTCCTTCAGGAGCATTTGTAACATATTAAAGTTTATGTTTACGGAAAAGCTTTGAAGGACCATTATCACTTATTTCTCATTTAGTGCAGAATACAATTGCTTTGATATATATAACCTGGTATTTCGGCTAAGATCATATTTTAAGAGTTGTATGAGGACAGTTGCTTTCTTAATCAATGGTATATTGATCTTCTGTGAACTCTAATGCATTTTGATGCACTTTATTTTATCCACGTATTCTTCTATACAATCAGGAAAAATATATCACTAATGTCTTCATTTACTGTATCTACAGTGGACGTGGTTTTTCTTCAAACTTGATATGAAATTTTCATTACTCATGATATTTAGTTATTTTTCAATTGCATTGTTTTCATTCTTTCCCATCACGTATAGAAGTTATCTTGAATTGAGATTTACTCAAAAATTTAAAATATGTTACATCACAAAATTTATTGATCTCCTTTTATTTTACTTTCTGAAGGATGGACACTCACTTTTTGCATTATGTAATTGTGATCTATTACTTGAAAATTTAATGACATATCTCTGGAAACATTCCCTTCGGTATCTCTGAAAAGAACAACTATTCACTGAACGCCTTTTATTCTCCATGTATTCAGCTTTAAGAACTAGCTGGCAGATCGACAGCAGAGGTTGCGTGATCGCGTAGAAAACTGATAGCTATCTATTCATCATAGTATTTGTGATCTGAAGTTGTGATTTTTTCGAAAAGGTGTTCTCACAGCCTGTGTTTCTATGCAGCTGTCCTGAGATGTAAAACACACAAACCCACAAAACAATCTGTGTAGAATGGTGAGGAAATAAACAAGTGGTGATTGAAGTTTGCATTAAATAGCTGTCTGATATTCTCACATTTCTCTTCGGTAATATTACAGGAATATTAAGTGAACGGTACATATGATGGTGGTGTATCAGGTGCTTGGGTATAACAAAATGACAATCGAAAATCATATAACGCGACAAACAGTCATAATTTTCTAATTGTAATACATTTCATCAGCGTCCCACGCCAATTAAAATATTAAGTCACGTAGTCCTTGCACTGGACGCAGAACTCCGCTCGCTGGAACAAGTATACACGAAGCCACACTTATAAGTTTATGGTGGCTACCTTCATATGAAGAGAGGAGTAAGACAAGGCTGACTACTATCAACCAGCGATGATAATCCTGATTGTAGTGAGGTGAATTATGCGGCGCATACTGAGGGGGGGGACCAGAAGAGAGGCATGCGTCAGACCGATAATAAGACTCTGGAAGATATGGATTTTGTCTGACGGTTTACATCTAGTGCTCCATGAAGTTGAAGATCTACAGGCGAAGACCCACACGTTGACAGAAGAGGCAGGTAGTGAAGATAAGACTTCAGGTGAACATGGAGATACTTACTTAGCTAACCACAGCAAGAAAAACAAGCATGAATCAATATGAATGAGAGAAAATTGAAGGAAGTCACCTCTATCACTCACTCATTGAAGCAGAATCATCATTTCAACTACAGTCAAGAAGCACCGATGACGATGTCAATGTCAACGTTTATCATCAACAGCTGTCTTCGCTGGCTGTATATTGAAGATAAGGAGGTCGACCAGTACGGATTAGTAAGCAACTAGGAACTCTGTGATCTAACCAACAGAACAAACAACGAAGATCCTGTTCCCAGACAAATATTGCGAAGGTAATGGAGATGGATTGGACGCACACTGAAGAGACCATTTTCAGGGACATCGCCCGCCAGGCATGGTCTCCAGTGGAGTTTGAAGCGAAAGCGACTATTTGAGAGTTCGAAGGCGAGGAGGAAATGAAAGCTTGAGAGTGATGGTAGAGGCGGTTGAAGAGGACTGCAGAGAACAGAGATGTGCTACTGAAGTCCTAGATCCAACTTGGAACCACAGTGAATAATAACTGTAGATAATAATACCTTTAAATATCTAACGCTACACACACATACACACACAAACTGATCAATAGATTTGTGTACTGTTTATGGAGATAAGTACTCGTCATATTTGAGAACTTTTTCCATTGACAGGTGGCTTGTTCAAACAAATCAGTTCGCGTCCAACCTCTTTTGTCGCTACTGATGTACTGTTTCATTGGAAATCAGACAAAGCCCAAATTATGAATAAAATGTATAGATTCAGTCGAGTTATTCAATCTAATCAATAATATGCACGTAATGCATATGCGATCGTAAGTTAAAAATCCCAATCCTAACAGTCCAGAGGGAAGTTCTATTGCGTGTTCTATTTGACTAAATGAGCGTACACGTATTCCCTAGTACTTCTTCACGTTTATCAATGTGCGCAGACGTTGTGGCTACTCGACGCCCACAACGTAAAATCAGAAGGCACTTGTGAAGAGTATAATCGTGTATTATAGCCGTAGTCAAATTTCAAAATTGTATCAAGGTAACGTTCAACAGTAAATTGGCAAATGTTTACGAAGTACATATAAAATCGATATGTGTAAACATATAATATGAGTATGCAAATTAAATTAAAAACGTATGTTTATAGTTGGTATAGGGGTACTACATAATTCCCCCACCAGAACACTGAAATATAAAAAAAATACATTTAAGTGTTCGACAATAACATGCATCAGCGTAATACGTAACAGCTACAGTACACAGAAAGCGATTTATTAAGCTGAAAATATGAGCAATTTAATGCGGTCAATAAGGCTGATAATAAATGCGATAATAAAACAAAAAATAGGATTAATGATCGTGGTAGAATATATAAGGAATGATACAATCAGCCGGGGATCTGTAGTCTGTATACGGAAACGATACGTGAATATTAAGCGCTATATGATTAAATGTAATAATACAGGGAATATCGATGTTAAAATAGTAGTGACGTGATTTACTTATGAAAATATTAATCAGTTAAATGAGTTGTTAAATGACAATTACGAATAAAGATAATAAAAATGAAAATTCGTAATAAGTTATATATTGATGATTTGTACATAACGTTTAGGCCAATGAACTCTCCTACCAGAGCGTGTAGTTTTCATAGGCTTCTCTGGCGACGTTGAAGCTTGCGTGGATGTAGCTGTTGGCACGTCGTTCAGCTGGTCTTTATTGTTGGCTTCGAAATCGTCGATGAATGCTGGTTTGCGGGAAGTCTTCGTAGCCATATTTGGTAAAAGAGACGTTTATCGATTTCTCTTCCGGCAACTAGGCTTTGCATATGCCTCATGAGTTGAGATGGGGTTTTATCACCTAACTCAACATTGCTTAACAGGCGATCGAGTGCTTGCCTATCTGAAAGCGAAGTGCATCGCAGTACCTCTTCCTTCAACTTGTCGTAAGGTGCTTCTGTGCTGGGATGAACGATGTATTGCCGTACCTGCTCGGCGACTTCGTCTGGTAGTACTGTACTCAAAATGCAGAATTTAGCTGTCTGTGACGTTAGCTTATTGCTAGCCAAATAATGTTCCAGTCGAGCAAACCAAAGATGAGGGTCTCTGGGCTTAAAAACTGGTACAGAAAGAGAAATAGTACTAACAGATCCCAGCTCTAAGTTATCAGAGGTATTGGAAGACATGTTACAATTCGTAAAAAAAAATGGTTTAAGAGTAGGAAAATGGCAAAATTTGTGCACAATAAGAATATGGCAAAACAGAAAAAATGCAATGCAGGTGCTTACCACAAATTACTGCAGGTTGTGCTATGAGCAAACACAAAAATGAGTTCGAATTGTTTAATAAATATATAGATCCGCGTGAGTTCGAATTGTTTAATAAATATATAGATCCGCGAAAGTTAGAGTTTTAATAATCCAGTAAGTGTACGACGCGTTGAGGTCAAAAAGTTGTCGTCGGAGTCAGCAATTTGTCGTCGGGATCAGCAAGTTATCGTCGGGGCTCACCAATTTATTGCGTGTTCTATTTGACTAAATGAGCGTACACGTATTCCCTAGTACTTCTTCACGTTTATCAATGTGCGCAGACGTTGTGGCTACTCGACGCCCACAACGTAAAATCAGAAGGCACTTGTGAAGAGTATAATCGTGTATTATAGCCGTAGTCAAATTTCAAAATTGTATCAAGGTAACGTTCAACAGTAAATTGGCAAATGTTTACGAAGTACATATAAAATCGATATGTGTAAACATATAATATGAGTATGCAAATTAAATTAAAAACGTATGTTTATAGTTGGTATAGGGGTACTACATAATTCCCCCACCAGAACACTGAAATATAAAAAAAATACATTTAAGTGTTCGACAATAACATGCATCAGCGTAATACGTAACAGCTACAGTACACAGAAAGCGATTTATTAAGCTGAAAATATGAGCAATTTAATGCGGTCAATAAGGCTGATAATAAATGCGATAATAAAACAAAAAATAGGATTAATGATCGTGGTAGAATATATAAGGAATGATACAATCAGCCGGGGATCTGTAGTCTGTATACGGAAACGATACGTGAATATTAAGCGCTATATGATTAAATGTAATAATACAGGGAATATCGATGTTAAAATAGTAGTGACGTGATTTACTTATGAAAATATTAATCAGTTAAATGAGTTGTTAAATGACAATTACGAATAAAGATAATAAAAATGAAAATTCGTAATAAGTTATATATTGATGATTTGTACATAACGTTTAGGCCAATGAACTCTCCTACCAGAGCGTGTAGTTTTCATAGGCTTCTCTGGCGACGTTGAAGCTTGCGTGGATGTAGCTGTTGGCACGTCGTTCAGCTGGTCTTTATTGTTGGCTTCGAAATCGTCGATGAATGCTGGTTTGCGGGAAGTCTTCGTAGCCATATTTGGTAAAAGAGACGTTTATCGATTTCTCTTCCGGCAACTAGGCTTTGCATATGCCTCATGAGTTGAGATGGGGTTTTATCACCTAACTCAACATTGCTTAACAGGCGATCGAGTGCTTGCCTATCTGAAAGCGAAGTGCATCGCAGTACCTCTTCCTTCAACTTGTCGTAAGGTGCTTCTGTGCTGGGATGAACGATGTATTGCCGTACCTGCTCGGCGACTTCGTCTGGTAGTACTGTACTCAAAATGCAGAATTTAGCTGTCTGTGACGTTAGCTTATTGCTAGCCAAATAATGTTCCAGTCGAGCAAACCAAAGATGAGGGTCTCTGGGCTTAAAAACTGGTACAGAAAGAGAAATAGTACTAACAGATCCCAGCTCTAAGTTATCAGAGGTATTGGAAGACATGTTACAATTCGTAAAAAAAAATGGTTTAAGAGTAGGAAAATGGCAAAATTTGTGCACAATAAGAATATGGCAAAACAGAAAAAATGCAATGCAGGTGCTTACCACAAATTACTGCAGGTTGTGCTATGAGCAAACACAAAAATGAGTTCGAATTGTTTAATAAATATATAGATCCGCGTGAGTTCGAATTGTTTAATAAATATATAGATCCGCGTGAGTTCGAATTGTTTAATAAATATATAGATCCGCGAAAGTTAGAGTTTTAATAATCCAGTAAGTGTACGACGCGTTGAGGTCAGAAAGTTGTCGTCGGAGTCAGCAATTTGTCGTCGGGATCAGCAAGTTATCGTCGGGGCTCACCAATTTATTGCGTGTTCTATTTGACTAAATGAGCGTACACGTATTCCCTAGTACTTCTTCACGTTTATCAATGTGCGCAGACGTTGTGGCTACTCGACGCCCACAACGTAAAATCAGAAGGCACTTGTGAAGAGTATAATCGTGTATTATAGCCGTAGTCAAATTTCAAAATTGTATCAAGGTAACGTTCAACAGTAAATTGGCAAATGTTTACGAAGTACATATAAAATCGATATGTGTAAACATATAATATGAGTATGCAAATTAAATTAAAAACGTATGTTTATAGTTGGTATAGGGGTACTACAGTTCAACCACCTGTCTATTCACCGAGCTTTCAATAATTGTCTTCATTTACTCAGCATGAATTTCATCAGACTTCGCCACTGTATACTGTTTAACATCATTGGATGACTTAGATTGAATAGTGTCGACCATCTTGATAGCGTTGACGAAATGCTACAGACCAGTAATCCACCACTGTCTATGACTTGGCGGAGCAACAATCTGCAGTCATATCTGCATCTGGCTTACATCCTCTGCAGAACTTTAAATGTTCCCGCCATCGTGCTATTTCGAAACCCTGTCCAAATCTAATCAAATAAAGCCCTAGTCAAATATTCTCGTAAAAGGGTGTGGATGCCTTAGTGGACTGTAATCTATTCATATTACTGATTGATTCGATGTTTTTTAAGTAAAATTAATGCTTGATTGCATAGAGGATTTCATCATGAGCTGACATCAGCTAGAGAATCACTGGAAAACCTGGGAGTACTGGACAGCTGTTTCGTCCTAGTTTGGAACCCTTCAGCAGCCATACAAAACCAATACTTGAAAATTAATGCTGTTGTTAATATTCCCAATTCTTTTATCAT
Source organism: Trichobilharzia szidati (assembly GCA_944472155.2). NCBI lineage: Eukaryota > Metazoa > Platyhelminthes > Trematoda > Strigeidida > Schistosomatidae > Trichobilharzia > Trichobilharzia szidati. The sequence continues at coordinate 30,975,610 of OX235276.1, read as the reverse complement.
CATCATTATTATGGATGGTTGGATGGATATAAGTGTAGAAGCTGATGAAGAGGAGGAGGTTACCGAAGTGAATATTCTTTGTTCAGTAATCAGGCTCTTGAAACTTCTAATGGGCATTTTCGATCAATTAAAAACACTTATGTTTAGCGCAAAAAATATTTCTTTAAATTGATGACTTCATTTTGTGATTATTAGGTCTCTAGATTTGTTATTATGAGCTTTTAAGTAGGTCAGATGTACATTATAATAAAGTTTTTTGTTTGTATTTCCCAATGAATGAAAAACAAAACGATATTGGTTTATATCGACATTTCGCTATTTAATGCTAATTATATACTAGTATCCATCCTTATTACCGAAAGTTTTGATATCATTTCCAGTTTACTCGAATCAGATACAACGTTATCACAAAGTTGTCTTATGGACACCAGTGAAATAATTAAGAGGTTAAGTTTTATAAAGTTATTAGCATTAAATAGCTAACTTTGTAGAAAATAATTGCCTTCTACATGAAAGTGCATGTGGTTGCCCAGTTTTTCGTTTAATTTGTGCCTAATTGTTGTATTAATATATAAATCATATTTAGAACCAACACGATATAGTGAGTAGTGTGGAGAAAAAATAGCGTTCCAGAAAGTTGTTTGATACTTTGCAGTGCACACTTATGATCTGATACCGAATATATCGAAGGAACATTAGGTCTTGTTACTGTTAAACCCTTCGACCGTTATTTAATCTTCGGCATTTACCCCTCTTCATTTACCCACCTACTACAAAGTTCAACCACTGTTCAAATATCCGTCTTCATATATTATTATCTTTTTAAATTTCATTCATTTTCGTTCCTAGTGAAAAATAGAGCTTGAAGCTTAAGATTTGGATTCTCTCAGTAGCAATGATTCTTTTAAAGGAATGGTGTTGCCAGCCTCGTAATCTTCCCTCCTTACTGGGCTTACCGCCTGCCAAGTGAGGTAAGGGTTTGCGTCGGCCGGTGATCCAACCCCACTGGACCACTTGATTGGTTGTTGGCAAGTGTGTTCAATCACTGAATTACCGACGCCAAATCCCAGTAGACCACTTGGACCACATTATCATGTATATGTATATAGCTTCTAATTGTAACCTATCGAGAAATCTAGCTGAAAGACATTGTGTTTGAAGCTGTACAGCATTTTTAGTTGGAAATGGAAATAAGTGTATATTAGACATTAGGGCATATTCCCCGAGTGATGATAATCAAATCATATTGAATCGAGTGAAATCAAATCACTCCTGAAGACCTCTTCTCAGCAGTTGTAAATCAGTAGAATCACAGATATTCATTCGCTAACAATATTTACTCCTTACTTCAGTCAAAAACAAACAACTGAAGTGATTAATTATTATACCGAGTACGTCAGTACTAATGTCATCTGACAATGTACCTTACGTATGCTGTAAAATACATCCTTATAGAAGCTATTGCATATTCTATCTTTTTCCCAGAGTACTGTATACACCTAATTAATGATTTTTATTTAACGGAGTTGTTTATCTTTTTACCAACTGACAATTGGCGGTTTACATGGTTGACGTGAAACAAAAACAGTACAAACATCGTAAACGTAGATGTACATATTGTCGGTCAATTATTCGTAATGTGGATGGTTTGGTTGTTGAACTCGGTGATTGTGTGCAGCTCCGTTCTGATCGTGATGAGTTATACCTTGGAAAAGTTAGGGAGATTCGTTGTAACGGTGAAAAACACTCACCGACTGTGGTGACTGCATGATAATTTTTTATTCCTACATGACATGTAGGAATAAAAAATTATCATGCAGTCACCACAGTCGGTGAGTGTTTTTCACCGTTACAACGAATCTCTCTAAGGTATAACTCATCACGATCAGAACGGAGCTGCACACAATCACCGAGTTCAACAACCAAACCATCCACATTACGAATAATTGACCGACAATATGTACATCTACGTTTACGATGTTTGTACTGTTTTTGTTTCACGTCAACCATGTAAACCGCCAATTGTCAGTTGGTAAAAAGATAAACAACTCCGTTAAATAAAAATCATTAATTAGGTGTATACAGTACTCTGGGAAAAAGATAGAATATGCAATAGCTTCTATAAGGATGTACTTTACAGCATACGTAAGGTACATTGTCAGATGACATTAGTACTGACGTACTCGGTATAATAATTAATCACTTCAGTTGTTTGTTTGTTTGTTTTTGACTGAAGTAAGGAGTAAATATTGTTAGCGAATGAATATCTGTGATTCTACTTATTTACAACTGCTGAGAAGAGGTCTTCAGGAGTGATTTGATTTCACTCGATTCAATATGATTTAATTATCATCACTCGGGGAATATGCCCTAATGTCTAATATACACTTATTTCCATTTCCAACTAAAAATGCTGTACAGCTTCAAACACAATGTCTTTCAGCTAGATTTCTCGATAGGTTACAATTAGAAGCTATATACATATACATGATAATGTGGTCCAAGTGGTCTACTGGGATTTGGCGTCGGTAATTCAGTGATTGAACACACTTGCCAACAACCAATCAAGTGGTCCGGTGGGGTTGGATCACCGGCCGACGCAAACCCTTACCTCACTTGGCAGGCGGTAAGCCCAGTAAGGAGGGAAGATTACGAGGCTGGCAACACCATTCCTTTAAAAGAATCATTGCTACTGAGAGAATCCAAATCTTAAGCTTCAAGCTCTATTTTTCACTAGGAACGAAAATGAATGAAATTTAAAAAGATAATAATATATGAAGACGGATATTTGAACAGTGGTTGAACTTTGTAGTAGGTGGGTAAATGAAGAGGGGTAAATGCCGAAGATTAAATAACGGTCGAAGGGTTTAACAGTAACAAGACCTAATGTTCCTTCGATATATTCGGTATCAGATCATAAGTGTGCACTGCAAAGTATCAAACAACTTTCTGGAACGCTATTTTTTCTCCACACTACTCACTATATCGTGTTGGTTCTAAATATGATTTATATATTAATACAACAATTAGGCACAAATTAAACGAAAAACTGGGCAACCACATGCACTTTCATGTAGAAGGCAATTATTTTCTACAAAGTTAGCTATTTAATGCTAATAACTTTATAAAACTTAACCTCTTAATTATTTCACTGGTGTCCATAAGACAACTTTGTGATAACGTTGTATCTGATTCGAGTAAACTGGAAATGATATCAAAACTTTCGGTAATAAGGATGGATACTAGTATATAATTAGCATTAAATAGCGAAATGTCGATATAAACCAATATCGTTTTGTTTTTCATTCATTGGGAAATACAAACAAAAAACTTTATTATAATGTACATCTGACCTACTTAAAAGCTCATAATAACAAATCTAGAGACCTAATAATCACAAAATGAAGTCATCAATTAAAAGAAATATTTTTTGCGCTAAACATAAGTGTTTTTAATTGATCGAAAATGCCCATTAGAAGTTTCAAGAGCCTGATTACTGAACAAAGAATATTCACTTCGGTAACCTCCTCCTCTTCATCAGCTTCTACACTTATATCCATCCAACCATCCATAATAATGATGATGATAAAAGAATTGGGAATATTAACAACAGCATTAATTTTCAAGTATTGGTTTTGTATGGCTGCTGAAGGGTTCCAAACTAGGACGAAACAGCTGTCCAGTACTCCCAGGTTTTCCAGTGATTCTCTAGCTGATGTCAGCTCATGATGAAATCCTCTATGCAATCAAGCATTAATTTTACTTAAAAAACATCGAATCAATCAGTAATATGAATAGATTACAGTCCACAAAGGCATCTGTAAGTGTGATAGCATGCATCAACACATTAAAATACACACTGAATATCAGACTGACAGATTTGGGAAAATAATAGTACTACAAAATTCCTGAATTTGTACGCTCCACAGAAGACCATAGCAGTAATAGTGGCTTGTTGTTTCTTCTGAACACACACACACACACAGCACTGATTATGTTAGGCGAACCTCAAGAGCCTCTGGCTTTTGGTGGAGTATACGTGCCTGGATACTTTAGGCAATTTATTTCCTACCCGATATCTGATGATGGAGAAGGACTCTTCAGATTTCTGCAAATTTCTTTTTATACTACCATCTGGTTCTTTTGTAAGGAGGAGATGTAGGAAGGCAGTTAATTCTATTTTGGGATTCCTCTTCACACGTGAATTTGATGGTAGAATGTACTTTACTGAATTGAGTTATTAGTGTGTTCCTGTGCGAATCATTTTCACAATGAATGAAGGTATTACATCCACATATACCGTCAATAAAATTAGAATTTTCTGAGGTGTTGTTCAGGGAATCAATTTCCTAGTTTACTTGGAAAGTAATCTGCCAATATGGGACCCGATGGGGGCGGGGGGCGCATTGCCACCCCATCCACTTGTCTATAAAGTGTGGCATCAAATTTAAAATCTATATTCATGGTACACCTTGATAACAATTCTGTCGGGATACCAATTTTTATGCAATTGTTATACATTTATTCACATATGATGTTGACCGTTCCTACTTGAAGTACATTTGTGAATAAAGATGGTTTTTACTGATTGATCAGATCAGATTAACTACATAGTGAGTTGAGTTCATCGAGTGGGAAATAGTAACTTCTGTTCAGTTATCTTAAAATGACTGTTCATTAAATGTATACACAATTGGTGACTCCCAAACTAGGCTGACGAAACAGCTGTACTCCAGTAGTCCCTACTGTGTGAAAATTATCCCTTGTGCGATAAGTTGAAAACACACATAGATCAGGAAAGCACACACACACACGCTCTTCTTACAATTTCACCTCAAAGCTATTCAATAGTGCAATGTTATTAAAGGTCACGCTTATAAGGGTTATTTTATGCCTGCCTAAACCAATTTCACTGTTAGTAGTTTGAAAAAATTTAGTCATTAGGTCACCGGTTTGGTATGTGATATTCATGATCATGAATGAAACTCAAACAACGATATTGTCTGTCTGTCTGTCATACTTTGTTCATTAAAGCTAAAACCAATTTTGAAAATTCTCTTACAAGTAAGTCATCTTGTCATCTTGTGAAAGAAGTGCACATTTAACTCTGTTCGACTACTTTACTACCATCCATTCATTCAGGTAATTCAGTCCTAATGCGTGTGAGTGAAAAATTGTCACTATAATTCAGGTTCATCGTTCAAACTCAAAACTGACTAATTTATATGAGATGAAAAAGAAACTAAATGACATTCAACTAGAGAATGATGAAACAATGGTCAGTTTTGATACAACTAGTCTTTATACTAATATACCAATATTAACGCTCACATTTCACTTCAAAATATTCTCAGCAAAGAAGTACAGGCGAAAAACCAGTGACCGATTCAATAGGGAAATAGACGCCATCGGATTTTGTCAATCTGTCATTCCACACTGTCTTCACAACTGAAGGTATTATCTGAAATGAACATTGATTTTCACACATTTGGTGTATGTTTGACTACTGCACGTTGACTAATTTAGTGTACTTCTGATTTCAGCTTGCAAACACGAGGTTTGAATTTGTAGGACAGCCAAATGAAACATCACTGGTGTCAAATATTTGACGATGATTTTCTCATTTGTATCGGGGTTTTATTGGATAGTGACTACAATGAAGCTAATCATACTTAGACTGTGAAAATTAGGTTGATTTTGCAGAAATTATAGCCACACTGGATTTACAGATGCTATGCAGTTCTATCCTGTCGAGAAAGTTTTAAATTCTATTCTCACCAGCTTTAGTCAACACTTTTATATCTTCATCAAATCTCGTTTAACCCTTTGCTTGTCCACTTGCTCTACAGTTTATTTCTAAGAAACACTTTGGTTCTTCCTCTAACTTTTGTTTTCTATGTCTGTCTATTTAAATACATTTACCTTAGCATAGAATGTTGGCGCTAGGACAAAATATCACTGCTTGATGGAATTATATTCAACAACACGAAAGAAGTCGATACGGAGAACAGCTGACAAATAAAACGAAGGATATGAGAGTGAAAATAAGAGAAAATTGACACTGCTAGCCATGAATACATTTAGGTCATAACTAAATGGCAAATGAAACGTCCTCTAATCACAAGAATATATATTGATAATCTCATAAACTACTATATCTCAACTTTTCAAAATTACTTGACTTTGTACCGAAGATTTGAGTTATTCAGAAATAACCTTGAGAATCGCCGTCATAAACATATGTGAAACACTTATGTGGATATGGCTATTGCGAGATTCAATGTGAATTCTTTAAACCAAATATCTTCTAGTCTTTTAAACGACACTGCACTTTATGAGCAGCTGAGAGTATGATAACCCGAGTGTCTGTTCAATCTTTGAACAGCCATTAAAATCAGCCTCATTTAATGTGAGTAGATACCATGTGTTTCGATCTCTGAACTTGTGTCGATTACAACGTGAACATGGAACTGAATGATCAATCTTCTGATGAAATATTATCATAGTTCTTCATACCATTGTAATGGTAGCCATCAACATTCATCACAATTATCCAATGCTCAGTGTAATCATTAGTTGGAATGATTCAAAATTAGCGATGGACGACGTAGCAATGTTTGTCTATGCAGCCATATATAAAAAATTATAGACAGTACTAAGTACTTTCTGACATCTACACATCATGCGTTTTGCATTCCTAAATAAATTTTATTGTCAAGGAAAAGTCCCAGTTCGAGGTATACACTGAAATGCAAACAGATGTCGAAGGATGTTTCGCATCATTTTATGTCGACTGAAATCCTAAATTATGTCAGTGTAACAGTTAGTACAAAGTTTAACTGTCGTTTTGTAATTCCCTAACAATTTGCACACTCCTGTCACAACATCAGACAGACAATCAACAGCAAGCTCAAACATCACTCGTTGATTTCCTTATTATTCTGCACAAATCGTTCTGTGATTCGTATTTTTTAAAATTAGAACAGCTTCAGATCATAAGTACATTCTTCATCAACTAATTCTCACTTCTCTCTAGAAATACACAATCATTGAGGTACATCTGTCAGTGAGGTGTTCAAACTGAAAAATAACTGTGGATGACGTTTCCTGACAGGAACATGCATGAGATGAATAAACTGAGGTGTTCCAGAAATATATTTTGGATAACGTATCTATTTCTGCACAATGAACTCCACTCGTATTCCCCTTTCATTGAAGTTCCATTCATCATTGAATATGGAGACATCAGGGCTTTCATCCCGTCTACGTAGGCAGAAATTCTAATCTGTTACAAATATTTGAGTAGTAAATCAATCAGTATGTGTGTACGAAAGGTGAAGGAAACACACTCGAATATTGACATGAATGTGTCAATGATGTGAGTGACGTTTCGAACAGTCAATGCAGATGTGTTTCAGATCGGCAGTTCCGAATCACTGACGGTAGATAACTGTTTCTTAGAATTGTTTTCATTATCCAGTGTTTGTAAGAATTCCCCAATTGTCTCTGAACTCAAAAGAATTTAAGGTAGATATGTGTGCTGTGTAGTGAAATTTGTACATTTCAAGTAGATGAAATGCATATTCGCCTTTCAAAAATATGACATCTGTTACTTCGTGGTGTATTTTGGTCTATGAGGATAGATACATGATGTAATGAATATGCACAGCGCAATACCGCAACAGTATTTCCAGGGAGACAAGAGAATTTGATATGATTCTCTCACTTCGTGTGCAGTTTAAAATCAATATTTCAAACATCTAAAGAAGATGAGCATGTAGATGTACATCATTGGGGTCCATTTGTTCGAATTTTCTATCCAGTACAACTACATACGAGCGTGTGATGTGAAAGGACTAGTAAATTCCTCAATAAATAGTAGGTCAAGTGAAGGAATAACAATTCAATTGAACCAACACGCTGGATAACTTCAAGTGCCAAATCAGATCGGGGCAGTAAAATGAGGTTATAAAAATTCTAAATATTTAGAAAAATACTGAATATGGGGTGAGAATGATACACAGAAGAATTTCTTTACAATTCTACTTCATCATTGTCAATGCTTAATTCTTTTTCTCTTCTTTCACACAAATTTGTAGAGTTAATGCAATTGGTAGTTTGGTGTCTTATGCTGGGTGTATTTGTCTTCGATTACCATAATTTAACTGTGCTGAATATTATGCTTTGTGGAAATTATCTTCAAAGAATAAACATTTAGAGAAAATCTTTTATTTTACCACTCAAGGAACAAACATTTACTGGTAACTGACAATGCTGATAAAGTGGGATATCCGTTTACAATCAAACACCTGAATTCTGCACTTGATGAATTGGCTTCGCAGGTATGGAAATCAGTAACACTTTAGTTGTCTGGGAAACAGATACAAGATGGTTTCGTTTGACTTTTCTAACTTATTCTTGTTGTTCTCGATTTCCACACACATAATGAGGCAAATTACCTCGATTGTTAGTTCCTCCCAGATATTAGAAATCTTCAGGAGGGAGAAAACAAGTTCTAAAAGCACACACCTCCAAATGAGACTGAATCACTGAGAAAATCACAAGAATGATATAATTATCTCCCAGTATTCCCGAAAAGATAAATAAGAATTTATAGCTCAGCAGCGTGAATGACTTCGAATATATAGCTGCCAGAAATATCAAAATGGCAAACACCACAGAACCAACCTTTGGAAAAATAACTGATATATTCTTTATGAACAAAGAGAGAAGAAACATTGGCGCAGAATAATCTGGATCCATTTTATTTCGTTGGTTCTCATCAGCTGCGCACAACCTGAATTTTTGTTATTAAAAATAAATAGTGTACAATTTTTAACAAACCTTTGTCCATTAGCAAGCATACTGTCAGAGCGTCATAGTAAAATAAGGCATTGAGATTTACAGGGTGTCTAAAGTGTCACGACATGTATATATATATATCTTGGTAGAGAGAAGTTTCTTGAAAAAATTAGTTAACAGTTGTGCTGTTAGGGTGGTAACAAAAGACAATTAGCAATAGTTACGTAATAAGATAAGAGAAGATCAAAATTTCCAAAATTACGGTGCACATGAGGTCAGATGAGAAGTTGATGATGTAATACAGCGAGCAGAACTCAGATCAAGAAAAATTATCTCTTAAGAGAGTCAAATGGAACAGGAAGGGGAGGGGTGGAGTGAAAAGATACGTTAACAAAATTAACAAAATTAGAAAACAAAGAGTTACTAAGAAGTCAGTTACCAGGGTAATTGAAGTCCAACGACGGATTCTTTTTGAACACATAAGTCAGGCTTAAATCGTTTTATTGCTATAGCTCCAGCAAACCTGAGAAGACTTGAGGTACTTTGTCTGTTAATTATTTTGAATGATTCCAGCACGTGCTGTGGATCTGTTACTCATAGTTCCTATCAATTGCTGCTATTTGTCGCGTTTAATGTTTTATCTTCAACTTTCCCGTGCAATTTATGCATCATTATCCTAATTTTCATCTGTCAAACTACTTTCTCATTGTCTATCTGAACATGAACTGAAAAGCATTCGCACCTATCGTTTTGCATGACTGATTCAATGCAGTTTATTTATTTGATTGTCTGTCTTATGTCTCCCAATGTAATTCTAATGGTAAATATATCCCTTCATTCAGAGTATTCAGTTGATGACAAGTTTAAAGGAAATTCGATGAATTCACGAAATCCCGCTTAATTGCTCTTGGTTGTTTGCTTTGAATTCTTATCGGAAGGTAACTGTTTCAAATTGTTATAGTTGTGTATCTTTCAAGATATTGACAGCTGAGAAGAAATTACGAAAAATGCAGAATGAGTCAATATCGACCTCTTACAATCGCTGTCGCTTCATTTTTCACTCTTACCCTCAGATTCATGCAGAATACTTGAAAGTCTTCATTGAAGACATTTGTAGCTGAAATTTCAGCATATGAACTGACCAGCGGACCAAGACGGAACACATTCACTCTGTGTCATAGACCCTGCTGTTTCAGTTCTGAGAGATATTTGTCGATGTCACTTATCTACTTCTGAGTTAGTGAGACAAGACATAAGCATAACAGATGGTATTAATGCCACTGGATCTTGTGTTTCAGGCAGGTATTTCATCAGGTTTCAAGATTATTCCATCTGGTAACTATCTTTCTGCTCCCGTATGAAATAAATTATAGTCCAGTGACTTGAATACTGCATACAATGCATTAATTTCCAGTGAAATATATGCATTATATATCCTGCGGCTCATCTGAAAATAACGTCTTCCTAGCATATTCTATCTGAATGTAGGATTCTCAGTAGCTTTCAGATCTTGTGGTCATCCGAAAACTTGAGCAAACATCCGAATTAATCAGAACTTTCTGCGAATTTACACACTTCATTTTGTTTCTACGATATGCAGAGCTCATCTTGATTTCAGAGTTTGACTCGGAAACACAAGTTCGGCGAGACTTTATACGTTGGGTTGTATTAATTCATGGGGCTTTATGCGAGCAGAAATAATAAGCTGTGACTGTAATTAGTTACATAAATCGAACTGACTCATTCTGCACGCATAACTAATTGCTGATCATTCAAAACTCGACACTGGGTGTGTTAAGGACAGACACAAATATCCTAATATGGTGGTGTCGTACTCTACTCGAACGATACTTCACACATTCAACTTATAAAGTCACTTCATTTCGAATGATTCTCAAGTGGAATGATGTCAGTCTTCCACTTATGGGCAACTCGTTATAACACAGTACATCTGACACAACCTTACCAGAAGGATATTTACAATGAATGCTAGTGAGATGATTATACCCATATAATTCTGACTGGAAACTAATAATTCCATTATGGGTAAATTTTGTTGTGATAAAGTCCCACAGTGTTATACAGTAATGTTTACTGATGGCGTAATCGTAATCAAGGAAATCTGTATTGAAAGCAAAGTGTTTGTCAACAGAGAAGTGACGTGGCTATTAGTTCAGCAGCTTTAGTTTTGGAAATCCTTCTTCCATCCCAATCAAACGCGAAGGTTGTAGTTGAGATTTGAAGTTTTAGTGGCAGTAGTGTTTATTTTTGTGAAGCGATGTTGCTTGCCTCATACTAAACTTTCCCTCTTTATTTGACTCAATATCTACTAAGCGAAGTCTAGGAAAGAATCAATCGGAAATCGATCCCTAGGCCAATTGGGCGGTTGAAGGGTATTCTGCAACGGAGTCACTGGCACACTGCCAGTTTCAGTAACGCTTGAGGACCTGGGAATGATATCTCAAAAATACATAATTCAAAGCTATGGCTTATATACTTAATGACGTCTTCGCGACTGTGAAACAGTACATTCAATATTCCTTCTCCGAGATGACCAAACTCATACGGAGAGAAAATGAGCACCTTAACAGGCCTATATTGAGGAAGAAAACACATTTCAGGAAATAATCGGACTTCGAATCTTCATGCAACATTACCTCTGAATTATTGGTGTTCCAAGTATCTGGAGGTAGGTGATCTCTTCGATGACAGATAAAATGGAAACCAGAGGAAGAAGTTTCAAATATCGCTGAAATTCTCCTGACTCGATGATCGCTAATTCACGTTGACGTCAAACGGTTTACTGTCTATCTAATCACTAGACTTCATTTTTCCTTGTTATATATCGGTTGACCTTCGGCTACTCGTAATTTGTGTCTTCTTCTTCGTCTGCGCACATTCATCGCGAGTAATTTACTTCTCAATAAAGTGGACTTGTTCTCTCGTCGTCTCATATTCCTTCATTTGTCAGTGAAATGTTCCTTAAAACATATCGAAAATTAAAAGTGGTGCATATTCTTCATTCTGTGATACGCTTCAGGTGATATCTGGTTCATTCTCCCTCGTGTATATCTGAGATATTTCCAAATATATTGAATAAACTGTGTGATTAAGATATTCTAGGGAATTGAGTGTATTTCGGTTATATCTAGATTTGATAACCAATAGGAAAATAAACATTCGTCTGATTATTATTTTATATTGTTAAAGCTATAATATTCACATCGTTTGACTTTGATAATCAGTCAACTTTTATTTAACACTTAAGTTTCTCAGATCATATTTCATCAGTCGCCATATTTAAATGTGAAAATCTCATACAAAGCAGACAGTCATTTCGTATAATCAGATGTCGTGTTGACTTTTGAACGACTCTTCGCTACATTTTCATGATCAGCAAAATGTGTAATAGCACAGATTTTCGTAAATTTTTTGTATAATCTCATTCTCTTAGCGCATTTAGTAATTTTTAATCTTGAGTGCTAATTGTTTTAGTTAACGAGAAAACTTTGGATTTCTAATTCATCAAGCCTTGTTACCTTCATACTGAGAATTACAAAGGTGAATCATGAAGTGTAAACATCACATAGTTTAAAAAATGTAGTCAGATATGAAAATTGTATACAGAAAAGGCTGAATATACGTCAGCACCGTTAGGATTGCTGTGAATTATCATTATCAGGTATTTGGTTATTTGGTAGATGGTTACTACATCGGCTGGATGTGCCTGATTTCTTGGTGAGTGATTGTATTCTTTCTGAGTGAGAACAGAGCCTAGCGTCACGTGTCAAAGTATTATCCACCAGACCATTCAGTCTGCAAAAGCCAACTCTCATACAGTTGGTTCCAAATTTTGTTGTTTTATGACACAACTTCGTGTTTCCCACCGGTCAATTATCTCGGAGTAAAATATTCGTTCTCTGTTGAGATATTGGCTGTTAGTACGATGACCTAATCCGATGACTAGGATTCATTTGGTGGATGGTGACCAGCAATGGCTCACGTAGGTCACGTGGTTCAGGTGGCCCAGTGGATAACACCGCCTACTGGTTTCGAGTCTCAGCGGGATCAGCAACACGCACCAACGAAATGCATCCATTTAGTTGATGAGTCCTAAATAAAACGAAGTGTGCTTCCAGAATTTCACTGTAGCCATCATCCGCCAAATGATAACATGCTAGTCCCAAGTCACTGTTGAAGGGTACGCCCATTTCATTCCAAAATAATCAACCAATGGGAAATCCGAAACTATTTTAAGAACAAATATAATGTGTCCTGTAAATATCCAGACCACAGATGTTACCGATTTCCCAGAATAATTTGAGCAGAGTTAGACTGTATCGCTATAAAATTACTTAGAATAGGATTTTGTAAACGTCTCATTGTGTGAGCCACAGCTTCTTCAGCAGAAGTATTTGATTATTTTTACATTAGTCACTTCAGGATCATGTGATGACCGTCGTATTGGAACAAATATCTGACGCCAAGTGACCTTCAAAGGAGTTCACTTTAATATATATAATTTTTGACTATATTTTGGCACTCATTCAAATCCGAGTAATTCTGCTGAAGAAACTTTGGTTTACATAGCGACACATTCATAAACATCTTGCTTTGAATTTTTGAACAACCTGTAGTTATCTAGGACTATTTTATGTCACACATCTTGTTGACTTCTAGACGACTCTACATTTACATGAGCAGCACGAGGTATGATAGCGCCAACTCTTGACATTTTTCTGTTTACTCTTTTGTCAATTAAAAGAGAGCAACTCATTTCAAATAGACAACCTCGTAGTTGTTTCGATGACAACACGAAGTTGGAATCGATGTTTCAGACTTCTGCTAAAATAATGACATTCATGGATTGTTCTACAAGAATCCAGTGGTTACCGCATTTATCATTTAAGAATACTAAGGCGGATAGAAAATTGACAAGATAATTATGGTTTGTGCATTTACACGAAAAACAATGTAGTTCTCATTGCTCAACCCCTGCCACTTAAACATCATGTGTATTGTATTCTTAAGTAGTTCTCATAATCAAAAAATAACTGTAGACTGAAGCGCGAAGGAGATAACTAGAGTATAATAACTTCGGATGAAATCTATTACAAATGAGATTATGACTGTTAATCATGTTACATAAATTTTCACTGTTAATTTACAAACAATAACTGATCCTACCATTAACTAGAGAGTTGAGTATTTTTATGCGATGAAAATATTAGAATATCAGCCAGCCACCTGAAAGATAATTCGGTCACCGCTTCCTCAATTCTTCACCAATCTACACTGACAATTCTTGGACTCACAGACATCAAGTCGCAGACTAGTTCGTAGAAAGCTCGGCTTTCAGAAAGGTTTTCAAGATGATCACATCATCAGGTGACAAATAATGTCATAATCTGCTGCTTCTCAGTTTTCTACGGAAATATGCAGTTGCTGTTGTCGTCTATCTGACGGTTAGATGTTCGAATTGAATACTACTTGTGAATAATGATTCCTGACTGAAATAGAGAGTGGGCAAATACCCTAGTGTCTATCGGATGGTATGAGCGTCAATGAGGTACTCCCGATAAAGAAATTAATTCTCCACACGAAACTCTGAATACATGCGCTTGGTCTGTCTATGTGGTCAACTCCTTCGACAAAAATTGTATTTTTCTCTGTAAAAACTCATTCGGTGATGGTTTTCGATTACCATTTCATGAAGGGAAATTTGAAGGCTGCTATAGCTATATCAGAAGAAAATCGATAAACCCTGATTCATTTTCATGGAACAGCATTCGAGATTCTGTTTATTTCATAACTACTACAAATTCCCTTGTTTGTTTTTGCTGAATGTTTCACACCAGCAATGTTTATTATACTTATGAGTACTGTTGTGACTAGCGAAACTATCCTATACATCGTGAACATGAATTATCGTGTTCAACTCAAAGTGCTTGATTTGTAGTCAATTGGTAGGTCAAATAGCAGAATACTATTGGTGTTGATTGTGAATTATGTCTACCACAGTGTTCGTCTCTCTAAACCCTAATGTTTCACAATACCCACTGCTTTGAATGTCAACAGTGAATCGCATTAGTCGAGATTAATTTCGCGGAAAGTTTTATTTGGGGGAAAATTGCATTGATTGTATCAAACATATTTTCTTGCTGAAATGCGAAAAGAGACCAATGTAGATACTTTTGCAGCTTGTCACTCTACTTTTGCTGGTAAAAATAAGTTAAAATATGAGGCAAACTGACTGCTAGTATGCATTGAATATTTGAAATAATTGCAGTTTTCGCCTATTGACACTTTTACATCAGGTTTTAATGCTCACAGTTGTTCTGCTTTCTATTTCAATGAATGTTCTTTGTTTAACAAAGAGACATTTGCCTATTTAGCGATTACTTAATAAAGATTATTCAAAATAAACGGATTAATGTTGGCACAGAGTAAGGCGTATATATAACATGTCACTCATTGTTTATATAGTGTGGTCCTGGCCTATGCATTCATTATTTGGAAGATCACTTTACACTTCCAAATTTCATTGGCAATGAACAGTATGTGTGCAGTTACTAAGATGAGGCATTCTCCATTCACAGTTGTTTTTTACGGATTTTCGTTTTCTTATTCAGTTGAATAAATATTTGACGTTAAAATTAGGTGTGTATAAAATGCTCACTATGTAGTTTCAAATCAAGATGACATTCCTCTTACCCTTTTCGCATTCATTTGTTTTCGCCTCCCAAGGTGAGAAATTGTCTGTCAGTAAATTAGAATTTGGGTTGTTTAAATTTTTGAATGTTTATCCAGTGATATGAAAGCCTATTATGTTTTCGGTACTTAAGCAGCATTCGTGAGTCAAGATTCCAGCAGTGTGAAGGTCATTACCGAATATCGTTCGCACAAGTTAGAGTGTCTTCACAGATTGTTGGGGAACAGGTCAATATTTTCTCCCTTCAAATATTATGTAGTTGCACACCAGTAATTATCTTTCACTTCGTGATTAACATTTCATCAATCATATTTTGGATCAAATTCACGATCCATCTTTAGATTATGTTACTTTTCTGTTTGTCAGTTACAAGTTTCTTTTTGCCCACCAGGAATATTTTTCGAACTGCAAACATGACTTCTCTATGGAAAGTCAACTTAAAAGTCTAAATCAACAACTTTACAGGGATGGTGAAATAGTTTTTGCAAACCTT
This sequence comes from Trichobilharzia szidati, assembly GCA_944472155.2. Taxonomy (NCBI): domain Eukaryota; kingdom Metazoa; phylum Platyhelminthes; class Trematoda; order Strigeidida; family Schistosomatidae; genus Trichobilharzia; species Trichobilharzia szidati. The sequence continues at coordinate 30,959,603 of OX235276.1, read as the reverse complement.
AAATTTTATCATCACATATTTCCCCAATATTATATTCCACAATCACTTTTTTTGCAATATCTTCTTCTCATTTCAGAATATCATGATGTCGATATTATGTGGCATGGAAATAACATGATTGTTTCGAATGCCTTCGCTATAGTGCATTTCAGAATAACAGATCGATAGTTAGATACGAATTTGGTGATCACCTTCAAAATATTCTTATGTGTCCGACAACGTTACCCCGAAAATTAGGCTTGTTTTGTTGACACATCCTTTACTTGTGTCCTGTGGTTGCTTTCGAGAACTTCCAATAGGTGATCAGCTGCTTTGGAAACTTACAGGAGAATTACATCCTCGTAATAAGAAGCGTCAACGGCCAAATCTGAGTACCGCCTGTAAAGAAGCATCTTAGACGTGCAAATTGCATGGATGTTCGAACCATGTTATTGAAATTTGTGTCAGCTGGACTAAACCCTCCCTCAGGTAACTCACTGTTCGAATTATTTTACTTTCACAATGATTTGTATATGCTCTATGCATATATGACATTATTTCGTTTCAATCTGACACTACGAATTTCGAGTGTGTCTACAGTTTGATCCATCACTACAGTGAAATGAGAACAAAACTATCATGTCCACAGCGGCATTCCTTAATGTATTTTCAGTGGAAACTGGGGTGAACGAAGTGAGAATTTCATACGATATACCTTTAAAGCATTACTCTTTACTGAAGATGATTTTCCGTATTGGTTTATTTTGTGTGCAGTTTGAAATCAATATTTAAACCCACTCAAGTAGATGAGCATGCAACTAAATTGATCGATGTATATTTCTTGGAATTCGCCACGCTGAATAACTTCAAGTGCCAAATCAGATCAGGGCAGTAAAGTGGGGTAAAAAGCTACCATTTATTCAGAAAAATGCTGCAAACTGCATAAAAATGATACACAGAAGAATTTCTGTACAATTCTACTCCTTTATTATCAATGCCTTATTCTTCCTCTGTTCTTTTGCCCAAATCTATTGAGCTAATGCAATAGGTAGTTTGACGTCCTATGGTGAGTTGGTGCATTTCCATTCGATCACCATAATTTAACTGTGCTGACTATTATGCTTTGTGGAAATTATCTTCAAAGAATAAACATTTAGAGAAAATCTTTTATTTTACCGCTCAATGAACAAACATTTACTGGTAGCTGACAATACTGATAAGGTGGAATATCCGTTTACAATGAAACACCTGAATTCTTTAGTTGATGAATCGGGCTCTGGGTCAAAAAATTGCTAACAGTAAAGTTGTTCGGGAAACAGATACAAGATGGTAATATACGATACCGCTATCACACTGAATGCTATACTTGCAAACAAAATACTTCCACCACCTGTTATGTCTGTCTTCTCAGAGCATACAAATTTCACGATTGTAAAGATGAACTGAAATGACGAAGAATTTGGAACGCAGCCAGTGAATTAGTACACAATGGAATAGTGGAAATCTATTACGCGAACTAGTTAATTGAATGAGTTAAAAAGTGAGTTACACTACATGAACGCCCACAGTGTTACTTAAGTGTCGATCTACTAAGGTTTCTCTTCTCTATGTTTTATCCTACAGACGCATATTACATGGTATTCAGACATTCTGACGTGGTGTTTGCATAAATGAAGGCCGAGTTGTGCAGTTAGTCTTGATAATGAGACTGTTACCAATGAAACCTCTAGAAATCTCCTTTGAAGCATTAGTGAATTTCATTAACAATGGTGTTGCGCGTCAGCACTGTTTCAGAATTTTCATATTGTTATAATATAAAAGACAGTCGACACATTTGAATTGTGGGTGATACGGGAACTACACACAATTCGTCGTCTAAGCGGTTGGAGGCATCTGACAGTTTGTCCCGGACGTTCTTTTCGTGTTACCATGCATTCATGAAGAGTGCATATCTACAGTCACGATGCAAAGGATATCTCATCAAGTATTGGAACCCATCCAACTCAGTACTGCTATGCAGACTGAATCTCTGAGCAATTCAACCAGTTTGACTCACCTTTAATTTTTAAAAATGGCGCCAACACTAATAACCAAACACTTGTATGCTAAAGGATGCTAATGAACAATCATTCTACCCACCTTGCTTATTCTCGCTTATGAAGGGAAGCACAAGATTGCCCATCACACTATAAACTTTCTGGTGAAGAGAAGATTTGTCAGGTCATTGAAGCGGAATGTCGATAGGAATAGTGTGTGTCGACTGATACTTGTGTGCACACCACTCATTTTTATTATGTCGAATGATTTTCAGAGTGAAGTAAGAAGGAAAAGCACTGACGATCCATTTGAAATCATTTACTTCATTTGGTTCCCTTGATAAATTTCGATAAAGAAAGAAAGACCAGATTTGCAATATAAAATGAAGTCATTCTATTTCACAGGTTCTCATCAAGTGCAGACTACCTGAAATTATAATGCTTATTTAGATGATAATAACATACTTGAATGTTTAAGTGACAGTAGAGAAGAAATACTATAAAATTGACGCATCCAAAATGTAAGCATTACATTTCTCAGTTTAAGTTTTCATCATCAATTTATACGCTTACAAAGTAGAAAAGGGGGGAAAGGATAAGTCAGAACCCAGGAAAAATTAACAAACAGGGTTAGCTTGTAGGTCCACATAGCAACTCAGAAAATAAAAGCTGTTACAGTTTATAAGATTGGGATTTGCTCAGTGAGTTGAGATCACTGAATTAGATGAATAATTAGCATAATCAAAATCAAAATTCAGAGTGCAATTACCGGACATATTGTTCATACTGGTCATCTCGTAGAAATTTCCAAGTCCTTCAAAGGACAGTCGAAGCGAACGAAATCAAACGAGTCAAACCAGACTTATGCATACAGAATATGATTTTGACTATGTTAATTATTCATCTAATTCAATGATCACGACTCACTGAGCAAATCTCAATCTTATAAACTGGAACTGCTTTTATTTTCTGAGTTGCTGAGTGGACCTGCAAGCTAACCCTGTTTGTTAATTTTTCCTGTTTTCTGTCTTATCCCTTCCCCCTTTTCTACTTTGAAAGCGTATAGATTGATGATGAAAGCTTAAACTGAGAAGTGTAATGCTTATATTTTGGATGCGTCAATTTTATAGTATTTCTTCTCTACTGCCACTTAAACATTCAAGTATATTATTATCATCTATATAAGCATTATAATTTCAGGTAGTCTGCACTTGATGAGAACCTGTCAAATAGAATGACTTCATTTTATATCTCAAATCTGGTCTTTCTTTCTCTACCTAAATCATTAATCTTTCCTAAATGAGGATGAAATATTTACTGCAGAAAATTATTGCATTTGAAGTGAGTTATTGAGTTATGTCGATTCACTTGAATCGATTTCTTACTCATCTACAGCATATGACATTTTTAATTTGCATCCAGTCAATTAGTGCAGGATTACCAGCTAAGACGACATTTGTGGATGCATGTTTTATTTATTTCACTGAAGAATACACCATTTTGAATATTCTCATTAGTTTCGAAATTTTCAGTCTACAATGAGAAAATGCAGAGGTACTTGTTTGACAAATCAGATATCATTTTTCTACAATAAAACAATTCACCATTCTTCATGGGAATTCAACCATTACTGCAATCACTGCTCATAGCACTAATCTTAGTCCTCACGTTACCCCACTGCTAACTAATCCCAACTGTCTATGTTTGCCGGTGAAGTGTAAAATGGGTACGTTATCTGGAATGAAAGGACCATATTGTCCATAGCCTTGCAAGTTATTAGTTATTTCATCCTCAATTACAGTTTTTTATTGTGGCTTATGTAGTTAGTCGAGACGACAAGACACTCAACCACTCACATCAAGTGCAATCGCCAGACATCTAATTGACACAGGACACACAGTAGAAATCAGCCAAGCGTTCAAAATAATCAATACACAAAGAAACCCATGGCTACTTCGCTTCGCAGAAGCCATTGCTATCAAGAGATTTCGACCAGACCTTTGTATACAGAAAGATAGTGTGATTAATCTTTCACTAACTTGGTAACCCTGACTCTATTTCATTTTATTTTTGTTTTGCCTTTCTGTCAGTATGCCTGTGTGTTTGTCTTGTTACGTAACATTCTATTCAATTTTGACCTTCAAGTTTCTAAATCTACTTAATTGTTTGTGTGTTTAAGTTATAAATGTTACTTCACTATTCATCCCCACCCTCTTAAACTCTCCACCACAAGATGTGTAAATTTACTTTGTTCTCTGACCCTGACCCTGTAATATGCCTCTAACCAATCTGTGTTGTTTTCCAATAGAAATCTGAATTCTTACCCCTCTTATCCAATTCCACTATATATAATTAGTTGTTTTTTGACACCGAATAATCTGTCTACCTACATCAAATTCTGGAATTATGTTCCTTATGCCTTCTATCTATAACTCAAAGTATTTCTGAAAAAGTGTGTTCCACAACTTTCTTGAAAACTATAATTTGATTTTGTTTAGGATGTATGCAGTTGATGAGAATCCACAAAATAAAACGAGCTCGTATTATCCTGCAAACATGTTCGTTCTTTCTCTCTTCAAACTAATAAAGGGAACCGGTTGCATGAAAAATCATATGGATGTGTTTGAAGATCGACGTTATTTACATCGATTGATAGACATTTTACTGCCTTAAATCACATCAGGATTCAAAACACTGTGGATGAGTAAACAAGAATTATCGGTCATATTTAGTTAATTTAACTTACTATCGCCAGAACCACCAATGCACAACCAGCCAATACTTGAAAAAGTAACTGTAAATAGGAGAGCAAAATTAGTTGATTTAAAATCGTGAGGCGTGAAAGAAACACAGTCAGCGGAATATCATTTTGTGAAATTTACATACAAACTTCATTCACCTGAATGAATGTGGAATAAAAATATTTCTCTGACAGTATTCGAAAATGAAACTTTCAGAAGAATATTAACAGACTTTTGACCTATATAAGCAACCTTTTGCACAGAGGATAAATAATTATCAACACGGTCCTAATAAACTAATGGTATTCCTAACTGACACGCAGTCAATGAAGTGGAGCAATACTTCCTCCCACATATGAGACGTCTTTTCAGAAGAAATGATATGATTTTCAAAAAAATACACATACCTGAAAATGAAAGCCAATCCATAATAGAATAATAAGAATGAATAAAATTATTCCCATTAATGATGAGCAGATTATTTGGATCGCAAAGTTTGACAGTATGAATGACTTCGTGAATATAGCTGGAAGAAATATTAAAACGGCGAACACTGTAGCCAACACAAGTGAAATCAAACGCAATTTCCATTCAAGACAAGTTGCTTCCAAACCACAAATGATCGACACCGCGATATTCTGAAATGAGAAGAAGACGTTGTTAACAAAGTAAACGCCACATAACACACTGCTCGAAAAAACTGATTTTCTACACGCTTGTAGACAGTAATTGGGGGAAATGCATGGTTCTGAAATCCTTGCTCCGAAAAATGTATCTAAGTACCTGTAAGGCTGTTGATTTCAGCTGTCGACTAAATTTTCTATCAAAAAGTCATATTTCGTAGTCGACTGAAGTCTTGAATGATTTCAGAGAATCCGTAATAAATCAACAGTAAATTAAGATAACCTAATGATGGATCACAGGATTGGGCGAAAATGCAATTGATGAGATGAATATGCAAGCAACAGATGTTTAGTAAGCAAGATTTAATGGATTCATCGAATTTCGGTATATATATATATATATATTTATATATATACCATTAAAAATCATTCGAATTAGGATATGTGATACTGATCAGTAACGTGACTGCCAGTCTTTTTCTTACTGTGAGTAAAATGTTTGTATACTGTGGAATAGATCAAATATTTTTCAGTTATATTTTTATCGTTCACAGAAAACGATGAGAGGACGGCCTAAAATACAGGACACAATTATCCATAGAAGAGGTAATAAAAGGGGTTGAATTCTGATGATATTAGATGGTTGGAGGCAATCGGCAGGAAGCCTTGGACCTAGGTTTCGTGCTAGTTGGCACTCTTCAGCAAGGCGTATCTGCAACCTTGAAGGAACTCATGTCCCTTCTGAGATTCGAACCCGCGTCACCCAGTGCTGCAGTCAGAGACGTTACCACTGAGCTATTCGGGCTCGCGATTGACCTCCTGTAGGGCTGTAGTGGATATTTTGATTTGACACTAGTAACTGGTGTGATGCGTCTAGTCCTCTCTTTGGTGCAGACTGAATTCTATCAGTCAGGTTGTAATGTGGCCACCATTCTAGGTAGCTCGCCATCACGGTGTACATTGTTTGTGATGATATTAGATATATATCTGCACCAAAGAGGGTTGAATTCTGTCTAACATTAAAATATTTTCTATTTGATAGAAAGATATGGCAATGAAATGAAGGAGCCGCCATAGAATCACCCATCTCATCAATGTATTTATGGATATTTGGGAAAAGAATGCACTTAAACCATTCATGTCTTCAATTAAACGTTGATGGATACATGTAGATGACACGTTAATAATAATGAATAGGTATGCTATTGATAAATTCATCTCGCACATAAACAGTCATACTAACTCAATAGAATTCTCTATGGAAGTCAAGAATGAAATTGTGGAACTACCTAGTTTAGACTGTCAAGTACAAAGAGTAACAGATGGTAGCATAAAAATGATGATATATAGAAGAGCTACATATTCTTGCAGGTTACTTGATTATCACTCAGCTCATCCACTCACAGTAAAGCAAGGTTGAGACAGGGTCTTGCAAACAGAATAAGCGGACTCACAAGACCAGATGATGAACGAAAAGGAATAAACGTCTTATTGGAGATGTTACTCGATAACAATTGCCCAAAAGAAAACATAAAGAAGAAGAAGAATAAGGGAGTGAAAGCAGAGAACAGCAAGAAAGAGGGTGGTAAATCACGGTCACAATACCATACAAAAATGGCACATCAGAGGCAATTCGTTGAAAATTCAAAAATATTGTCATTTGCACCACATTTAAACCAGCAAATCTGATGAAAAATAGAATAAATCAGCTGAAAATCGAGTGAAACTGACGAATAAAAGTAGCAACGTTATTTACAAAATAGCTGGTGCCGAATGTCGGTGGGTCAAATGTTTAGATCACTGAAAATAAGAGTGAGTGCATATGAACACCTAACTAAAGATCAGTCGATAGGGACACAAGCTAACAGTAATTTTGAAAAAAAACAATCATCTAAAGCTGCACATGCCTGAACAAAAGCCACAATCTTAATTAGGACAGCATTTGTGTCCTGAAATACAATATGAACAAATGTAAAGAGAGACTAATAACAGAATCTATATTCATTTCTGTCATGGTGGATGCATTAAGAGGAGTGACTGAGCACAAGTGCCAACAGTCTGGAATATAATCCTGAATACACAGATCTCAATGAACAAAAGATGAACTATATATGTGTGATAACAAGTAACAAATGTATGAATTGAAGTTGAACAATTCTAACAGTTGGTGTGATCACGGCAGTAGTTTTGCCTGAATTACTACCAAAAACGTGAACTTATCATTCTGAAAACCAATGAGATGTAATTATAAGTTATTTTAACCTTTTCCTATATTATATATACCACTGTGTGCTGAGTATTCAGCTGTATAATCCCCTAGAAACCCGATGAATTCTTCAAGTCCTGCATTATTAACATCTGTTTCTTACATTGAATATGCATCGATAAAAAATATTTCTAATGAAACATTTGTCAGCTCAGTGAAGATATTTACTGATATGCCACTATTTCATGGGTCGATGCCAACTATGGAATATTCCAGCTTCGATGTAGAGTGAAGGAAGGAAATTTTCTATCTCTTCTCCATTCGTATGCAAAAACAATTCATCTTGTGTGAACAATCTTCAGCAATGACATTCACACTGCTAGAATCTCAGTTGACTAATGTCGCTCAAATGACAAGACGACAACACGCTTTCATATGAACACAAATTCACTCATCGATTGTTAAGGACAATCCCCTAGTATGTTGACAGATGATTTATGTACTTAAAATGCAAAAAATGATGAAAAGTGTAGGCGTAATCAGGCTATCATCTTGATTTGAAACCTCTTCGTACGTATTTTCCATAACAATAAAAAGGACACTAAGTCTTCATTCAAATAAATTACTAAAATATTCCATGAAATACAATAGCAAAACGTGAAGAACTCACCGTTATTACTGCAAATATGATATCCACTGCTAGTGGAATTCGGAGTGTGAAAATGACAGCCCAAATAATATATGCACAAAATAACGCCAAACTACAAAGTGGCTGACACCTCATATTTACGACTTACACTAAGCCCAGATACATCCAGTCATATGGACCGATCATTCTTCCACTTCCTCTACACATTCCAATAATTCTTGACTCAATAAGAAAGTTACGAATAGGTGAACAGGAGGACAGTTAAGACCAGTACAACCCATTGCAAACCTGTGCACAACAGAAAACTTTCCTAGTTTCGTCTAATCACTTATTATCAAGAAACATTTCGCCTCACCTTGATGTTCATTTTTATCAGTGAATGTTAAATGACAGTTTGCTAAAGTGCTTACAAAGACTTTTTTCGCCTATTTGAATATGAAAATATCTCTGATACAATGAATGCAATTTTTATCTACACGAAACTTGTCCTGTAAACAGTTTTGACTAATGCGATCAGTCGTTGTTTCTCAAAGAACCAGTTGTTGTGAAATTTTAGTTTCCTTGGTTAAGGTTTAGATAGACGAACAGTCAAACTGACATAACTGGTACTTAACACCAATAGTACGCTGCTGTTGGAACTGGTGATTGGCTGCAAATCAACGACTTCGGACTGGTCATGATAATTCGTGGTCACCTTTCATTGGACAGTTTTGCTGGTTGCATTTACAGTTATCAGTTTGATTTTTTACCTTTCGTAAGCATTTCTGTTAGCGTATCTGTTAACCGAAATGCTATGAAGGCCCATTATCACGTATTTCTCAAACAATGAAGAGTACAACTTACTTGAAAGATGTAACCTGGTGTTAGTTAGGCTAAGATAACATTTTCGGAGTTGAATGAGGACAGTTAGTTTCTTCATCAAAGGTATATTTATCTAATAAAGATTAATTATATTTCAATAGTTTGCACACAGTGATAAGTTTTGTTATTGGTAATATTTTGAGCAAAATTACTGCCCGTGTTCACACCACTGTTGGAATTGTTTGATTCACACATTTATGATTTGTACTCATATATATAGTTCATTATTTTTTCTCATTCATGTTTTTTTTTTGTATTTAAGTTATATTCCAAGTTGTTGGTAGTTGTACTGAGTCACTCTTGTTGGATGTATTCGGTGTGACTTTAATGAATATCGATGCTGTTATAAGTTTTTCTTTCCATTTGTTCATGTTAGTTTTTAGAATACATATTTCTCTCCTATTGATACACTTTATTAATTTTATCCATGTATTCTCCTTCTACAGTCAGGAAACATTAATCACAAATTTATTCGGTTACTGAATCTACAATTGACCTAATTTCTCTTAACACTTGATAGGCAATTTTCTTACTCATGAATTTTAGCTGTTTTTGAGTTGCATTATTTTCGTCCTCCCCGCTACTTATGACACTCAACTAAAATAGAGCAGTACTCAACACTTTGAATTATATTACATTTTATTTTAGTTCCTACACGATAGATGCTTTATTTTTGTATTGTGTGAGTGTTATCTAAAACTTGCAAATTTACTGACATATCTCTGGAAATATTCCCTTCTTCTTACTATGAAGACTTCTAACATGTGTGTGATTGTTCAGTCTGACAATGAAATCAGTGATAATAGCACCACACGCTGGACGCCTTTTCTTTCGTATACATTCACTTTTGATGACTAACCACCACACAGATAACAGTGATTGCGTATTTTTTAAGAAAACTCAAATTAACAAATTGTGACTGTATTTGTAATATGAAGCTGTGATTATTTTGAAAGATTTTCTGAAAGCCTGTATTTCTACGTAACTGTACCCGTATTTGATACACACGAATCCCAAAAGAATCTGTGTAGATGGGTGAGGAAATGAACAAGTGATGATAGAAATTGGCATTATATAGCAGTTTAGTATTCTCACATTTCCGTTGCGTAATATTACTGAAATATCTGGTGGACACTAGATTTGATGATGATTTTAGTGTCGCGGTATATCAAAATGACAGTCAACATTTATATAACACGATAAACAGCCGTAATTTCTATTTTCACTGCATATATCCTGAGGTCTATACCAAGTAAAATACTAAGTCGCGACATCCTGGACAGAATAAAAGATGCACTGGATGCAGAACTCCACCCACCGTATCACGCATGATTCAGAAAAAGCAAATCATGTGTGGATCAAATCGCACCTATTCTCATCATCATCGAACAGAGCATAGGGTGGTAGTCGACTTTCTCTTTACCACAATTTCATAGAATTTTCAAAGGCCCTCGAAAGCGTTGACCGCGAAGTAATAAGTAGACTAAGTCAGCACTGTGACATGCAGTGCCCAAATCTTTATCAGCCTCGTTCAACAGCTTAATATATGTATAAAACTTGGGCACTGTGGTAGTAAGTAATTCCATATTAGTTTGTTTATTAGGTATATCACACAGTGAAACAGTATTATTTACTGGATGACGTTTCGAACAAAATTTATTGTTCATAATCATATCAATTGTGATCACACGACTTTGACACTTGAGTTTTATAGTTTTCTTTGTTCTCTCCTATTAATATGACTTATGGTCTTCCTGTACGAAGACTTATCAATAAACTCACTCGACTTTCACAAACTGAAGCAAGATATGAAAATCATCGTATTTTCAACATTCGATGCGAAAAAAATGAAATCATTCCTAAATATTTACGTCTACGAGCTCCAGTTCCAACGGACAGAGTGAGAAGCAGAATAGAAGGCCTACAAAAATTATGCCTGAAAGAAGAAATCCACAGAATCGTTAAAAAGTTGCAACATATCAGATCTGAAATTGAACAATTAAAACAAAAGATAAAAGGAATAGTTACCAGTACAGATTATGATCTTATAACACAATCCTCTAGCAATGCAAAATCAGCAACTTTCAAAAAGTCAAAAAATAGTCAAATCAAAAAGTTCAACAAATTATTAGAAGAGAAATCTTCATCTCAGAATGATGAAGTCAATAATCCAAAGTCAACGGCGATCAATAAATTAAAGTGGGTTATCAATCTCTCAACATATATATTAAGTCCTACGGAAATAAGTGTATTAGAAAAGGGACTAAATTTCAGTGTATCAGTAGACAAGCTGAAACCTGAGGATGTCATCCCTAAAATAGAAATAGCACTAAGTGGAGTAGACAAAACTACGGCTGATGAAGTACGGGCACAATGTGCACTAACATTGAAACGACAAAAATGTGGAAAGCCAAACCTGACAAAACAAGAGTTAGAAGCCCTGAAACACCTTAAGAATAACAAGGATATAGTTATCACAAAGTCAGACAAAGGAAATGCAACGGTAGTATTAGACAAATCAGACTACTTGGACAAGGTAAACACTCACATACAAACAGGACCATATGAGGAAATTAATAAACCAATTGATACAGTTATGAATAAAGTTAAGAAATCCACAGCGGATCTTATACGCCGAATGAAGCCGTTTCTAGGTGAGTCTAAGTGGTTTAACTTAATGCCCAAAACTAATAACCCCAGTAGGATGTATGGTGTTGTTAAAGTTCATAAGTCAGGATACCCTATTAGGCCTATAGTTGATTTTAGAAATTCACCTACTTATGAATTATCTAAATATTTAGCCATGGTATTAAATCCCCTAAAATTCCACTCGAAATCTAGACTAACTAATTCTTATGAACTCAAACGTAGATTAGATAATTTAAAATTAGATAATGAAGAAAAAATGGTTAGTTTTGACATAGTCAGTTTATACACACGTATACCAATAAATATGGCTATAGAGGCAGTCAGAAACGAACTGATTTCTGACCAAGAACTCGAACTTAGGACAAAAGTGCCACTTGAGGACATAATGCTGGGAGTACAGCTATGCCTGACTTCCACAGTATTTAAATTCCAAGGGAAAATATACAAACAAACTGAGGGAGTTGCTATGGGATCACCAATATCCCCAGTGGTAGCAGATATATTCATGGATAAGTGGGAAAGCATAGCGATTAAAACGTTCACCCCCACCCCAAAAGTATGGTGGAGGTACGTAGACGACACATTCACTGTACTTAGAACACAAGATGTAGATAGATTTTTCGAACATATCAACTCTAAGGTTGAAGCAATTCAATTCACTTATGAATTGGAAAATCAGGAAGGGGAGCTCCCAATGTTAGATTGTAACGTAAAGAGGAAAGAAGATGGGAAGGTAAACACTAGTGTTTACAGGAAACCCACACACTCCAACAGATATTTGGACTTCCGATCATCCCATCCTATGTCAGTAAAAATAGGATTGGTGAAATGTTTAAATGACAGAGCAAAAAAATTAAGTAGTACCAAAGAAAATCTAAAACAGGAACTAACACACATAAAAGAAGCCTTAAAACTTAATAATTACCCGGATAAATTAGTCAGGAAATATGTAAAGAAAAGTAACAATAAAATTAATAATGATAGTAGTGATAGTGATAATAACAATAATAATGATAGTGATAATAATAATAATATTAATGACGACACCAACAATAAAGAATCTAAATCATCAGTAGTAATTCCATACAAGGAAGGAACCTCGGAAGCCTTACGCAGAATTCTTAACAAGGCAGGAATAAAAACGGCATTCAAACCCACAAACTCAATTAGAAACAAGCTTTGTCGGTTAAAGGATCCTGTAGAGCCTTTAAAACAAAACAATTTAGTTTATCTAATACCCTGCTGGAATGATTGTCAGGTCAAATACATAGGTCAAACTAGTAGAACAGGGGCAGTCAGACTAGCTGAACATAAAAACTTAGCAAAATCTAGATTGGTTGACCCGAATAAGATAAGAAATCTAGAGAATAGTTCAGCTATAGCACTCACCGCATGCAGTTACACACAACCATACAATAGGATGAGATAGGATGACAGTTTTAAAATCTAATGTCACAGGGTATAGGGAGAGATTGATAACAGAAGCTTTGTTTATCGAATCAACTACAAATACATGTAATAGGAATGATTCATCACCTGTCCCCGATATTTGGAAAATTCTACTACCCATACGACGAATAGGAGAGAACAAAGAAAACTATAAAACTCAAGTGTCAAAGTCGTGTGATCACAATTGATATGATTATGAACAATAAATTTTGTTCGAAACGTCACCCAGTAAATAATACTGTTTCACTGTGTGATATACCTAATAAACAAACTAATATGGAATTTCGTTCAACAGCTATTTGAACATGACACGTGTCGGATGATCCAGAGCAGCAGGGTGTTTGAAGTGAAGACAAGGGTGTGACAAGGCTCGCTTCGTATTATCACTAATGATATTCTTAACTGTGGTGGACTGAGTTAATTGTCAGACTGCGCACTAGGAGAGAGACAGCAGGAATACGCCGCACTGACCGATAATTAGTCTCTGGAAGATCTGGATTTCGCGTATGGATGAGTGATGTTTAATGACACACAAACTGGAAGACTTGCAGGCAGATGAAAACCAACAAATTGGCTGAAAAGCAGGTGGCGAACACAGTATTTCTATTGAACACAGACAAGATGTAGGAGATGAAAATCACCAACCAACTGCAACAACAGCCAGCACCAATCACGATTGACGGAATAAATTTTGAAAAGGGTACGTCCTTCAAAATCGTTGTCAGTGGTGCAGATGCATTCACTGTTTGTGATTTATCATATTCAATAAAACCTTATTGTTCTTCAATATTAGCATTCTTTTTACCTCACACTTCTCTTTATTATCTCTGTTTGAGTCTCCCTTTACTCCCCTCTATTGCTTTGTGTGCTGCATGTCGTGTGGCAACTCAAACTGGTGCACACCTGTGCAGAGTTCTACCTTGAAACCACTCAGTCAGTCAGTCAGACAATTCGCGATCCTTATTCAAATATTTTGCTTTTCTCTTTACAGATAACCACTCCAGTGGATACTGCTCAGCAGTTCGTCCTGTCTTCTTTTTCGGCTGAATGTGGTACATGTCCATGAAAATTGGAAGATACGAAAAGGCTAGCTGTCTGTGATCATAGGAGCCTGAGTTCTGTCTCCCGGGTTAGATGGTCGGTGTAAAAGGGTGAACACTATTGAGATTAGGCGTCGGTTGTGTTCTAGGTAGTTGGGACGCGGTTGTGAATTTACACCGATAGAGAAAGGTGATTTAGTGTATAGCAGAAACACATGGTTATATGCATCAGTCCGTCAACAGAATTATAACAGTCCTCCACTCTGCAAACGGACTGTGCCATCAGACCTAGAATAACAGAATTAGAAGCAGGGACAAAGCTAGTAAATTACCCTTCCATTCTCTGCTCGGTTATGATTCGTGGTTTTTCATTGTGATTCATAACAAGAATTCCTTGAAATCAGACTGTTTCGGGTGAAATTCACTCCTCTTATCCATTTTTCACACCTCTGTTAGAAAGAGTAATGAGGAAACACGAGTAGATTGTGATAATCGATTTAGACAAGACTTCCTTAGAATTAGGAGTATCGAAACTAGTGAAGCATTGTGAGATACATCATCGCCTCATTCGACGTATTGGGATTGGATGGAAGAAGGGATGTTGTGTTACACCGCTTAAATGAGATATTTTTAGAGGAAACTGAGAACCTTCGAAAAGCTTATGAATTGTGTGCTCTGGAATGTCAATTATCCACTCATCAGTTTGCCGGGGAGAATGTGAGTTATTTTTGTGTAAGTGAAAATCTTTTGTCTACATTTTCTCCTTACTGAATATTGATTGTGGTCAATGGTTACCATGGTGTAAACGGAAGTTCGGATCCATATTCGCAAGCTGTTGTGAAGTAAGTAGGAATAAGGAGTGGTCATCTCGATAGACGTTGATGTTGTGTACCGACTGATATGCATTCCTCTATACAGGAACCAAAAATAGCTCGTTTCTTCATCTGTAATCTGTGTCACTGACGAATTCCCGTTAAATTCTACTTCATATATTGAACAGATTTCACTTCGCTTCATTCAAGGAATTTTCCATTCTCACCTCTGCAGGTTCTGTGCACAATTAGGGCGAAATAGAGCTGAATATCTAAAAGATCGTTGAAATGATTCCATTTTCAGGACACAGAACACATAATCAGATTATTTTGTGTTGATGTTGGATAATGAACACGCTTCCCATCTTAGTTATTACTGGCGTCAGTTATCATTACCTATATGATGTGCATAAACATAAGTGTCGTATAACATCATCTCAATTTGCCAAATAACTCAATCTCTTGTTACCTTCCTAGAAATTGTGACGTTAAAATAATTTCAGAAACTTCATCCAATAAATAATACTGTTTCACTGTGTGATACATCTAACAAGCGAACTAATATGGAATTACTTACTACCACAGTGCCCAAGTTTTACACATATATTAATAGCAACATGTAGCTTAATTTCAGTGATTTGGAGATATAACATAATTGACTGAAACTATGATGAGTGATGTTAGCATATTCAAAGTGTAAGCAAAATATCTCATGACGAGTGTCTGAGATGAAGTTGACTGAAGCGTTTAACTTTTTGTATCAAGTTAACTTTAAACAGTGAATTGACAGACTTTAACACAGAGAGCATGTGACATTCATAAAAGAGTCTGGAATAATTGGTACAATCGAATGAATGTGTAAGGTCTCCGAAAGGCAAATGCTTTATTTGTGATGGAGAAATTGTTTGGGGATTCCCTCCTGGACGAGCTGTGTATAATATAGATACTTATTTAGACGTTTCAACTAGCTTCTTAGTTATTATACTCACTTCTCCTAGACTGCGTATCAATAATTTGACATTTGCACACCACATGTTGATTTTGACCCTTACCATTTCCCTTTGTCTTCGTTCTTTCCTTAATTGTAGCATTTCTCTTTGTGCTTGTTGAACGTTGCTGAATTAATTTTGTCTAACAGCGCTTGTTTTGTATTTGCAAAAAAAAAGTTGCCTGTATGGCTGCTTCACGGCACCGCTGTGGTAAATTTGAGTTTGATGTTATTATCATTCAATGGAACGTTCTTCAATATTGAAAAATAATTGTCCTTTCCATGTTTTCTAGTCATTTTGTGATTAACGTATCTCAACGAAGCTTTATTGAATAGCGTAGAGTTCGAGATTTTGCGTTCAGACTGTAACCGAACAAATTTGGTTGTTACATTAGTGACGGGGCACATTTATTTTATTTATTTTTGATTTACAGCTTGATTCCACACCGTATTTTCAGTACAAGTATGGAATTTTCAGCATGGATATCGGTAGCCCAAATTCAGGCCGACCATTGATATCGGGTGTGCGCCGGCAGGGGATCGAACCCCAGACCATGTGCATGGTCGGCGAGAGTCCTAACCACTGTGCCACCGACGCACAGCTTTATGATGAATGGCTTCAGTTCCTTCATCCTGTCAATGAATCTGCTGACGCAAGTCTTATGTTGATTTTATACGAATGTCTGGTCAATGTTTACTCATGTATATACACGAAGCAAGAAAGTTATGTGATTACTTTGATGTGATTATGAGCAATAAATTGTGCTCGAAACATCATCAGTAAATATTACTGCATAACACTTTGTGACTTTATCACAGTAAAATTTTATCCATAATGGAGTTACACTTTGTTTCCTTTGTAAACGCCTTTATTTACCCACTGGAATCGTCGTACCACTCTTATAAATGATACTGCAATGATAATAATGTTGGTATGAATGAATAAGTTTTCTGAACACATGGTGTTTAAGTGGAAACATATATACTTCTATAAATCACGCGGGTGTCAAATGATTGGGGTGTTTTCCCCTACATGAGCGTATGGATGACAACAGGATACAACTGTTTTTCATCTCGCCAACTGGTGTGCAAGACGAAGACATAATTATGCAAAGCACTTCAAAGTTGGGATATTAATTCGTACACGTAAACCTGAATGAGTTTCTACATATATTTCACCAAGTATTTTCAGCTGTTACAACATTCATATAAAATGCTTCGTAATTTGGTTTGTCAACTCATCGAATTCTTTCTTGTTATGTAGTTCCGACTGATGTCCTCCGGGGAACAGCGGTTGAGACGCTCGCCGATGATGCACATGGTCCGGGGTTCGATTCCCGGCCGACGCACTCCTTTACCTCGCTAATCCAGAAATAAAAATTTCGGTAACGACTTATGGTTGGGCTTGAAGCTAGCCTGTATAAATAAACACTACTACATTAGGCTTCCACACTCTAGCTTGAAGCCTTATGTTCCACTGGAAATGTGAAGGAATTAGTAATGATAAATAGTTCCGAATGATGTGACTGAAAAATTACTGTTTCGCTTCTATCGAAATACTGGTTTGTTTGCTCAGATTCATGTCTATGCATAATGATGCCAGAGATAACGAAGCTTGTAAAAGATAAGTCACTGGTTCAACTCCATATAAACAGCCAAACATAAATAAACGAATGCACTACCTTTGTAGACAGTAAACTGCACACACCTACTACGCTAGTTGGGAAAATTCAGATTCTGACATCTTGTCTTTAGCGTGATGTTAACGGACTACTGTTTTAACATTTACTCGAATGTGTGATGAAGATGTTTTGAAAACGTCTACCAGCTTGATGGATAGGATTTGGCCACAGATGAATTAAAAGACACATCTGCATTTAATCTGACTAATTCGAATCAAAGTTGAAGTCATATCAATTCCAGTAACTTGATTTCTAAATTATTCCATCCGCGATAATTTACTTATTCCTATAATCTTCTACGAAAAAGGATGGTAACACTGAAATGTCTACTTTTATTTTCAGTGAATGTGATCACACCACATTTATTCTGGATTTTAGTCAATTATGACAGACTGATGAACATCATTCGCCGTCGCACTGACTACAAAAATAGTCAATTCCCCAGTGAATATTATTACTTGTATGAAATCTCCTCAATGATGAATAACCAAAGAAAAGTTTATATTTTTGTATTTAATGTACATTACTTTGCATTAGGCTTAGATGGGAACATTGCCAAAAAGAAGAAAAATGAAGAAGCAGTCAAAGTGACAGTTAAACATGAAAAGAAGATGATTTCATCGGATCTGATTTCCTTTCCTCCCTCCCATATCATTTTCACGATTGCATAAATGAACTGAAATGACAAACAATGTGAATTAGTGTACGTTTTAATGGTGAATAGTGATCAAAGTAACTAGTTGATATTGTGTGTTATTCATTTGAGACAAGTTACATTTCAGTTTGCAGCACTAATCTCATGAGATATACCCATCCAGACATGAACATGAGAACGAACAGTTCATCGAGGAGTCCTTTATCAGCGAATTCCTTCACTAAGTTGTACAGTCGCAATTATCGATAATTATTTTTATAAGCTACTGCAAAGCTAAGTGAATGAAATAGCCGAAAAGAGACTCTTCGCTGAACATTGATTTCATTCATACCTCCTCACATGCTTCTTCAATCTGTGTCACATTTTACACATCAGTGAAGTATTCATGCACACTCATTTGTTATTATTTGAATAGTGGCTGTGTTTTACACTCGATTTCGATAATGAAAGTACTACTGATACAGCTACTGGTATAGAATGATTTCATGAACACTGATGGCACACACCGGGCCCATTTTATTGACACGGCTTTTCTTAATGCTTTTATTATTGGAGAAATTACAGAACCGGATCACATTGACTAACCTCGCCTAGATTACTAGGTCACTAGTATTCTAGCCGGTCCCAAGCCTGGATAAAGAGGGAGGGTTGGGGCGTGGTTCCAGAAACTCCACCCCCAAAACTCAACCAAATTGCTACAAAAGCTTCAACGCACAAATATATTCAAAATTCTAAAAATACAAACAATAACCTTATTTTTCGCTAGAATCGGGGAAGTGAAATGACGCAGGCTGGTGAAAGCCTTCGGGAAGCTACTCAGCCGATGTGCCTTCTTTCGATGAAAGCAAAAATAAGGATGAGGACGTGGAATATTCGTACAATGTACGTAACTGGAAAAGCTGCTCAGATAGCCGCAGAAATGAGGAGATATAAAATAGAAGTGCTGGGAATCTGCGAGAGCAGATGGAACGGATGCGGAAGGTGCCAACTACCAACTGGAGAGACAATAATCTTCTCCAGTCACCCAGAGGACGATCACGAGCACACCGAGGGAGTAGCCATCATGATGTCACCAACAGCGGCTAAAGCTCTCATGCAGTGGGAACCAATCTCCTCCATGATAATGGCAGCCAGGTTCAACTCAAAAGGAAAGAAGGTTACAGTCATTCAATGCTACGCGCCTAAAAACGTCTCAGAAAAAGAGAAAAAGGAGGATTTCTACAGTCAACTACAAACAGTAATGGACAACGTCCCAAAGAGCGATATCAAAATCCTGATGGGCGACATGAATGCGAAACTGGGAGGAGACAATACAGGAAGAGAACTCACCATGGGTCGTGAGGCCCTCGGTGAAATGAACGAAAATGGTGAACTCTTCTCAGACTTCTGCGCCTTCAATGATTTGGTGATTGGTGGCAGTGTGTTCAAACACAGGGATATACACAAGGCAACATGGATTTCACCAGATGGACACACCAAAAACCAGATAGACTTCATTTCAATCTCAAGGAAGTGGAGACGGAGCCTACTGGACACAAGATCGAGGAGAGGAGCAGATGTGGGTTCAGACCACTATCTAGTGCAGAACATGCCTGATTGAAACTGCGTAAAACACAGGTGAGCACTATCCAATGCTCCATTTTGTCCTATCTAGTTGATAGTCGTTGGTCAGTGGACGTAACCAAGAGAGCCAGTCAGTAAAAATAATCTCCATGATAGTCATCACACTCGCTCTTGGCGTGTGGGTGGTACTCAAATAGTCTGAAGTGATATCCTAAACTCCAGGAACACTAAAATGTGAGTGTAGCTACTATCAAGTCATCGGTCGATGAAGAACAAACTGACCATTCTATACACGTGTACACACATCACATTTCCTACACTTTCCTTGACAACCGCTTTTCTTCTTATTGTGTCAAAACTTCGACGCATTTTGTCTGATTCGCTCACTTCCAGTATTACTCAAGTCTTCTAGCTAATCACAATCATCATTTCACTCTTATTATGCTTATTTGCAAGGTTGTATGTTTTTCAAGAAAAGATTCTCAGAGAGGTTTAATTAAAACCGATATTATCTGACGACATATTTTCTCTCTCTGTGCTCATTCAACTCCGACTGCTTTCTAGAGATACGTGTGATCCTTAGTTTGAAGAAGAAGAAGAAGCTCTGGATAAACTTAATGAAATCATTTATTATTAAATTATACTAAAACTAACTACTTATTTACGTTTCAATAAATAAAAATGAACAGCGCTTACTACTCCACACTGCGTGCTGCACGACGACCAAATCAATTTAGTGGACCTGGGTTCGAGCTCTTAAGCAAAAGAAAAAACGCAAAGAGAACGTATTATTCTGATTTAAATTCACTAAGGGGAATGTAGTCAAAATAGGTGTCAGCATTTGGTTTTGGATAATATCCTGAATGTATATGGAAATGTCTCTTATACCCTGGTAAAAAAACGTTTGTTTATTTTAAAAAGACCAGCGGTAGATTAGAGTACAGACGTAAGTTAACAAGTGCATGTAAGCATACAGATTTTATTTTAATTGACTGCGAGTAATAATGGCAATCTGTTCGTACCTGTATTTCCTTCAGAATACCTTCCAAAAGTAATTTCAGAGCTGAATTGCAAGAACAGTAGTGTTGTTACTGCAATGAGGTTTAAAATAAAAGTACATCTGAGAAAGTAAACAGATGGCAAAGTGAACTGGTGGTTGTAAAACTGGAAGCTGAACCACTCAGCTTTTCTATTTGCATTTGAAAATATGAATTCAAGAATTCCATACATTGAAGTTTACAGGAAATTCACTATACTCACTTTTATTTTTTAGGAAGGCTGCTTGTTCAGCATATTTTTTAGACATCAGATAAATTAAACGTTTAACTCCTGGAGAAAGCAAGAGAACGGAGATTCAAAACAAACCTACGTTAGGCCAAACGGAATTGGTGAAATGAAACTATGTGAAAGGGGAGTTTAGAAGTGTTGAATAACATACTTGACATCCTGCAGATATGTTGGACATTCAAAATGTAAAGCAGGGTAAAGGATTTTCATCGAGATTGACTGTGAGTATGAATGCGTTTACTCGTCTTTAAACAAATACTGGAGGCATCGTAATGATGTAATTATGTCGTTTCTTAATGTTCTCTATGGTGATATATACATATATATATATATATGAATTGATTTATGCCTTAATTTATAGAGTCTACTCAAATTTAGTTATCAGTCCTCTGTAAACATTAACTTACTTGCATCTATACGTGAATATTGAATAAGAATTAAAAGAGGTCTGTTTTAATGAATGAGGTTACTCAATGAAACTATGCGAATAATATAAATATGATTAATATCATTACACTGAAATATACATGACAGAGAATGATAATGAGCTACCTTTTCTTCGCCTTGGAGGTAGATAGGAAGTGCAACCTTCATTTTTTGGACCGTACATCGTATCTATACATTGTACACGAGGAATAAAAATACCAATAGGCATATAGCTAATGACGGAAATATATAAATATATCTACATTAATGCACATTCATTTTATAAATATTTAGCCATATGAACTAACTTTTCACACGTCCTAAAATTTTTTGTCGCCATGATGCAAAGAAATAGAAAAAACAGAAAATATTTTAAAAATCTCATTATCTTTTGTATAGGATATTTGAGTGTTTATGGAAGTTATCAGATTTATATTGTTGAATGGAGAATTGAGAATTCAATGCATTCATTGAATATTGTACATTGAACAAAAAGATACTTGAATAATACTGACCACTGAAATAATGGCAGTATTTTCAGCTGTTCAACTAACTAGGTCATGCCGAACTAAGTGGTAGATGCAGGTGGTTAATTGCTATCGAAATTATTAGAGTAAAACGAACTGATGTTGGCATAAGACTGATGCGTGGAGTTAACAAAATCACTGATATTCCCTAAGCGATCCATTACTCGCCTACAATATAAGCTGGCAACTTCTCTATATTTTGAGAGTTGACGGAGGTTAGAATTCATGAGCCACTTCCGAGGGCCTGAATGATCCTCGAGCTTTCTTTCAAACCAGAAGATTCTCCCTTGAGACGCCGGCGAGTGTATACTACTGACGAATCTCAAAGCTTCTGTCCAGTTATCACAGGTTTTCTAATGGTTCTCCAACTGATCAAACATTTAAATTACTGAAAAAACCAGTAATAACGATAGTAATGATATTAAATAGAAAGTGTTATGCAGAAGACGTGCAGATAGACAGATAAAGCATATTTTATTAGGAAGAAGTTTCATAAATACTTGTAAGCGAATCAATGATCTGCGTGGTCGCAGATATTTCGTCGTCAATATTCACTGCAAAACGTCCTGAAGAAAATGTCAAAGTGAGTGGAATTGCATTTCTATATACAATTCTAAGATTCAGTGAGAAATACATAAGTCTGATGAATGTTCTACAGTTGATTTCATTGGTATTCACTCAAAGATTTCGACATAATGGTACACTGGAATTCCTATTTCCCTCCTGATTTAATATGAAATACCGAAAGACAGATGATCAGCGACGTAATTAACTTATTATCGCAATTGAAAGCGTAGCGGCAAAGTGACGTGATTTTAGATGATTGTAGGCGACCAGCCGGAAGCATCAGGTCCTGCTGACACACAACAGCC
Organism: Trichobilharzia szidati; assembly: GCA_944472155.2. NCBI lineage: Eukaryota > Metazoa > Platyhelminthes > Trematoda > Strigeidida > Schistosomatidae > Trichobilharzia > Trichobilharzia szidati. Next base: position 30,936,558 of record OX235276.1, on the reverse strand, counting down.
TGCATGACGTATCTTGAATCTTGATGGGACTGATGTCCATCTGAGAATGGAAATTGAGTCAACCAGTTCTGAAGTAAATACATTATCAGTAAGCTATTCAGGCTCGTGATACAACTCCTGCATAACTGTATTCTACACAAAGTGGTATTGACGAGTGCCAACAAGCACGAAACCTTCAAACACCTAATAACTACAATTCACAAAGCGCCATGATACTGAGTCACTTAGCACAGTGGCCACTCTACAAACTTAACTGACAAAATTCAGTCTGCACTAGACGAAGGATTAGTTGCATGATGCAAGTGACTGTCAAGTGTCCAACTAAAGGAAAAAAATCTTTAACTGACTTCTAAATAAATAGGGACAAACAATCTATCGAATTTATCCGCTAAACGACAACCCTATGTATATGCACTTGAAACGGAGTGTGGTCACTATCACCTTCAACTGAAGTTAAAATATTCTCTGAAATATTTAGATAGTCAATATGTGTAAAAGAGATCATACCGTATTTTGCCTTCAATTCTTTCATGCTTGTTAAAAAATCTATCGGATTTCATATGTGAGGAATTAAGAATATACATGTTAACTTGACTGGGATAATAAAAAGCGCAGACAGAACGAATAAACAGAGAAAAAAGAAACTAACATGATAATCTCGGAATAGGCGGTTGCAGAATCAATCAACCAAAACTAAAATTAATTTACTAATCACCGATATCGAATGCAGGAATATTCTCTTTCCAAATTCAACCTACACAACTTAAAGCCATATGTGAACTGTTATCGTGAGTGTCATCTGAAAAAGAACAGCAATTCTCTGTACTTGATTAGATTCATAACTGACAAATGGTTCTTACTCATAGTGCAAAAGTGTGAGCACTAACCGAACCTGTAAAATGTTCATCTAGATCCGTCGTCTTCATGAGCTAGCCAAAACAACAGCAGTGGCTGAGAATAGTCTATACAGGAATTCATTTATTTTAGGACAAATTCTGATGAATAATTTTCGATATCAGTAAACAAAATATATTCAAATTTCACAGACCTTTGAAAACTTCTAGTGTGATGTGGGAAGCAGAATAATTTTGCTGGCAATTCATAACTGAAAAGATGATCAATTCTACATAGAAACTAAGTCATTTGACTTACATCTCTTGAAACGCATCTTGTTCTTCATTAACTTTCTTACCAATTTTACTGAAGTGGAGAAAAGCAGTTGAAAATTAGTTATATCTCTGTATAACCAGAGACATATTCGAAAAGTGAGCTAAACAGCATCATATACACATTCAATATCACAGTCATTTTCGCCTAATAAACCATGAAACGAAACTTCGACAAAATATTCTCTGAAGAAATTAGTTAATTACATGTACACAAGTGTTCCAATAGTGGTATAGTGGAAGAAATACAATAGTCGACATTAATTTCAGTGGCTTTGAAAATTCACCAACAAACTAGTTCATTTGTAATGTAGATTTGGTTCATAATGACTGGCAGTGGAATATTGGATGTGAATTTCGTTCTATGAAGAACTAGTTGGCAGGAAGATGTTCCCACTTATGGCCGAAGCTTGTATTCATCATTTCAAGCGATAAAGTGTCTCAGTGAAGTTGGTCTAAACTTCGGCTGAAATCCAGCATGCTACACAAATGAATAAAATGAGAGGGCAACTCTTACACTAGTAAATTCAACTGTTATCCTAGAACGTTGCAATGAATTCCTAACACTGTTGACAGCTTGGTTTTCATTTCGTCATTCAGTCAAGAATTTAAAATTTGGAAGTGAATACATTTCTATAAGAAGAGGCAAATTAGGACGTGTTCATTTCACCTTGTGCATTTGTATCTGGTTTATACTGACTAACGTTATCTTCATTCCTATGAATCGCACCTATAGAACGGTTTGAAGTGGAAAATGAATTTGAAAATTCCATATAAAATAAACAAGTTCATGTCGTAACTCAGTGTATAGTTCAAGGATTTACTTCGTCCATTGTTTACTTAGTAAAGAAGTCGATACTGGCTGAAGCCCTTTTGGGTTGAGCATAAGTGATGATTATCTACCTGTCTATAATGCATTGCAACGATAGTTGTATTTTTCTATCAAACAAGAAGGTAGCGGTCAATAGAATTTATGAATTCAGGATAGGAAAAATGATGATGGCGGACCTCAGTAGCCTGATGAACAGTAGTCAAATAGTTGCACTGAACACCATACTAATTATACTAACTGATAATTCCAATGAAGACTGAATTCCATTTCGTGTCTCTAAACAACCACTCAGTGAAGAATAAAAAGTATCCCTTTGTGCTCCGAGTGATACACATAGTTTCAGCAAGAGATCTCCATTTCATCATAATCTCTGAAGTCTTCTCGAAGTGCCTGCATGATCCCTAATGTGTTCCGATCCCCTCTTCACCAAATCTACTAACTACTCATTAACCATTCGAGTTCTACTCGACGGTCTGCATAGTGCATGGTATCACTCTATGGTCTTCTCACAGGACGTTCGATCCATCTTCATTTCCTTCGATTGTTCTCAAGATCCTTAATATGTGGAAAGTCTTCCGAAATCGTACCGTATAGAACTACTTCTCAAGTGGTTTCAGTACATGCTTGTGTCAAAGTGAACTCAATAGAATATACCGTCTTTAATACATCTCACCTATGGAGTATAGTGAAGAAATAATGCTGAAAAACCGACAAACAAACAAACAAATCCCTACACACCAACACTTGAATATCTATGAGATGCTTACTTGCAAATTGTCCTATTCAGGTAGGGGTTCTAGTGAGAAGTCGTGACAAGTAGGGTGCAGCAGGTTGGGTGTGAGGACAAATACTCGCCGAAGACATTAGCTAGTGGTCGTGCTATGTCATGAATTGGCAGAAGTTAGAATTCATGGACCGTTGGATTGGGTCCCAGTGGCTTAATGGTGTACGAGCTCACCTTGTAACCAGAAGATCCTGGGGTTAAACTTCGGTGAGCGCGTACTGCTCAAAAGTCCCAAACTGAGATGAAACAGCTGTCCCGTACTCCTGGGTTTTCTAATGGTTCTCTAAGCAATCTCAGCTCATAATGAAATCCCGTAATCAATCAAATCCCTACAAACCAACACTTGAAAGAGATATTCAAATGACAGATAGAAGCGTTGATATAAAGTGTAGTGATACTTGCCTTCATAATACTGGATCAATTTTTCCACCTCAACTGTTTGATTCTTCAGGAATTTGACATCTTGAAGTTAACAATAAAGTAAATTTAATCGAAGCAGATATACTTTCATTTTCGCGCCTGTGATATTGATAAATACAGAAATGGCCTAACTTTCATCTATGTATGAATTGAATATGAACATAGTAAATATTCTGATGAATGCATCTTAGATGTACATATTGCGTTTGATGGATTGTAAAACTGCCTCAACCACTACCAGTTCTAACTTCATATGATTCAGTCAGCTAACACAATGAAGACAATGGTAATAAATAGAAGCGTTTACTTATGCAGGTATCTAGTTGCATTTTACCAGTGTATATAATAGTCAAGGCAGATAATAGAGACAGAAATGACTTACCTGATGATTCGCATGTACACAGAAAGAAAGCAGTTATAAGTAGGCAGGTAGATGTGGATGCTGATACCATGGTTATTCTGCATCTCTTTGTAAACGGTTGTGTTTATATTGAAATTACCAAGACAGAAGCTATGCTGTACTTATGTGTCATTGGTAGATTAATAGAGGTTGAAGAATCTCCTCATTTTATTGGATGTTTTCAACAGTGCCGCCTACTTTCTATCAAATTTCGGTTATCAGTTTCTGATGGACTGATACCCCTTCGCTATTGGAATTTATCACCGAGGTCGCTGATAAACATTATCCCACGCATATGTATGTTAACAAAAGATTACACATATATTTTTTCTAATTACAACACTGAAAACTTAACAGTGCAATGGACAAAATTAACGCCTTCATTATTAATTAAACTTCATGCTGTGCTTTATTCAACGTAACTGAGAAATAAAACGAATTATTTCATCATCATATACCTTTACAACATACGATGTTAACAATAGAGTGGAGTTTTGGATGGTGTCTCAATGATTTTCTACATTGTTTCTGAAAATATTATTAAGGCCATCCTGTCTGGAAATTTCAACATTCCTTAACAAATTTTCGCAGTGAAAACCACATTGATAATTGCAAATCACATGAATATCAGGATCCGGTGATCAACACAGACTTTCACTCCTCTGAAATCTGTCTTGTTATCAGCAGCACTCAACACAATTAATATAGAACAGATTGAATTCGGTCTAGAATAGTTGGTGTCGAATTAGTCTGAAGTACAATGGCTTTCGGAATCAACTTTAAATAGAGTATATTCATCATTGTTGATGAGATCCAATCTTCGTCATTATTTCAAGAATAATATTATCCAAGGCAAATTTGATGTACCCGCGGAGTTTCGACTTTTGATATATCATTGTATACTTCAAGAATTGTACACACATGCATATGCTTGCTGCATTCTGCGCTAAGCCATGATAAACAGATAAGTTGGAGTCAACTCGCTAACACGAGTCATTCAATGCATTTCGACCAACCCAGTGAAATTCACTTTTTCACAATATCATGAATATCAATTAATTACACCAAATATCGATTTATTCATAATTATATCAGCTCTGTGAACTACTAATCTGTGTATAACAGGTCACCAATTGATACCAGATTATAGTAACGCGTTAAACTCAACTTGAACTGTCATTCGACGAGAAAAAACACGATTGCTCACGGAAGCTCCTTCGCTCATGATTGAATGATCATAGTATCAGAAAATATCGCTTAAGTTTACGTGAAGCTAACCAGCCATTATTCCAGTATGGTAAATACGAACGCTTGTTAGCCTAATGGACGAATGTTGGCCGAATCTCTGTATAACTCAGTTTATCTAAGTGGGAATATCAACAAAGATTCGACGTGTTAGTGATGATTTTTTCAACTATTACTATTACTACTACAGCAGCGTGTGATGCTGGCAAGATTTATAAGTAGTACATAAATACAGATGTAAATATGTTTATTATCTACAACCATATCGATTAGCGGAGAGATAGATTAAATGGAGAATAGAAGAAATGAACATATCACTCCTGAACGTCCAACAAGTCGATTCCAAATCCAAACGCGGAAGTACTGGGAAGACTGGAAGTTGTATTAGAGACCTAGCTATCGGGAAATCAGCTACAGAAACGTCGAATAGCAGAGAAAATATGGAAAAATTATCTTCATTCCTATTATATGTATATTGGCTGTAGAATGTTAAGTTGCACTAAATTCCTCTTACCGTAGTATAATAACGACTGCACAGCTGCTTAAAAATGAAATTGTTTTGTCCAGCTGAGGAAAGAATGGGTATATTTCGTTAGTATTTATTTTTTGAAACAAAGTGACTGTAACCTCTATGAATGTATATCCACAAGACTTCTTTATCCTCTTCAGCTGAAGTTCTATATCTTATTCTTTAGATTATACAGTATTTCAAATGTTACGGAAATTTAAAAGCGTACTTCTAAAATCTGTCATTCATCTACCGGAAACAACGACACTATTTAGTTGCAGGTGTTGGTTTGAATTGAATTGAATGATTTCAGTGACGATGACTGAACCTCAGTTTAAGAAACACTGGGAGTTTTCAACTACTAAACAGTCATTTCGTCCTTGTTTGGGACTGTTCGTCAGTACTCAGAATTCAGAAACTACAAGTAAAACGACGGGTTTGTTGAACATCCAGGTACTGGGTAGAAATTGAATGACCACTGAATTGTTAGTTCTAACAGGTGGTGATCGTTTGCGCTGTCGTCAACCACTGTCATCAGTGAGTGAGTTAGTATTTTCCTATTATGAACTGATGTATCCCACTAGTTTGGACTTCCCACTAGAACTCCCGTGAATTCCGTCCTGCAGTGAGCGTCATTAAACATTTATGTGTTGACTTTCACGGATTTGAATGAAATGAAGCCTGACTACAAAGCACTTGTAAGACAAAATGAGAAAAAAGAAGCGATCCTAATTACCTCCCATAATTGTAATAACATTTATAGCATATTTTCTTAGATCCAGTTATTAGAATGGGATTTCGAGAATCTCATTCTGTCCAATCGGTAAATTTGAATTTATTTCATTGCAGTCACTTATAGGAACTTGGTGTACGTAAGCAAAAATTATGCTGATTTTCACTCAACGTATTTCTAATATCTGAAAGTAGATGAATTCAACCTTTGTGATGTTGAGGTTTGAAATTTATTCGTATACATCGGGATCCTTAAGAGTGGATTGGAACTGGATATGTCTAACTGGAGCAGCTGAATGTAACACAATAAGCCCCTGAATGACGTAAGTAAGGACACAACTGCGAGTCAGTTATTATTGCATCTCTTGTTACAGTTCATTGCGTTATTTTTCGGCCATGGAAGTTAAGTAGCATGATTTTGCGAGTAAGAAGTAAAACGTGGTTCACAAAGTTTGCGTGCCACAATAATCGTGACAGTTGAAAGTTTAACCGACATCACAAGGTGTCATTGAGTGACATTATTATTATTCCTCTGAATTGCATGTGAAACACAGGGCTTCAAAAGCACATCTTCATTTCATCCTATTCTCACCAGTCATACTTGGATGTATCCATGACTGTCCTCAGTGTGAGTCTGATCATTTTCCCTCAGCATATTTGTTGAGCTTTGGGTTGCTAGTCACTTTGTTCCCAGAGTTCCTTATTGCTGATTGTTTCTGGCTATCGGTTCTTCAATATAGAACGAAAGCAAACTTCGAAAACAGTCTGAAGTCTGTTTGAAATACTTTTGACGTGGCACCGTTCTTTCAGTCATACTGAAGCACCGACTCACTTGACATCAGATTTGAAAAATCGAATCTTGCTATTTATATTGGTTGTAGAATATTTTTAGACTGATTTCAGACTAACAAAGGTCAGTATTGCCTCCCCTGGCCTTGAAATATATGGCGATATTTTTCAGTTTATCTGTAAATTCATATCCTCTAATACACACTTTCCATGAAAGAATAAATCACATAGTCAAGTCAGTGTTGAGCGTCGTAGATGCTATCCATCCTAATTTGCTACATCTTTATTTTAGGTTATCGTACTGACTGAGTGAACTGCTATGTATAATCTGGTCCATGTCCAACTGCAGTCACATTTTGACGTACCTGTTCACAATCTAGACGGAATTCTATGGAATCCACCATCATTTCATACTTGTCGACGGAACCCACTGAGTAGAAGAGTGCATGATCATCACCAATAGGTGAGTGACACTGAGCAAACAAAAGGAACTGGTAATTTAACAGGTTATAAAGCATATGTGTATGATCTCTTGCCATATATTTCTTTATCTATTTTCATCATGGTTGAAAAGCCTCAAAGGCAAAGCGTATGCACTTCGTTTATAAACGCTTTCATGTAATGTCGTCAATAATAATGAAACGTGAAAATCACTAGCGAAAAGGGGATTTTCACACTTTGAATTATGTTTACAATTCAATTTCGTGTAGAATTGTCGATTGGTAGTGAGATACGAAGAAACACCAGTTTGATATAAGATAGGTAACATTTAAAGACCAGGGAGTACTGAGCAGTTGTTTCGTCGCAGTTTGCTACCGTTCAGAGGTATGCATCTCTCGTAGTTCGTACTCAAAGCCTTTTCGGTTACAAAACGAGAACGTATACCAATCAGTCTTCGGGAATCGATCCAACGACTCATGAATTCTACCTTCTCCCAATTCACAATATACACCGTGCTACCCCGAATCAATGTCCAAGGCGACTATTCGTCTTTTTACAAGACCTAATTGACTGTCACGATTTCTCACTAGTGTGCTTGATTGATGCTCATTGTATAAGAGACAGAAGGAATAGAATTCTGTGAACTAAAACAGCAATATTTTCAGCACCTTAACTAGACCAGTGATCCCTAAATTTCAGGTGACCACATATCTAACGAATATTGTCAGTGACTCAGATGTTCGCGTATAAGAAATATGCAAATTAGCCCAGTTAATACTTGTAAACGTAGTGAAAACTGTTTGGTCGCACAATAAAACAATTACTTATTCAACTCACCGGTAGTCTGTTATGACACGTCTATCACTTTTCAACTGATTAAGGATGAATATGTGAGGGAAATAAAACGGTAAATTGGAATTTCACAGACCGCTGTATACATCAGGTTTATAATCAGCTTCATAATTCAGATTTTGGCATTTCACAACTAAAAGTATGAATATTACTCAACAGTGGAAGTATTTGTTTACTTACATTCAGTGAGATTACTCTTGCCTACCACAGTCTGAGATTTGAGGTTTCTTGAAAAAGAAGAAGAAGAAGTGGAAGGAGGAGAAAGGAAAGTAGTGAGTAATCGTGGATCCAGATGTAAGAACCATACAGAACGAAGAGAAACGACAATGTTTCACTAAAGCTCTGTGTTCTATTTGGAACCTAGGGTAATGATAATAACATATAATGGATAAGGAAATGTGTTTTCCCCAGCACATCACGTGTCTACTTAGCACTCTAAAATTTTCTTAGATATAAACTTGGATGTTAGACAGTTTTACTCCTCACCTAAATTTGTCATGTTTGGTACTAACTATATTAGCTTTGAAATTATGTGTGTGCGTGCCACCATGAACCTGAATAACTCAGGACTCAATCTATGAGAAAATCTATAAAATTAAAGTCGAATCGCTTGTGATCAATTTTTACTTGCTCTGAAGATGAATGATAATATTTTCCCCAGTTTTTATTCGTTTTTTGAGTAATTCTTTGTCTTTAATTTCATAAACGACATTAAAAGCGAAATAAATCAGTCCTACAAGAATACCTCTACTACTTATCTGATTGAAAATGAGACTATAAATGAATAGGTTAGGGTAAGTTTTATCTTTGAGAATAGAGCGACTTCATGACTATTTCAAGAGACAAAATTTTACATCGCAAAACAAAAATATCCACCTTGAAATATCCAATCACATATTCCGTAACAGAATGTATTAGCGTAAAATCTATGAATACGACTTTCTTGTTCTCAAGGTTGGTTCAGAGGTGTGTTGTCATGATATCGTGTTAATCTGTAAATCAGCTCAGTCAACTGACCGTAATCTCTGACTGAAATGTGCTATTGCCCAGTGGTCTTAATTGTGTGGATTAACGCATTATGTCAAACGGTGCCGAAATTTCTCTGACTAATTCCATGTTGAAATGAACATCTTCACACAAAAGTGTGTTGAATATTTGACTTGGTAATTATTAAAATCCTTTTCGGGCATGTTCCAAATTACTCATAGGCTATACAGATTTCACAATGTTGGTACACTTTCCGTCTCCTGCTACAGAAAATCGAGGAAAACATTGAAAATGCCTTACGTATCACCCTGCGATTCGTTTTAATGTTTAGTCAACAAAATGTTATCAAATGTGACCACAAAATGCCTAGGCTATACGTTCGCGTTTCCCTTCAGTATCTTGTAGAGATCGATTGAGGTCAAAAATGATGGATTCCTTAGGAAATCTTAGAAATAACCATCTCGTTATACTATGCTTGCTCTTACTTACCGATGAAATCACACCATTCCATTGAATATCGTGCTGTTCATTGGAAAATCAAATTACCTCCTTAGTTGGTCAGTGTATGTGATCCGATTAAGTAGTCTTAGCATAGAGTATGTATTCTCATTAAATCAGGTGAATATTTGATGAATGTTATCAGACTAGATGACTTCTAGTCACACAGTTCAATGTTCATGATACACTTGGGTGAATAATAACGGAAAATTTGACAGACTTGGATTTTTCAGGTTCAGTATTTGATTTCAGACAATAACATTATTGCAATAGGAATAGAAAAGCACAATATGCTTCACCTGACAATCATGACGATGCATGTAGGAGAAGGATGAACACAGTTATGCGAATAGACAAGGAGTAAGACATCGTGATTAACTACAAGCATATAAGCTGTTGTGTTTATCCTATAAGCAATCAACATATTTTCTTCAGTAAACATAATATTGATGTTGGTATTAACACCGACTGGCAGTTTTAATGTTCCTACACTCTTCAAAAGTTAGTTTTTAGATATTTGATTGGTTTTAAGAGTAATCATGAGCCGAAATCAGTTCGACAACCACTCGAGAACCAGAATATATTGGAAAGATGTCTCGCCTGATGTCCATTGTTGACTGGTTGTATTTGGGAAATTGTCCGGAGTTTAGTAAGGAGCCAATACCAAAAGGTGGGGTCCAGCAAATTGTGTGGACAGTCACACGGTGATGACACTGGATAGCGGTTGTTCTATGCATCCCGAATAGGCACAAGCAGAGATTCACGGGTTATTTGATGGGTCTCAGTGGTTGAATAATCTATGGACCCATTTTGTGGCCATCAGGTCCAAGATTCCAGTCCCGGTAAATGTATACAGAGGAAGAGTTCCAAGCCATTACAAAACTCTTATCTAGTATTCCATGACTACCACAACTTGTTTTGAGAATTTTGTGTATCGTCTCACACAAAATTAGTATTCATCAACAATTCTTAGTGACAAACAAAGTCGTTTATTTATCATATTGTGAGGTAAGACATTCTGTTTTAAACGTTAGCTTTTCAAGTTCACTATTATTCCTTTTTCTAGACGCATAAAACCGAATACGTTATCTTGAGTGAAGCCTGTGATTTTCACCTTTCATAGTGTCATCATGCTGTGCCATTCTGTATGTAGGTATACTGTGTACGGTAACATGCTATACTTTGGCAGGTGGTACTAGTGATTGTACAACTAATACTGTGCAGATGTCCACAATAATTATCGAGGAATGCATCAACTACTTCCACAATTGAGGAGACCTGAGGAATTTTGAGAATCATCAGGTTGTAAACTAAGATTTAGTGGACAAATTCCTCGGTCAATCATCTTACTGACTGAAACAAAAGCATGTGGATGAGCCAGGGTAGAAACGGTGACAACGAAATCTACGTCTTCTTGTGTATTTGAGGGATTCAGTCATTCATAAGTTTTTCAGCTTTTGATAATTCGACCAAGGAGTTCTAAGAACAAGACAAACTAAGGATGAATTGATGAGAAGCTGATCACAACAGGGAGTGTATGTGATAACAACATAAAAATATCCAAACGCTTCTCAGTATACTGACACTCTCAACAAATTATTTCAGTTTCCATACAGAGTAGTCTGGTGAAAATTACACATTTTGTTGCTTCTGTTGAAGTAAGTTACAGAAATGTATTGATGTAAAATCAGTCACTGCTGTCTCTCAATCTGTTAAAATGTATGTCACCTGTAGCACTGAAGGTTACCAAAGAGTACCTGAAGTACAACGCTAAGCTCTACGGTTCAGTAACCACTGTTTTGAAAAATATTTTAGAAGAAAACTTTCGGAGGCAGTGGTGAGACGTTTTCGGTGAGGATAACAAGGACCAAATCAGTTCACGGAATCTAAAAACAGCTTTTCCGGAATGAAGTGAACTGTTTATCCATCCCTCTGTGATGCTAAATGCAGAATTAGAGCGAATTTCGGGAAATCCAGGAACCATTCTATAAACACTGACTGACTGACTGACTTGTTTCAACGTAGAACTTTTCGCCGATGTGCAGCAGTTCAAGTCGCCACACTCCATGTAGCACACAAAGCAAAGGACGAATGTAAAAAATGCACAACAGAGACAGCGAACAGATATATGAGGCAAAAAGAATCGTAATATCGAAGAACAATATCGTCCATTGGTCATTATAGGTCAAAAGGAGTGGATGCATCTGCGCCAGCCATCACTGAGAACTACTTTGAGCAATATCACAAACGCTCTCTAGCCGCCGTTGATGTTTACCGTCCTGAGGACCTCAACCGGGTAGTCAGCACCTCCTTACGTGGCTAACTTAAACTAAATGTTGTGGATTTCATTGACTAGTGAAGCCATATTTTGGTCTGATCACCACTGGCTCTTTTTCAACTTATTCCACCCTATGTCAGCTGATATTGCTCATCGAGGGAGGCGATGGCTAGGCATGCGTTGCACATGTCCTACCTAGCACTCGATGCCTAACCACAATATTGCGCACGCTACTATACCACTTTGCACGGGATTAAGAACGCAGGCACCTATGATCAAAGATAGCTATCCTTTTCCCGTCTTCCACTCTAAATGGCCATGTCTCACAGCCACAGGAGGACGAAGCGGACTGCTGAGCAGTACAGACGCGCCCTTCAGTCGATAGCCGAATATCAGCTGATCGAGATGTGAAGGTTTTAGTATTTGTGTGATCAGTCTGTGAATGGCAAATGAAAGACTCATACAATTAGTTCTAAGGAGCCAATCGGAAGGAAGAATAGTCATTTCAATAGGTTAAAATAGGCAATACAAAAATAAAATAGAGATATGCGGAAGAGGCACTGTTGGAGTGGGGAAGACATTTCAATCCAAGTTTGGCAACAGCAGGAACATCAACTCAAGTTGTTCTTCTGTAAGTCAATCCATTTCGTTGATGACGGAAACTGTTGTGTCTCTCAAAGCGCTGTAATCTGTCCATTCCTTTCTTCTTTGCTTTTGCATAACCTTCTTTGTTCTTTCAAAGTTGACTTCATTAAAGATGCCATTAATCTAATCCTTTCTGTCTCAGTAGTTTCTTCTTTGCATTGTTCCTATTTGAATAGATTATTGTCTGAAGTTAACATATGGTCTCACCTGAATAGTCCATCGAAATGTCATATTGTTGATTTTAGTTTGAGTTTCGCGTGCGTGAACTGATTCAGTCGCATGATTCTTGTAATATCGACAGCATTGTGCTGACAGGGAGTATATCGAATATGCCTCATCTCAGCATCAGTTTCTTTCCAAATCTCTGCTGATCGTCTCATACATTGTTGATTTCTTAGGAAACTTTTCGTTCGACTTATTATATGAGTAAGTTGATACTTTCTGATGACATATGTCAACCTCTTTTCTTACATTTTGTTAATTCATGTATTCTGCCCATTCTCCTATGTTGTTCATCATTATTCTGCCCTGGACTTCTCGAGATATCCTGTGTCATATTATGTAGAACATTAAAGATTGAAAGTGTGTTTAGTGATATATCTTTGACTCAGCTAACTGACACTATTGTCAATCGACACTTGAACTCTTGCAAGCATTTGACTGAAGTTACCTTGTCTGACCATGAACATGCTCTTTGTGATTCCCACCTCTTGCCTTGTATATCCTCGGGTAAACACAGAAGAAACTTCATAAGAATTTACGCCTGTACAACTAAATATAAAAATCCTACAATTCCATATTTAGCACGAGTCTTGTGTGAAGTGAAAGTCAGATGTCAGAAAAGAACTCATAAAATTTATAAATCTGTAAGTGAACTGCAAAGTATAAGCAAAGGTTATTACTACATGTATTTTCTATGATAAATTGTTCCCAGCAACATTCTGTTTATAGCGGTTTCTTCATTCGTATTATTATTTCTAGATGAAATTTAATGTGTTGACACATTAGAAATGGGAGCTCAATTGTAGCAATTTGTTTCGAAATGCTGAAAATTCCATTTCGTAAGTTATTTGTTAATCAAAATGAAGTGATTGTTGTTATTATGATTATTAAAGATCCGCTTTATTCAACAAATACAGCAACAAATTCAGTCATTTGTAGAAGACAAGCGAACTATGAGTGGCAATGACTTCAGTATGTCACATACAGTTTTGAAGACTATGTCGGTGTCACTGCAATGTCCTGTGTCCATCAAGTATCATAGATATTCAAGTATTGGTTTGTAGGGATTTGGCTGATTGGTTACAGGATTTTCATCATGAGCTGACATTGGTTAGAGAACCATTGGGAAACCACCTGGGAGTACTGGACAGCTGTTTCGTCTTAGTTTGGGACTTTTCAGCAGCACGCACCCTCGAGGTTCGAACCCAGGACCTTCTGGTTACAAGGCGAGCTCGTATACCATTAGGCCACTGGGATCCGATCCAATGGCCCATGAATTCTAACTTCTGCCAATTCACGGTATAGTGTAACCGCTAGCCAATGTCTTCGGCGAGTATTTGTCCTCACACTCGACCGGCTGCACCCTACTGGTCACGACTTCCCACTGGAACCACAGGTAACTACCTACTTGAATAGGGCCAGTCGCCAGTGAGCATCTCATTGATATTCAAGTATTGGTTTGTAGAATTGAAATTTTTGTAGATCTGATTTCACTTTTATTGAAACAAATGGGTAAACGTTCTCGAGCTGGTTGATGAACCTGTTTAGTCATATGCCATTTATAACTTGAACCACAGGAACTGTTGAAAGAGTATGCGTATGAAGAAGAGACAAGACTTGATTATATATCTTACAGATTGAGTGTGAACCCCAGAGAGCTACTGTAGGATATGAACAGAAGTACAGAGAGGAAACTCTTCTTTATCGCTCTGATTAGACACTGAAACAAAATCTGAGTGTGTGTGAATTGAAAACACAAAATTATTGGATTTTTTCCACCACTTCTAGTTCAAGTTTGAGACTGTTATAACCTATGTTGACTTATATACACTTCTCTGGACATCCATATTTGCTTAGATTATCCCAGGTGACGTGGACTGATTTCTCAACACAGTCTTGTAAGAACTTGAAGAGGATGTATTGAAAATAATACTCTTCATTCTGATTTATATTTATTAAAAAGGTCTAATGCCTTTAGAATTCCTCATTTCAGTCACTTGTGCACACACAATTTGAAACATTTCGTCAGTAAACAAATGAAAAATTGTTATTGTGTGTTATGTCGTATGTGGCTATTCTACAACAGAATGAGTAGCTCATGGTCTGATAATTATACAATCACGTATTCGATTTTCCGCTCACTTCCAGATGAAACTTAATTTCATTGATTTTCACACTGTTTGTACTTATTCTAAAATGAGTCTTCTTCCTATTTCACCCAATATCACGCACACATTCGTCTATCTACTTATCGAATTCTGTCTAGTGAACAATGATCAGAATCACACTAATTAGATGCATTCTTGGAATATGCAGAATATGTGCGACTCATAAACAACCATACCAAGGTTTCGGAATAAACAATATGTTCACGTACACAATGCGAAGACGTGAATTAGCTTTCAAAGATATTTGATAAACCATTCCACCTACAAAATTAACTGAAAACACTACGCAAACCATAAGTGAGGAGAAAAATATAAATGTGGACATCTCCTCAAGTTGTTTAGGTTGAATGTTTATTCCCAGAACATCACCACAACGTGTTTATTGGCAGAATGGTGAACAACACAGTCATCGCAGTTTGACAAGAGTATTTTCTCACTGTTATGGTAGGTGGATGTGAATTTCCTGCATATTCCAGAATGTTATGATCAATAAATGTTAATGAAAACCAGGCAGCCACACATAGAAAACAGAACACGATGTATGAGCGAACACGTGTATACTTTATATGGTCCACGTAAGAACTATGTGTACGTAAACCCATTGATGAAACGTCAAGTCTTGTAGTGCTTCAAATGATTTTCATCAATTGTGCAGCTTAAACTCGTCTATCGTATGCTCGTTACTGACATCTGTTGTGACTGTGACTTTCCGTTTCTTGATTGTAGGTGCTGACTTTGTTTTCGCTTGCTACTATCGGACTTCTCTAACAGAAATACATACTACTACAAGCTTAGTCAGTAACACTGATATGTCACCACAAAATCGAAAGAGCGACAGTAGTGTTACTGACGAGCAGAAACTGAGGTTATTTGAGGAAATATTTCGTGACTTGTAATTTAATAACAGTTATATGGCAGCAATCTGCACTGCTTATTCCACAAACATTAAGCCTGTTGTCAATTACTCATATGAGTTGTATTCATTAACAATTAGGAAGAATATTTTCACTAAACTCATGAGCAAATGGACAAGCTTGAAGATTAATTTGTTCACTCCTACACAAAGACCAATTGATGAAATACTGAATGCGTCGTAAATAGATTTGATAAATGGCTCCTGTGGTGAAATATATTTCGATGTTGGATGTGTTCAAATTCATGATTGATAAATCAATTCACTATTTGCAGTTTACCTGTTCACCCAGGTAGCTAGCGAGAAATCTGGTGATTTGAACTGATTTGGCTGTCTGAGCTGAGTCAGACCGAGTCCACTGATGATGATCTCAGCCAGAAACCAGTGAAACGGTTGACCAGTGTTTAGGTCATTTCTATCTGCCTAGCGTGAACTGCTGGTTGACATGAGTGGCATGTGACTACTCATTTTAATCAGTCAGTCATACGTAGAGAAACGCAAATTTGACAAGTACAGTAAAGTCTCGGTGAAATACACGAAGACGAATGTCAAAGCACAGAAACGAGATTTGAAATACTGATGAATACTGAAATAAGGTAGCTCTAATGAAGGATATTCCATTGATTGTACTAACTAGAAACATAATTGCATGCGAACCCCATCACTAATGTTGCAAGTTGGCTTTCCATGAGAAGAGTTAGTAAATAGGGAATCCCGCATATAAACCAAATTTTTTCACTAGAAAAACTGCCGAACACTGTTTCAGGAAATGAAAAGTTATCTAAAGATTAGAAGAAAGGCTACTTATTCAAACTGCCAAGGAAAGGGGATTTAATTCAATGCAAGAACTGGCACAACATCATACTCCTGTCCATCCCAGGCAAAATACTGAGCCTCATAATCCTGGATAGAATCAAATACTCCCTGGACGAGAAACGTCGCCTGGAATCAATGAAAACAAGCCACGCACCGATCAGATTGCAACAATACGGATAATCATTTAACAGAGCTTGAAATGTCAGTCTCCTTTCGGCCCAAACTTCATCGACTTTGAAAAGACCTTCAACAGCGTCGATCGAGAGGTGATTTAGAAGATAGTTCGCTACTACAAGGTGCCAGCAAAAATTATGCATCACATTCAACAGTGTACGACAATGCTGCTTGCCAAGTAATCCACAGTGGGAAACTTACGGAATCCTTCGAAGTGAAGACAAGGATCAGACAAATCTGGCTGGCTACCCACCATATCCAATGACTTATCTGCTTCCATCAAAACTGAATAATGCGACAAACAGTGGCGAGCAGCGAGGAAACAGGCAAAAAATAGACCACAAGAGAAAACTTTGGGGATCTAGACTTCGCCGATGATATATACCTGATTTGGATACCGTTATAAGAAGACGGAGATTTTAAAACAAGCAATAAAGGTTAATAAAGCAGGATTTAATGAATTCATCAAATTTCGGTAGAACTCGTCAGCTGAATACTCTACATACACGGATATATACTTTTGAAGTTACATTGGGAGATATAGGACTGAATACTTTACATACACGGACGGAGATTATCTCAAAAGTGTGATGTATATGCGCTATACTTTTCGAACAATCTGATCACACATTCACTTCTCAATTCGATATATATCTGAAAGTGTTAAATTAAACAAAAGTTCTACGGATGATCGAATTCAACCTTTGTCTCAAAATCCTACTGTTTATTTCCCTGTTTTATGGTTATTTGTTGAAAACATTTTTCTTAGGGGTGGTATGGATTCTAGATTAAGAAACTGATTATCTTCTACACCTGTTTAAAAATTTTAAAGGATATCCGTTTTCAACAAGAGTACCCATCAATATTTCGTTTTCTTTGTCTATAACATCAGCTGTCGAAATACGTTGAGTACTCTTAAATGGACATTCCACCAAGTCTCTCTTATACTGTAGTGGACAGAAACTGTGAAAATTAAGTTACTGCCCTGTCCAAGTTGGCTTTCTGTTGATTGATCGTCTTATCGAGCCATCATCTCTTCGACTCAGAAGTATGTCTAAAAATGAGAGCTGGTTGCGACTTTCTCCCTCGCATATAAGACTAATATGATTCTGTACAGAGTTACGTCTATCTAATAGACGACTCGCATCTTCATGATCGTCGCATATCAAAATGATATCATCTATATACCTCCTAAAGAAGGGCGATTTAGAAATCAAATCAAGGGACAAGTTCTCAACATAAGACATGTAAACGTCCTCTAACAAAGGTCTTAATGGACTCCCCGTAGTAACGCCATCCACTTTTCAAAAATGTTCGCCTTCAAACTTGAAATGGATGTTTTCAGTACATAATGGTAATAAATCTTTCAAATAACCCAAAGTGAAAGGAAATGGAAAACAACTAGAAGATATATAGTCACAAAAGAATGTCAACAGTCTTAAACAATGGTACATTAGTAAACAAAGAATTAACATCAAATGAATACATTTTCCTGTATTTTATGTTCATATCTGCAAGACAGCCAACACGTTCAAATGTATCTTTCAAAGTAAACTTACATAATTCATTGCGTACTGGACTTAAAATATCAGCTAACCATTTTGCTAATTTATGTGTAGGAGAGTGACACATTGATAGAATTGGACGTAACAGATTATCAACCTTATGAATTTTTGGTAATCCATGGAGGTTTGGAAAGTCAGATCCAAAGGCTTTCAAGGAATTAAACTCCTGTTGATGGCTAACGTCCATGCCACTATATATCTTCTAGTTGATTTCATTTCCTTTTCTTTTAACTTATTTGAAAGATTTATTACTATTATGTACTGACAACGTCCATTTCACGTAGGATTTTGAGACAAAGGTTGAATTCGATCATCCGTAGAACCTTTGTTTAGTTTAACATTTTCAGATATATATCGACTTAAAAAGTGAATGTGTGATCAGATTGTTCGAAAAGTATAGCGCAAATACATCACATTTTTCAGATAATCTCCGTCTTCTTATAACGCTATCCAAATTTATAAAAGAGACAAATTGTTTTAAATATTCCTGATTTCTCAGAAACTGGAATATATACAAGTGAAAAGCAACAAATTGGCAGAACGAGCATCATAGATAGGCCTACTTTTCAGGTGAACATAAAGAAAACAGAGGTGATGAAGATTCTTAGGCAACACCAACAGCAACAACAACAGACAACAATCAGCATAAATGGGAGAAATCTGAAAGAAGCTACCTCCATTTAACTACCTGTGAAGCGTTGTCTCATCTACAGTTCGGAACTGATGAGGATATCAAAGCGAGGATCGAGAAAGGAAAGCAAGCTTTTATTATGCTCAAGTTCGTTTTGGAGATCAACACTCAGCATTCAACATGAAAAATAAGATCCGGATTCTCAACTCCAATTTGAAGTGAATGCTAATTTATGTATCAGAGAGTTGGCTCGTCATGTTGAGTACTTCGAACAAACTACAGAACTTTACCAACATCTGTCTTTACTCAATAATACTCAAGAACATATGGTCAGCTAGAGAAGATCAGCAACAGGGGTCCCTGGCAATGAGAGAACCAGCGCAGCAGGAACCAATATTGCAACATGACATGGAGTAGGTCATGTGAAGAGGAGATAAAAGCATATTGTCAGACGTGAAGCCTGATGAAAACGTTGCTGGAGAACCGAACGCGATGGAGACGTGCAGATGAAACCCTTTGTTCCTCTAGGAATTATAGGAAAAACCAATAATAAATTCCAGGAAAAGTGTGTTTTCAGGAATTTGTCATTAGTCTTTACAATCGGTTAATCGAAAACAGTCACTAATCACTACTGACGAGAGAAATCTAAAGGAGGCGATTACTTTCACTTATCTAGGCAGCATCGTTTCGGATGCATGCTCAGGGGAGAACGAGTCAAAGGCTGAATCAGAAAGGTGAGACAGACATTCATCAGGCTGAAATTAGTCAGCATAAATTATAAAATTTGGATTAGCATGGAATCTAATGTAAAGTCAGTTATTTTATATGGTTCAGAGACTTTGTGTGTCACGTAAAGCATTTCCAGCATGCCCAGTGAAAAGTGGAAATGTTACAATTATCCACTATTATGCTCCTACGTACAACTCGGATGAAGAGAACTGTGAAGACTTCTACAGACAACCACAAATATTAATTTCGAAATAAAAGTCCCAATGGGTGATCTGAATGCAAAACAAGGAGCAGACAACACAGGAAGATTGAAGTGGCCGTTGGTGAATCGACTGAGAAAGGAGAATTATTCTCAGGCTTCTGCACCAAGTGGATTCACGAAAAACCCGATAGCTTTCATCTGAAACTCAAGAAAGCAGAGACACCGCCTGGTGGACATTTGATTTATAATAGGAGCAGATTGGGCCTCTTACCATTATTTGGTACAAGGGACCTTCAAGAGTAATCGTATGATGGGGAGTTGATATTCTATGTAAAACCATGTAATCGTATAAAGATGACTGTAGAAAACAAGATGAGGTAGCGAAACGCTTTTGAATCCTTATGTCCTACTTGGAAGTTAAGATAATAATCCTGATAGTGCCATGACTGTCTTCTCAGAAACAGCCAGCTGATTACTTCACACAATCACCTCTATTCTAACAAATTAACTAATGAAATGTTCGTGGTGCTTTCCTAGACTACACATCTGCGTTTGACTCTGTACCTAGGGGCCTTCTATTAAATAAGCTCTCCTTGACGCACACAGCATCCTGGGCTAAGAGTTGGTTGCATTCTTATTTTTCTGATAGAATGCAGTATACTGCATATAATGGCAAATCTTCTTCTGCTTTGCTTACAAAAGCCGGTGTTCCTCAAGGTGCCGTCCTCTCTCCCTTTCTTTTTTCTTTCTTCCTACATGACCTGCCACATTTAAACGAAACCAATTTTGTCAAATATGCTGATGATCTGACTGTATCACTGCCTATCACTTCTGAGTCTGACTGCTCCAAACTTAATAGCTTTCTGTTGGACATCAGCAAGTGGTCTAAGTCGAATGGTCTTATGTTAAATCCTTCCAAATGTCAGGCAGTTAACTTTACCTTCAACCATCGACGTGACATACATGAACTAGTTAGTTCCCATGGTGCCTGTAGCATAGATGGTACAGAAATTGAAACCAAATCAAGCATTAAATACCTTGGATTAGTTCTTTCCTCTGACCTTTCATGGTCATCTCACATTTTATTGGTCTCTAAGAAAATGTTTCGTCTTACCTTCTACATTAAAAAGTTAAGACAACAAGGTATCAGCCAACCATTAGTTCTGCAATTTTTAAACTCCTGTATTTTACCCATTGTACTTTATTGTTCTCCATTAATCTTTCCTGGGCTTCTTAAAAAAGACTATGCCGTATTACGAAGGGTATTAAATGCTGTGAGTAGGGCTTGTGGTTTGCCACTGCGTGAGCTCGCCAATACCATAGTCGAGAGACACGTAAATTCCTGTACAAATTGGGCAAAGGCCGTACTGTCAGACCCTCTGCACCCTCTTTATTCACAACTATCCCCTTGTATCTCATCAGGTAGAACGAGAAGTCAATATAAGAAATTATATGCTCGTACCACTAAGTACAAAAATTCTACAATACCGTATTTAGCCCGTATTTTATGTGATGAAGACACTGTTAGACGTGAAACATATAAGTTACTATGTAATTAGCATAGTGAATCGACCCTTTCATTGTTCATCTTTCTGTAATTCTATGGTGTCACCCTTTCTATCGTTTAATTATAACTTTGCTATTTTTATTTTAGTTGTTATTACTATTATTACTATAATTTTATACTTTATGCGTATTTTTCTCCTTATCGTATACTGTAATTGCTACATAGCTCCTATAAAAACGTTTTGTTATCATTATTATGTATTAATTATTTCGTTTATCTATTTTTTTTTGTTGTTGTCGTTTTTGAGTAAATTAGATGCAATACTGTACTGAATGCTGAAAATTCCTTGCTGTATCATTAATACTGTTTTTGGAATAAAGCAAAAATTATTATTATTATTATTACAACGAAATCTATCGTACGATATGGAGTAACCTTTGCAAAAGAAAGGGAAGTATAAGCTGCTGACGGAACCATCTCAAAATGCTGTTCACAGTGTCAATCAGTTCTATCATTCAGGTTACTTAAATTATACACAAACATCAACTGACAGTAAAAATAAAGGAGACTTATTGATGTTCATTCCTTCCCCACTTCGATCTTCGGCTACCGAAAATCCATCCATTATAATAAAGCATCTGATTCCTCGTGTCTAGTTCCGTTTAACTTAGAAGTATGTGAAAAACGTGGCCCTCAATCGCATTGCTTGCATTCGCGAATGTTGAAACCGCTTGAAAGCTGCAGAGATGCCAATTTGCACAAAACCGAAAAAAGCACCATTCTGAGTGGCAATGTGCTTTTGATCGTATTCCAGTACATCAAATGACTGTTCCTGAGATTATGAGCACAAGCTGTCGCTCCCTGAGAGATAAAATTAACTGTCTGGAATCGCGGCCGACCTCATTTACTCCAATGCATATCGAAATGCAGGTTTTATAAATCTTCAAGAAACCCAGTTGTGTGACCTTTATGGTGATAATCTAGCCTGTCTATTTGGTTTCAAACTATTCAGACAAGATCGACGTAGCTCGAAAGAGAACTGTGGTGATAACGTCACATCAGCATCAAATAATGTATGTTTTAG
Source organism: Trichobilharzia szidati (assembly GCA_944472155.2). Taxonomy (NCBI): domain Eukaryota; kingdom Metazoa; phylum Platyhelminthes; class Trematoda; order Strigeidida; family Schistosomatidae; genus Trichobilharzia; species Trichobilharzia szidati. Next base: position 30,913,970 of record OX235276.1, on the reverse strand, counting down.
ATTCTTCAGTGACAAAATTGACTGCCTCACTGTTAAGTGTCTGCCAAAACACCTGTCAAAGTATAACTACATGTACATTTCAAACATTGATATTGCACCTGGATGTAGTCTCTCAGAACTACCTTTATTTGCTGATGATTTACTTCCTTTGTTGCTACCACCCACCCTTGGAATCTACTTTTCTGTAAGTACCGGCGCTTTCAATTCATGTGACTACATTTACCTTACATCATCAGGTCATGAAAATATTGTCAACTTCTCAACACGACTGGGAAACACCCTTCAACTAGTGTTTACAAATGACTTCGGAATATTCGCAGGTCGGAAAAGAGCCGCACTACTTAATTCTGATCACTGTATCATACGTATACTGCCCAAAATATATGAAAAGCTGCAGAAGAAAGCTTTTTTGAACCTTGTCAAGAAACAAAACATTGGTGGTACTCATATGACAATATACAGAATCTAGGAAACATGTTAAATGATACACATCGCGAGTTATTTACTGAACAAATTCTGCATGACACAATCACAAACGTAACATGTCATCTCAAATTCTGTCTTGATGCTTGTTGTCCAAGAGAGACGCTCTTCTTAAGATTTGAGCGCTTCTCTTCCTATCAGCTCAAAAAGTTTCACCAGAAAATGAAGAGTCATATGAAGTGAAATTAATTCGGAAATACAGAGCTTGAATAGGATTTATAATCAAAAGTTCTTATTATGCAAAACCTCATCAAATATATGGAAGCTAGTTGAGAAAATCACCGAGGATAAGCAAGTAGGAAATGATCCTTCTTCAGTTGATGCTGGAACTGTAAATGAGTCCTTCGTCTGCCGTCCATCTGATGCTATTATCTCGAATGATCCAGGTGTAAACAATGAGCACTTATTTAACTCTCACTAAAACGACGTGTTTAAGTGTCTTAAATTCCCGAAACCTAACCAGTCCTTTGGTCCAGATGGTGTACCAGCTATTATCCATCATAAGTGTGCTGAAGTTTCATGCCATCCTCTCACTGTTAGTTTCACTGAATCATTTCTTTCAAGTAACGATGTGCCTGTTTCCTTGAAGGACATTGGAGTTGTTCCTGCACCTAAATCACCAAGTGTCCAAACCGTCAGGATCAGACCTATCGCTAATAATTTAACTTTTCATCTTTGAACTTTCATTGAGGGCTTTCAACGACCCTAATAAATATGCTTATAAACACAGCAGGTGAATTTTAGATGCCGCCGTCGTCTTACATCATAATACTTCCCCATGTTTAGAGGGAGGTGCCAAATATGTTCGGTGTGCCTTCCTTGATTACACATCTGCCTTCAACACTGCTGTACAACGGCCTGTTTTGTTAAACAAGCTTGCTGCATCACGAGCACAGTGCTGGATTACTAGGCGGTTGCATTCCAGGGAGCCGTTCTTTCTCTTTTTCCGTCTTCCTTCTTCTTACGTGACGTGCCTCCTATTCTCCCGTGGCCGATTTTCTTGGGTTGGGTTTGCTGTCGAAATTTAACTCATTTATTGCATTAATCCTCCTTATCACCGACAGCAATCATTTTCTTATGGTTAAGCATTAGGTTTGGGTATTATATTTCATTGTTTTATGTACTATATAGTAACGTGGTCAAAACAGACTCAGTGTGTCTCGAGTTTACTTGTCACTCAACCTGTGGTCTAATTAATCGATTTGATTATCACCCGGGATTTCTTCGAAAACATCTGCAATTGGTCTCAGCTAGCTGAAAGAAAATTGTTATGTGGAAACAACGGGAGACGTGAATAGAGAAACTGCACACTTATTCTTAGACTCCAAATCAACCAAGACATCAATCCAACAGCACTGCATGGATTCCAACAATTCCACCGGAATAAAAAAATATTATCTCTTTTACGAAAAAGTGATTCCTTGATATTCATACGACTACTAAATATGCATCACTTTTTGTTGGACTGACTGATGAAGACGTCATCAAGCCTCAGCACGAAATGTCCTTGGTGAAATGTCAAATCTGGCAGCACAAAAAATTGTTTCCACAGTGATATATACTACTACTACGAAATGAATCAGTAACCAATCTAACCCATAAGTAATAATGCCAAAACACAAGGTAGGAACTGCAGATTACTTAGGAATGTGAGATCCAAACCAATAAAGTGAGATCTAACAAATGAGATTATTGAGGAAATGATTTGAACATACTTATCTCAAACATTCAATCTGGTTTTCAGTGCTCAAATGAATTCCATTCATTAGTGACTTCTGAAAACACTCAGAAATACAATCCTGTCTAACTTTAGTTTCTAAGGATGATATTACATGGGAGATTATGGCGAATTTTTGAAGCTTGTGTAGCTCCGAATCATCCATGAATATTTTCTTATCAAAGGAAGTTTACTTACCTGTTTCAACAGGATGTTGTCAGCATAACAGAGAATGCAAATAATAAAAAGGAATTCAAAATGATCAAGCACGGCGTACCATTTGAGCTGGGTCGTAGAATATAATCCTTTGTTAGATAAGTTTGTTACCATTTCACATGAATAGGAGTACAGAGACGAGATTAGGAACTCTGATTCTGGTAAGTCAAAGTACTTATGAGATATTTCAGTATTCGATAGAGATACGCTGTCTCTTCACAACCAATTTGATTCCAATTTCAAGAAATAAGAATAGGCTGTCTAACATCCCTTCTACCCCATATTTGTATCTTCCAGTGTGGCTTCTCCTGTGAAGCTAGTTATATCGAGCATAAAATTAGGCAGATTCATCATCAAAATCCTGCAAGCAGAAAACAAGATCTACCCGTAACTGTCTTAGAACACTGGAGCATAAATCCGTCATTAGAAATTAATCAAAGATATTGATAGCATTGCGACCAATATTAAGTTTGCTTCACGAATTTGTCTTCTACACACAGCTGACGTCATCCGAAACCGTTTGAAGAAGCTAGACATGTATGCTCAGAAGAAATCTGTGCAACCACTTTCCTGGCCTTGTCTGCCATCAAATGAATACAAAGATATTGCCGATTCACCCTGTCACCAAGCATTTCACAAGTTATCATTATCTTCATTATTTTATTTTTCTGACTATTTCATCTCTAATTGCCTATCACTCAATCAATTTCAACAGCGGATAATTTCATTTAATCACTCCTTATTTTCCAGAATTCAGCATCATGTATTCAACTTGTTTAAGTGTTGAAAATATTTCCACAATCGGAATGTACAAGTTAACGCCGATGTATTAATTTAATGTCAGATGAGTAGATGATAGAATTAAGGAATCAGGCTGATGTGTATTGGTCCTTACTACATTGAATGCCTAAATTGTTCAACTGCAGCCTGTAAATGACTTTAGATGACACACAGAGAAACTGTGTATCATTGCAAATGAAATCAAGAATTTCATATCCAACACACCATGAGAATGGTCTATCATGATGTGAGATTCAACTGCATATTAACAACAAAAGTCATAATAAGCGCATATCACTGGGATCAGTAAGACACAAGATACCACTACAAATGTTCTGTGAGTAAAACAGTCATAATGATCACTTATCATGCATCTTAAGGGAATGATTACCCACGTTCATTGTGTCCCGAGATGAATTTCCACAAACTCCAGGTAAGCTACTGAAGTCTGCTGGAGTAGTCAGAATGATGTAGGCGAACTAGTTGGTGGAGGGGAAATTCGGTCAGAAGAGAGTCACATATAATAAAGTACAAAGTACTTCACCATCTGCACTGTTGTACTCAAATTACGACCACGTTAGTTTCGTATCTTCATCCAAAATCCTTCTATATTATTCGTTGTACGAGTAGAAAGTGCACACATGGGAACGTAGTTTAGTTCAATAATGAAGGTGTGTGTTTGTGTGTGTGTGAAAAAGTCACTGGTTCCTGCTTAATGTCGCCATTAAATTTTGTTGAGATTTAATCTTGACTCCTGTTTATTTGTGTACAAGACTAATTCATTCTTGTGATTTATTTTATTCCTTCTATGGTTTCTGTCATTGACTGAAATGAATACCTGGACACCACCACTCATGCCAACCAGCAGGGCTTGTTAGCAAAATTGAGGTGATCTAAACACCAGATGGCTGTTTCACTCGTTTGAGGCCGAACTCGTCATCAGTGTACCCGGTTTGATTCATTTCAGCGAGCCGAATCACTTCAAACCACCAGATTTCTAGCAGGCCACTTGTGTGATCTAATGACGTCGTTAATCGAATTCCTAATTTGCAAATTAGTTGCTGATAATCAATGTGCACAATTCGAGGGGTGAAATTTTCTCCCCTCAGTTTTTGTTTCAAAGATTACGCAACTGACGAGCCTCATACGCCAAATTACGTTCCTCCTGCGTCCTGGTAGCATGCATACCCTCAGAGTTCTTTGTTCAAGCAAAACTAGCCAGACACATAGTGAAATCGTCTCCCCAAATAATTCTAATATTTTATCATATTTTAATATGTCACTCACTACGACACACGTTTAATTGACTGACACCTTTTGATTTGGATCTTGTTATCAGTAGTTGTGATTCAGGCAGTGTACCACATAAGTGTGTCATTAGACATACCGCACTACATAATGATAATGATAATAATCACTTTATTCCACAACAATAACAATTTACAGCATGGAATTTTCAGCGTTTCTTTTACATATTGCAATGGTTTAGCTCTGTTTATAATTATATAAATGTATAAAAATGTTAAAATATTGATAGTTAGTAGTAAAAAATAAAAACCCCAACAAAATCACACCATTGCTAGGTCATAGTGAATAATAAATAAATAATATAACAAATAACACATGCATTAATATGCATCACAACATTTTATAGTTTAGTTAATGCTTTAAAAGTTGTAAGCGTTCTTTTATGATATTTGTCTCTTCACACAATACTTGTGCCAAATATGATACGGCCGAGGTTTTATATTTTGTAGTACGAGCATAAATGTTTATGAAATTTTTTCTGGTCTTACCCGAAGAGATACAAGGAAACAATTGTGAATAAAGAGGATGTTCATTATCAAACAAGATAACTTTAGCTAAGTGTTTACAAAAATTCATATACCTATTGACAACAGTGTCAGTTAGTTGTGTCAAAGGGATAGCACTGACCCTACTTACAGCCTTCAATGTTCTTCGTAGTATTATATGGTCTTTCTTGAGTAGCCCAAGGAAGAATAATGGAGAACAATAAAGAGTGACGGGCAAAACACATGAATTAATAAATTGTATGAGAAGAGGTTGGGTTATACTTGAGTGCCTCAACTTCTTTATGTAATGAGTCAGACGGAAAACTTTCATAGAAACTATAAGAATATGAGACGACCTGCAAAGGTTTGAAGAGAAACTGATGCCAAGATAAGAAACACTTGACTTACTCTCTATCATGGTACCATCAATATTACAACAATCATGAGATTGGATCAATCCATGCATGTCTTTTTCACTTCTCAAGCTGAAATCAACAATATTACATTTAGTTGGATTTAGTTTAAGACCACTTGAACCAGACCAATCCTTAACTTCAGCTAAGAAGCCATTCATATGGGAACAATCCGATGTGGAAACTACAGGGACAGAAACGGTCAGATCATCAGCATACTTAATGAAGTTAACTTTGGGTGAGTTCGGAAGGTCATGCAAAAAGAAAGAGAAAAGAAATGGAGAAAGTACCGCATCTTGAGGCACACCACTTTCAGTTAGCTGAGAAGTGGAGCGCTTTTCAGCCAACACAGTATGCTGTTTCCTATCCTTAAAATAAGAAGACAGCCATCTAGTTGCCCAGGACTCTGTTTGTGCTGAAATCATCTTTCCTAATAAAAGTGTCCTAGGAACAGATTCGAAAGATGCAGTATAGTCTAAAAAAGCTGTTCGAACGAACTTAGCACCCTTATCAAGGCAGGAAACAATATTGTGGTGAAGTACAATGGCTGCATCTAATGTACTTCTTCCAAACTTATAAGCAAACTGCTTAGGGTCACTGAAAGCTTTTAAAGAAGGTTTAAGAATATTCAAAAGAAGTTTCTCCATAGTTTTCAAAAAAGGAGATGTTATAGCGACCGGTCTAAACTTTATACCTGCTCCAGAAGATGATTTCTGTACAGATACAACCTTGATTTTTTTCCAGTCAGCAGTTACCGTATCCCTGTTAAATGATGCATTAAAGATTTGAGTAAGAGGATGACACAAGATGTCTGCACACTTCTGAAGAAGAATGTTTGGTACACCATCTGGACCAAGGCTGTGTGTTGGATTTAAAGATTTCAAACATAATAGTACATCATTTTCTTTAAAACCCGGAAAATGCCCATTATCTTGACTAGGTACATCATGTACAACCATAATAACTTGTTTCATTATAAATGATTTGTTTAAAGCATTTCATCGTGCTGAAGTTTCTGTATCAGCTTTGTTTACAGGGTGGGATTGCTAGCCTCACGCCTGAGAAGGGGAGAGAGAAAAGGTTAGTGTTGCGTGACCGCAGAGCCAAGGGGACAACTGCTTGAGGCCGGCCACACGCGGCCTGTTTTTGGTTGTTCTTTCTTGTTTGGTGTGTCTCAGTAGCATTTCCATCAGAATAAGCATCAACAGTCATTTGTTTTTTACTTGTACGTTTATTGAAAAGTTTCCAAATGTTTGAAGGATTTTTACATGATAAAAAGTTTTCATTATATAGTCTGTTCAACCTTTCTATTTCAATTTTTATAAGGGTGTTTATTTTACGGACACCAGTATTATCACAATTCTTATACAACTTCTCTTTTTGTCTTCTAAGTTTCTTCAGCTGCAAAGAAGAGATTCTGTCAAATCTCGAAAACAGTGTTTCATATGAACAGCAAATATCCAAACAAAACTTCAGATAATCGGTTATATTAGAGACAGTAGCATCCAACTTATCGTCAGTAAATAGTTCCCAGTTGGTATCATACAACATGCTTCTTATTGCTAGAATGCTGTCATGGGAATATGAACGTTCATGTATCTTCTTAGTTAAATGACTAAACAATTTTTGTTGTAACTTGCCGTACACTTTCGGTAAAATACGAATAATGCTGGCTCGCCTGGTGAGGTATATCAACGAGACAACCAGAATCTGACAGGTATATCATTCTCATACACCTGGATGTCAATCTTTGACTACCTTGATAAGTGCACTTGGATTTCGATTACTCTCATTGCATAATCATTCAAACTAACCATTTTCGCATCACATTAGTGGTTTCTGTAGGCCATCAGTCATCAGGTATCCAGTTCTCACTGATCTTGGTGTCCTAACTGTGAGAATAACAAGAAGTGTCTTACGAAATGGTGCAGTCATGCGAGACAATGATGCTTTTCATTACAGCTCACGTATCAATCATTTACTAGTTGGATATTTTGGAGACTTGCTATGTGATCCGCATTCATCAATGGAGCTTTAACTGTGGAAATTCTAACTTCAGGTGAATTAAAACGAGACAAATCAGACGATTTGGAAGTCATCGGAAATAGGATTCTATTCTGATAACTCTTGATGTTGTATTTTAATTAAAATAATTTTATTTCTGTGTGTATAAGAATGGTGATTTTTTAGACAAGATGACCTCAATAATATTTTCATTGACAATGTAGGGAACTGATAAGAGATGATGTGGAATTTCTCTCTATTGTTAATATCGTATGTTATAAAGGTGAATGAAAATGAAATAATTTCTTTCACTACAGAGGTACATTGAATAAGACACAGTACGACTTTTAATTATTAATGAAGCCATCGCTTTTGTCTTTGCGCTCTATTGGATTCGTTGTTGTAATTAGTGAAATATTTGTTATCTATTGATAACACATATATACTTGGGTTAATGTTTATCAGTGACCTCGGCGATAAATTTCAGTACTGAGTGAGTCTCAGCCCGTGAGATTTTGTTGACAGGGGTGTCAGAGGATGTAGGTGGTATCATTGAAAACATCCAATAACATTGGAAATTTATTTCATCTTTCTTAATCTACCAAAAGCATATGAAAACAGCATAGTTTCTCTCTTGTTAAGTTCAATATAAATACAACCGTTTATGAAGAGATGCAGAATAACCATGGCGTCAGCATCCACATCTACTTGCCTACTTGTAACTGCTTTCTTTCTGTGTACATGTGAATCAGCAAGTAAGTCATCTCTGTCTCCATTGTCTGCCTAGACTATTATATATAACGATGAAATGTAACTAGACATCTACATTTGTCAAACCTTCGATTTATTGCCATTATCTTCATTGTGATAACCTCGCCTAGATTACTAGGTCACTAGTATTCTAGCCGGTCCCAAGCCCGGATAAAGAGGGAGGGTTGGGGCGTGGTGCTAGCAACTCCACCCCCAAAACTTAACCAAAATGCTACTAAAACTTCAACGCACAAATATATTCAAAATTCTAAAATTACAAATAGTGACCTTATTTTTCGCTGGAATCGGGGAAGTGAAATGACGCGGGCTGGTGAAAGCCTTCGGGAAGCCAGTCAGCCGATGTGCCTTCTTTCGATGAAAGTAAAAATAAGGATGAGGATGTGGAATATTCGTACAATGTACGAAACTGGAAAGACTGCTCAGGTAGCCTCAGAAATGAGGAGATATAAAATAGAAGTGTTGGGAATCTGCGAGAGCAAATGGAACGGATGAAGAAGGTGCCAACTATCAACTGGAGAGACAATAATCTTCTCCAGTCACCCAGAGGACAATCACGAGCACACCGAGGGAGTAGCCATCATGATGTCACCAACAGCGGCTAAAGCTCTCATGCAGTGGGAACCAATCTCCTCCAGGATAATGACAGCCAGGTTCAACTCAAAAGGAAGAAAGGTTACAATCATTCAGTGCTACGCGCCTACAAACGCCTCAGAACATGAGAAGAAGGAGGATTTCTACAGTCAACTACAAACAGTAATGGACAACGTCCCAAAGAGCGATATCAAAATCCTGATGGGCGACATGAATGCGAAACTGGGAGGAGACAATACAGGAAGAGAACTCACCATGGGTCGTGAGGCCCTCGGTGAAATGAACGAAAATGGTGAACTCTTCTCAGACTTCTGCGCCTTCAATGATTTGGTGATTGGTGGCAGTGTGTTCAAACACAGGGATATACACAAGGCAACATGGATTTCACCAGATGGACACACCAAAAACCAGATAGACTTCATTTCAATCTCAAGGAAGTGGAGACGGAGCCTACTGGACACAAGATCGAGGAGAGGAGCAGATGTGGGTTCAGACCACTATCTAGTACAAGGGACTTTCAAGGTGAAGGTGAAAGCCTCGAGGATAGCTGGGGATAGGCCACAATGCAAGTTCAACACTCACAAACTGAAGGACACAATCACACAGGACATTTTCACTGCAACTGTCAGAGCAAAGCAGGAAACACTACGTGGCACCACTGAGGAATCATCCGTGGAAGACCACTGGAACTCTCTGAAGGTGATTTTCAACGAAACGTGCTCAACGGTTTTAGGAAGAAAGAAGAAACAAGACAAGGAATGGCTCTCAACAGACACTTGGAAGCTAATAGAGGAGAGGAGAATGGTGAAAGAAAAAATGATTCAATGCAAAGATGGACAAGAGAAAGAGACGCTGAACTCAACTTACACAGCACTGGACAAAGAAGTGAAGAAGAGTGCCAGGAAGGACAAAAGACAATTCTACGACAACCTGGCTACTGAAGCTGAGAAGGCAGCAGGCAAAAGGGACCTAAGGACACTATATCAGATAACCAAGTCTCTATCTGGGAAGAGATCAACACAAGTGAAACCTATAAAAGACAGTCAAGGGAACCCAATTACCAAGGAAGAAAGACAGATTAAACAATGGGCGGACCACTTCAAAGGACTCTTGAATCGACCACCACCTACAACCCGTCCAGAAATACCAACAACAGCACGTACACAACTGCAAGTTGACACCAATCCTCCAACGAAAACTGAAGTCATGAATGCAATCAAGCTTCTGAAAGCTGGAAAAGCAGCTGGACCAGATGGAATACCCCCGGAAGCACTGAAAGCGGACCCAGAGACGACGGCAGATATGCTGACTCCATTATTGCAAAAGATCTGGAAAGAGGGAAAGGTGCCTACTGACTGGAGGAAAGGTTACCTGGTGAAACTACCAAAGAAGGGCGACCTGGGACTCTGCAAGAACTGGCGAGGAATCATGCTCCTGTCGACGCCAAGTAAAATCCTGAGTCGCATCATCCTGGAAAGAATCAAGGACGCGCTGGATACAGAACTCCGACCAGAACAAGCTGGATTCAGGAAAGGCAAATCATGTTCTGACCAAATTGCAACTCTACGCATCATCATCACAGAACAAAGCATGGAATGGCAATCAAACCTCTACCTCAACTTCATAGACTTTGAGAAGGCCTTCGACAGCGTTGACCGCGAAGTAATTTGGAAACTACTCGAGTACTACGGTGTACCCCAAATATTCATCAACCTTATTCAGCAACTGTACGACAACGGCACATGTCAAGTGATCCACAACGGAAAACTCAGCGAAGCGTTTGGAGTAAACACAGGAGTCAGACAAGGGTGCTTATTATCACCAATGATATTCCTAATTGTGGTGGACTGGATTATGCGTCAGACAGTGGGAAACGAGAAGACAGGGATATCCTGGACCGACGTGAAGAACCTAGAAGACCTGGATTTTGCGGATGATTTATGTTTGATGTCACACAAAATCGAAGACTTACAAGCGAAAACTGACAAACTGGTCGAAGAAGCAGCAAAGACAGGACTCCAGGTGAACATAGACAAGACGGAGGTTATGAAAATAACCAACCAACAACAACAACAACAGCAGCAGCAACATCCAGTGCCAATCACCATCAACGGGAGGGATTTGAAAGAGGTTACTTCTTTCACTTATCTAGGGAGCATTGTCTCAACCACAGGAGGAACGGACGAGGATGTCAAATCGAGAATCGGGAAGGCGAGAAACACATTCACCAACCTGAAACCAATCTGGAAATCTTCGTCACTCACCATCAACAACAAAATTCGGATTTTCAATACAAACGTCAAGTCAATTTTGCTTTACGGATCAGAAACTTGGCGAGTCACCAAGAATATTTTCAACAGGTTGCAGACCTTTATCAACAACTGTCTTCGCTCCATACTGAAGATTAGATGGCCAGAAAGAATCACAAACAAGAAGCTATGGGAACAAACGAAACAGGAACCAATCGCCCAACAAATATGCAGGAGGAAGTGGAGATGGATTGGACACTCGCTGAGGAGGCCGTTGAGTGACATCGCGCGTCAGGCCCTCGAGTGGAACCCGAAAGGGAAGCGGCGAGTGGGACGTCCAAGGGTGACATGGAGGAAATCGTGTGAGGAGGAGATGAAACAGTATGGAATAACATGGACGCAAGTGAAAAGTACAGCACAAGACAGAAGCAAGTGGAGACGTGCAGTTGAAGCCCTATGTTCCACTAGGAACCCAAGGGAACAATAATAATAATAATAATCTTCATTGTGATAATTGACTGAAACATTTGAAGATAGAATTTGTAAGGGTTGAGGCAATTTCACAATCCCTCAAACGAAATATGCACATCTTAGATGCATTCATTAGGATATTTACTATGTACGCTTCTTCTAAATTACACATTTACGTCTCACAGAGATGGAACGTTAGGCCTTTTATGTATCTGTCAGTAGCACAACAGCGGGAATGAGAGTGTATCCACTTCGATTAAATTTACTTTCTTGTTTGCTTCAAGATGTTAAATTCCCGAAGAAGCAACCACCTGAAGTGAAAAAAGGTTACATCATTGGTGACGGTGAGTCTTACCACATTTTGTATCAAAACTTCTACATGTTATTTGAATATTTGTTAATTTGTTTGTCCATTTTTCAGCATTATTTTTACACTATACTCAATAGATTGAATGCATAAAAGACAGTACATTCTATGGAGTTCACTTTTACACAAGCATGTGCTGAAACCCCGAGAGAAGTAGTTCAACATAGTAAGATCACTGAAGACTTTCTGCATGTTAAGGAGTTTTATAACTACTCAAGGAAATGGAGATGGATCGAACGTACTATGGTAAGACCATGGGGTGATGTCACACACGAGACAGACACTCGAGAGACAAACAATACTACACTCCATGACTATCAGTCTATCGGATGTCGATGAGTTAGATTTGATACAAAGTAGGTGGTGTCATTGAATGAATCGGATAACATCAGATATTTATTCAGTCTTGCCCAATCCACCAATAACATATGAATACAGCATAGCCTTTCTCTTTGTTTAATTTTAATATAAATACCACTGATTATGAAGAGATGCAGAATAACCATGGCATTCGCATCCACACCTAATTACCTAATTGTAATTGCTTTCTTTCTGTGTACATGTGAAATCACAGGTAAGTCATTTGTCTTTACATTTTCTGATTTTAGCAATATTTATCGATGTGAAATGCAATTAGATGGTTACGTTCATCAAACTTTCCATTTATCACCATTATTTTCATAGTGAGAATAAACTTAATCATATGAAGGCTGAATGGGTACTGGTTCCAGACAATCGTCCTGTATCTTCACCGCAGAGGGAAATAAAAGATGTTGATTATTTTGTATAGTAGTTCATTGCGTTCGGATCGGAAGATAAGGCTTCACCGGAACACTCTCATCAAAGCCGATCCTGTGAAATCTGTCTTAACTTACCTGACGCCAACCCACAGGCTCTCGCCTCCATCTTCACACCATGTCGTCTATGTCAACCTAGAAATGTGCAGTATTTTATAAAATGAAATAAGTACGAGGGTTGATTTGAGGTATTATTTTGGCATATGATGAAGTCTGTGTACAGATACTGGTACTGAGGCAAGCTAGACTTTTCAAATGAAGTTTATTTAGCACTGTTATGCTTTATGTTGGTTCAATCAATTTTACAATCCATGAAAAGTAATATGTACACCGCAGATCGATACATCAGAATATGTAGTATGTACGCTTCTTCTTCTTCTCTTCTTCTAAATTACATATTCACATCTCACAGAGATGAAAAGTTAGGCCTTTTGTGTATTTGTCAATATCACGACGGTGAAAATGAGAGTGTATCTCCTTCGATTAAACTCACTTTATTGTTTACTTGAAGATTACGAAATATTCTATGAGGATAGATTCGAGGTGGAAAATATTATCAAGCATTATGACGGCAAGTCTCACTACATTTTATATCAGCGCTTGTATCTATAATTTGAATGTTTGTTTATTTGTTTGTCCATTTTTCAGCATTATTTTTACACTATACTCAATAGATTGAGTACGTAAAAGACAGTACATTCCATTGAGTTCACTTTGGCACAAGCATGTGCTGAAACCCCGAGAGAAGTAGTTCAACATAGTAAGATCACTGAAGATCACTTTATGCGTGTTAAGGATTTTAAGAATTACTGAAGGAAACGGAGATGGATCGAACGTACTAAGGGAAGACCATTGAGTGATTCCACGCAACCTGCAGATCATCAAGTGGAACTTGTATTGGAAACGAGGGGTTGACTGATTATTTATGGAGGGGATTAGAGCACACAGTGAATCATGAAGGCACTTAGAGAGGACTTCAGATGACTTGACGAAATGGATATCTATTGTTGAAGCCATGTATATCACTCGATATACAAAGCGTTGCTATTTATTCTTTACTGAGTGATTGTTCAGAGCCATTCTTCATTTAAATAATTAGTTAGTGTAGTTAGTGCGGTGTTGAGAGCAAATATGTGACTGCTGTTCATGAGGCTACGAGGTCCAAGGTTATCCTTTTTCCTATCCTGAATTCATAAATTCTATTGACTACAACCTTCTTGCTTGATAGAAAACCCAATTATCGTTGCAATGCATTACAGACAGGTAGATAATCATCACTTATGCTCAACCCAAAAGGACTTCAGCCAGTATCGACTTCTTTACTAAGTAAACAATGGACGAAGTAAATCCCTGAACTATACACTGAGTTACGACATGAACTTGTTTATTTTATATGGAATTTCAATATTTTCAAATTCATTTTCCACTTCAAATCGTTTTATAGATGCAATTCAAATAAATAAAAAAAACATCAGTCAGTATCAATCGGATATAAATGCACAAGGTGAAATGAACACGTCTTAATTTACCTCTTTCAATAAAAATGTATTCACTTCCAAATTTTAAATTCTTGATTGAATGACAAAATGAAAACCAAGCTGTCCACAGTTTTTGGAATTCATTACCTAGGTTCTAGGATAACAGTTGAATTTACTAGTGTAAGAGTTACCCTCCCATTTTATTCATTTGCACATCATGCTGGATTTCAGTCGAAGTCTAAAGCAACTCCACTTGTCTTCTGGCGATTTTCCCACTGAGCCACTTTGTCATTTGAGATGGTGAATGCAGGTTTCGACTGTCAGTGAGAACACCATCATTCACTGGAAATGTGTGTATATCCTGCTGACTAGTCCTAAATAGAATGAAATGCACATTCAGGGGCCCACTGCCAGTCAATATCAACCGAATCTACATTACAGATGAACTAGTTTGTTGGTGAATTTCCAAAGCCACTGAAATTTATCTCGATTATTGTGTTCTTTCCGCTATATCATTATTGGGACACTTGTCTACGTGTACTAAACTAGTTCCTTCAAGGCATATTTTGTCGACGTGTCGTTTCAATGGTTTATTCGATGAAAATGAAAGCGGTATGGAATGCGTATATATGGAGCTCTTTGGTTTACTTTTCCAATATCAAGCTGGCTATATATGTATAAGTGATTTTCAACTACTTTTCTCTTCTTCAGTAAAATTGGTAAAACAGGTAATAAAGAACGAGAGGAATTTCAAAAGATGTAAGTCAACTGACATACTTTCTATGGAGAATTGATCATCTTTTCAGTTATGAAATGCCAGGAAAACTACACTTCTGTCCACAGCTTACTGAACACTTACAAAGGTATGTGAAATTTGAATACACTTTTGTTTACTGACATGGAAATTGATTCATCAGAATATGTCATAATGTAAATGAATCGCTGTATAGACTATACTGAGCCATTGTTATTGTTCTGGCTTGCACACGAAGACGATGAATCTAGATGAAAATTTTATAGGTTCGGTCAGTGATCACATATTTGCACCATGAGTAAGAACCAGTAGTCAATTGCGAATCTAATCGAGTGCAGAGAGTCGCTGTTCATTTTCAGATGAGTCCGGTAATAACGGTACGTATGTGGCTTCAAGTTATGCAGTATGAATTATAAAAGAGCATATTACTGCTTTCGACATCGACGATTAGTGGATTCATTTTAGGGTTGATTGTTTGTTTCTTCAACCGCCTATTCCGAGATTATCATGTCAGTTTCTTTTGACTCTGTTTATTCGTTTTGTCCACGTCTTTTATTAACCTAATCAAGTTAACATATATATTCTGAATTCCTTGCATGTGAAATCCAATAGATTTAATAAAAAGCATGAAAGGATTCAAAGCAAAATACAGTATGATTTCTTTTACACATATTTATTATCTCAATATTTCAGAGAATATTTTAACTCCAGTTTCAAGTGACAGTGGTCACACTCCCTTTTTAAGTTCATATGCGTGTGGTTGCCATTTAGCTAGTGGATTCCACAGATTTTTCGCCCTTATTTATTTGAATATCATTTGAAAATTCTTTACCATAGTTGCTGGCGTCATGCATCTATTCCCTCGTCTGGTGCGTACTGGATTTTATCGGTTAAGTTTGCAGTGTGACCACTATGCTAAGTAACTTGGCATCATGGCGCTCTGTGAATCGCACTAATTAGGTGGTTGAGTTCTCCGTGCTTGTTGGCATTCCTTCTTACTACCTTGTGTCAAATAGGGTTAAGCAGGAGATGTATCACAAGCCCGAATAGCCGATTGATAACATTCCCGACTGCAGAACTGGATGACCGGGTTTCCAACCTCAGGGTGAACATAACTCCCTTCAAGATTCTAGATACGCCATACTGACTTATGAGTGTCAAAAAACGCAAAATTTGGATTAGAGGCTTTTCTCTGGACGCCTACAATCATGTAAAATCACGTCCATTTGCTCCCTTGCATTCATATAAGCTAATAAATTAATTATGAAGAGGATAAACAATCTTTCAATATTTCATTATGATGTGTAATTAAGTTCAATTACTACCAAGAATGCTAAATCACGAGAGAAGTAGGAATTCCAGTGCGTACCACTATGTCAAAATCTCTCAGTGAATATCAGTGAAATCAATTATAGAACATGTATAAGACTTATGTATTTTTCACTGAATAGTGAGTAGAATTGTTTTGAGAAGTGTACATCCCTTCATTTTTATATTTCTTCAGAACGCTTTGCAGAGAATACTTACGAACATATATTTGAAACTGAGGATCGTATCTATGAGTATAGAAGTAATTATAAAACTTCCCCATGGGAAAATCTACATTTTCTATCTGTCTGCATGCCTGCCACATAACACTTGCTATTTGATATTGTAACTGTCGTTATTGCCGTTTGTTTAGATAATTTATATGTTCAATCACGAGTTGATATCAGTTAGAGAGCCATTTGAAAATCTAGTAGTACTAATCAAAAAGCGTGGGTCTCCTCATCAGTAAACACCTACTGGGGTTTGAGGCAAGAACCTTCTAGTTGCAAGCTGAGCTCTTAGACCATTCTACTACTGGGAATTGACCTAATGGCTCGTGAATGCCAACTTCTGCCAATTCACGATATGTAGAGCAATTACTGGCTGCTGTCATAGGTGAGTAACTAGGCTCTTAGGGAATATCAGTGTCTCTATTACCTCCACGCATCAGTTTTATGCTTACATCAGCCCATGATACTCTAATAGTTTCTGTGACAATTAACCACCTACATCTCACTCTTAGTTCGTCATCACCTAGTTAGTTGGACAGCTGAAAATACAGTGATTATTCAAGTGGTCAATACGATTCAGGTTTCTTTTGGTTCTTACTTCAATATTCAACCAATGCATTCGATAAACAATTCTTCATTCAACCACATCAACGTGATAAGTCCCATAAACAGTTAAATATCCTTATTCAGAAGATAATGAGATTTTAATTGATACTGTTTTTTTTATTTCTCTGCATCATGGTGACTACAAAATTTAGGAATTGTGAAAAGTTAGTTCATGTTAGAAAATAATAATAAAATTAATGGACATTATTGTAGATATATTTATATATTTCCGTCACTAACTATATACATATTGACATTTTTATTCCTCGTGTACACTGAATAGATTGGGTGTTTGGTCCAAAAAATAAAGGTTGCAAGGCCTTTCTAACTCCAACTGAAGTTCAAGGTATCTAAATATCATTCTCTGTCATGCATATATCAGTGTAATAATATTATTCATATTCATATTACTCGCATACATTCATTGAGTAGTCTCATTCATAAAAACAGACTTGCTTTAATCATGATTCAATATTTCCTTATAGATAAAAGTAAGTTGATGTTTACAAAGTTTATAAATGCTGAATATGTTGTCTAGAACGATATCCAGAACTCCTCAGTTTAAATGTCCAGAGATGACCTCAACTACAAGAGAAAAATAAGCCATCACTTATCACAGGAATCTCTTGATTTCAAAAAAAAATAATTCGCTTGTGAAGATCCCTTTCTTAGTTTCTGTACGTTGCTGACAATCAGAAATGTCTCCCTTGTCACAGACTGATAAATAAAAACAATTATACTCCATAGAAATGTTATAAGTCATTTCATATATAATATATGCATGTATCTATTGCTATAGAGAACAATAAGAAAAGACAGAAATACATCATTACGATGTCTCTAGTATTCGCCTACAGATGAGTCAACACATTCACACTGACGACCAATCTCGATTAAGCTCATACAACCTACTTTGCATTGTGAATGTCCAAAGGAAATCATACACACCTGCAGAATGTCAAGTATACTAGAGGGAACGAAGCTGACACTCGTCTGTTGTTATTCAACGCTTGTAAACTCCCTCATCGCAGAGTTTTATTTCAGCATTTCCGTTCGACCTAACGTCAATCTGTTTAGAATTTCTCCCTCTCACTTTCTATAGGAGTTAAACGTTTAATTGAACTGATATCTAAGAAACATGCTGAGAAATCTGATTTTATAAAAAATACCAGTAAGTATAGTGAACTTTCTGTTAACTTCAATGTGTGGAATTCTTGAATTCATATTTTCATATGTGAATAGAAATAATGAAAGATGCAGCTTTCAGTTGTATAACCACTATTTCACTCTGCCATCTAGATACTTTCTCAGATACACTTTAGTTTCAAACCTCATTGCAATAACAACACTATTGTTTTTTGTAATTTAGGTCTGAAATCAGTTTTTGAAGGTTTCCTCATTGGAATTCAGGTAAGAACAGACTGACAGTATAACCCTCATTTGATTTGCTAAACTCTATCTGCTTACATGCAAGTGTTAACTTACGGCTGGACTCTGATCTACCCCCTATTTCTTAAAAGTAGACAAAAGTATTTTTAGCAGAAAATGCGAGAGATTTCTGCAGACATTCAGAGGCTTATCCAAAACCAAACGCTGACAGATTAACTGACTACATTCCCTTTAGTGAATTCATATCAGAAAAACATGTTTTCTTTGTATTTCATCTTTTGCTTAAGATCGCAGAAAACGCTCGATAAATATTTTAATTCGGTCGTCGTGGATCATGCAGTATGGAGTAGTTGGAGCTGTTTAATTTTATTTATTGAAACTTAAACAAGTAGCTAGTTATTTTGATTTGATAAATTGATTTAATAATTTTCTAATTAAATAATAAAATGATTTTACTAAGTTTATCCAGACCTTCTTATTTCAAGCTAAGAATTACACGTACCTCTAGAAAGCAGTAGAAATCGATTGGGCACACAGGAAGGAAATTTGTGGTCAGACAATATTCTTTTTAATTACACCTCTCCAGGAATCTTTTCCGATGAAATACAACCTTACAAATAACCGTAATTAGCGTGAAATAGTCATTATGACTTGCTCATAGGGTTGAGTATTACTAGCAAGTGAGCAAAGTAGATAAAATGCATCTACGCTTTGATACAATGAGAAGAAAAGCAGTTGTCGAGGAAAGGATATGAAATGTGATGTGTGTAAATGTGTATTAACTGGTTAGTTTGTTCTTCATCGGCCGATGATTTGATAATAGCTGTGCTCACGATTTCTTGTTCCTGCAGGTTAGGATATTACTATTTCAGTATCTCCCATACTCCAAGAGCGAGTGTAATGACTATCACAAATTTCAGCCACACTGACTGTCTGTGTTAGTCAAGTTCACTGACCAACGACTATCATCTAGATGGGACACAATGGAACATGCGTTAGTTCCCACCCGTGCCTTACTCACTTTCGATGAGGCATGTTCTGCACAACGTTGACTAAGCTACATGAACAGACACTGAGCTTGATTTCAAGTAATTTTGAAAACTTTCAAGACTTTGTCTTCGATGTTGGTCAAGTATGCCACTGAGTGTCTCGAGCACTCATCTTGAGAGTCTAGATTTACAGCACTTTTTTCAAAACCACACATATTAAAAGGACAGTTACATGTTTCGTGTAAGTGCGTTGGGAAAGTGCTAGATGACAACAAACTTTTACAACCATATCGAAACCAGCAGAGAAAGGAAGTACTGCCTTATTACAGATCAAAATATTACAGATAAAGGCGGTAAAGAGTGAGCAGCTGATGCACTATAGGCGATCAAGTGACGCTGAGACAGTCAAGGATAGACTAATAAACACAATTACCATCGTTGCGTGCTATGCCTGACTCCAATGAATATGCTGTGACACATTCACGTCCTCACATTCTATAATGTGCTGAATGCTGTGCTCCACCGAAAACAAACAAGGCTGTATTGAATGATTGCTGTGAGTGAAAACTTGAGAAAATATCTTACTGGTGAAATTGAACTTCGAAGCAAACAAACCAGAAATAAGCGTGTGTGACCACCTAAATTATACATAAAACAATCAAAAACCAGTGTTCGATGATACAACGGCTGATATTCAGTTAGCATAAGGAAGACTGGTTTCCGTAAAAGTACAATATGAGTACATGCATAAGATCTACAGGCATTTAGTTAGACTTAATATAGACTTAATATAATATAATATACTCAACAAGTATAATGCATGGTGGACAGGATTAGAAAGATGAGGGCTGACTAATAGTGGTAAGAGGACGGAACAAATAATCAAAACTGTGATTATAGAAAGAGGAAGTTATCAAAACAATGCAAGGTGGATCCAAAAATTCTTCTGTACACATAAATCTAACTTCAATCATCGGATTGCTGCTTCTTCTGCATATATTACGGCAATCAGTCACCTATCGTATAGAGAGAGA
The DNA here is from genome assembly GCA_944472155.2 of Trichobilharzia szidati. NCBI lineage: Eukaryota > Metazoa > Platyhelminthes > Trematoda > Strigeidida > Schistosomatidae > Trichobilharzia > Trichobilharzia szidati. Next base: position 30,893,530 of record OX235276.1, on the reverse strand, counting down.
TTTCATGTATGCTGATGAGACTTACAGCTGACATCACATACCAGGCCATCATGTGGAACCCAACTGGTAGCCGACATTTTGAATTTGCAAAGACCGTGTGGAAATAACAGATAAACCTTTCGGCAGAAATTTTGGCATTCGATAGTGGTAACATATATTTCAATAAAAAGGAGGTGAGCCTCTGAAATCGTAAATTCCTTTAGGAATACGACGACTGAATAATATAAGTATATATACTAAATAGATAAATTTATGATTCTAGTAGGTAATTAAATGAGGAAGTTCCATATATTTTGATTTATACATCAAATAGATACTTGTGCTAAAAAGGATTGTGAACTACTATAGGTAGGTTTTCGTTCACAGAGCAAAACGTTGGTGTATTCACAACACAAAACATTCACCTATGAGTCAAAACATATTTACAGATCTTGGAATTACTGAGATCTGTAGTGACTTAGAAAATCATCCGTTGCAATAATTCTACAATTTTTGAAATCTCTCCCTTTGGTATAAGGTGTTACATACAAGCTATTGCAACCAAAACAGGTCATTAATTGTGACTTACCAGTGAATCTTCTGGCCGCCAACCTGTGATGATTTTAAACACTGATGTCTTGCATTTACTCCACTGACCGTCTCAACGTGATGTGTTGAAATACACTAAAGGATAGACTACATTGTTCGCATGTACCTAATGATTTCACTGCTCATATAACTTTTGTTAAGCAACACCGTTCTGATTTATACATGTATTTATCATGTCATTCATACCACCACTTTCTCAGCATTTCGTCTCCTTTCGGAAGTGACTACTTACAATGGAAATCAGTGGTTGGATGGGGTCTTCTGTCAAATTAACCTAGAATCTCCCACTTGCCAGCCTCAGTGTTTTTGAATCCACTTTGTACTCTATATTGTAAAATCGCTAAGTACTTCTGCTTCCACCGGTTACAAAACGTATCGGCATGGATTTATCATTGCTTCTATAGTCACGAATAACGTCCAGAAAAACTAACTTCGATTCCCGGAACCTGGTCAGGATTTCCGGATAACAGACTGTGGTTTGTAGTAGCCACGTTCAGCTGACTCGAGTCATGGTAAACAGATACGAACGGTCTGCTATTCACTACCTCTTCTACTTCCACGGAGTAGGTTGTAGGCAATTCGTTTGTGAGGATTCCCTCCCTCGAGATGGCGCTCAAATACTGACACAAGGTACTAATTAACGTCACCAATACTTAGCCATGGTGACTAGCTTAGGGTGTGTTTAGCTACTACTCTGTGGCACGATTTGTCATCGTTACTATTACGCGATCGCTGTCTTATTGTAAGACTTGCCGTAATTCACGATCAGCCTCATCAAAAACTGTAACTTGTTCTCTTTTGAAGTCCCCCTCCTTTACAGTTGGTGAAACGTGAAAATATCATCGAAAATGAATCCACAGAAAGTGTGAGCCTCTTCTAAGTGAACTGTTCGGGTTTCCAAACAAGAATATATGCGTCCAAATATATTTTCTGCTATGCGACTCGACATATCACTGAAGGGGCTAAATTAATCCACGCCATTGCTCGTAAGTGAAAAGTGTGACGTCATCCTTGCTATTCATCAGTCTGCCATCAGTTGTTCAGTGGATTCTACAGACTTTATTCGCTTACCGATGCATCTGTTCACCGCACGCTGAACTACTGCTGCTTCTTTCAATTACCAATAAATCCCACGTGATGCTGAAACATATGAGCCACTCCTGTATGTCCTTCAATTTCATGTTAATGTCGAATGATAATTTCCGTGACAGCATAAGTCCCTGGTTATATGACTTGAACGTGACAGTCTACTTTTACTCAATCATCCACCATAACATATCAAGCCACTTAAAATAATGAGGTGCAGTATCTCAATACTCTGAGGGTGTAAGAAAACTTGAAACCTTCTTAACCAGACTTCCGCTCTATGAAACTTTTTCCAGGGTGAGAAGTACGACAATAAGTTGTCCACTGGATGTGTTTCTGCTCGTGTCATCAAAATATTGATTTCTTTCAGCTGTATATCAGGTGAATTTATCAGCATGCATTTGCCTACGAACTTTGAACAATTTTCCGAAGAATTTTCATTCCCCTAGAGGCAAGGTCAGCAGGATTCATATTATATGGTACGCGTCACTATTGTGATTGCGTGTTGTTATCGAGTAGAAAACCTACTCTGTTTTCTGCATAGGTTTCAAAGCGGTTGTCCTGTTGAGGATGCAGCCTAATACAATCGTAGTATCTGTCCATTGATATGCATCGTTCAGTTCTAATTTTAATTCTTGTAATATGTATTTAACGGCTTCTCTGTAAGCACAGCTTCCTGTGGTTCCAGACCTGGCACTGTGACGTGCTTCAGAAGACCTACTCTAGACGTCTCCATAATAAAACTGCAGTTCACTTCTTTTAAAAAAGAACTCATAACGCGAATATACTACGGAACCGAACCCTACCAAAGAGGCATTCGAAAATATGTGCAGTGATTTAACATTTATTATAGATGCGGGTAAGTCACCACCTGCAAATCGAGACATGGTTATCTGAATTCATTGTGAGTTTTAGTAGTACTTAGTACATTTTCTGGTAAAATAATGACAGGTTCACAGCTAGTCTGTACAGCTTAAGAGAGTAAAACAAAAATTGAAAAATTCGCTTTGACTAGTAACACTGCCCCATTATTTCGAATTCGTGATGAAATTTCGTTTCAACGATATCTGGATGTCATTTTATCGTCCATTAGATGGTCATCATTTTGTTTGTGATGACAGATAAAACAAACTACGAAGCTACTACTACGAAACTACTACTCCTGCATGGAAACAATAATACATCTAAAACATAATCTATTTCCAAGGTTGTGATCTATTTGCCTATCACCCTTTATAACTTACTTCTAAAGATGGTCTCAGGGACCGCTTAAAGGCGAGAATTGTATGCTTCTATGAGATTTGCAATATACAGAAACATTTAAAGAAACCATGCAAACAGTCGGTTGTCATACAACGCTTGTATCCTCGATGTAACCATTGATGACAATGTTTCGCTTAAACATTTTCAAGCCTAACACGAGTGTATTTCGACTCTCTCTGTCTCTTACTGTCTCTCTTTCAAGCAGTTTCACGATTAATTGAAATGACATTGAGGGATTTTTTCGAAAGACAAATCTACTTAATAAACAAAAGTGAATATAGGGAATTTCAGAATTCCTGAATTCATATTGTTGGCAAAGAGATATCTAAGATTTGAAGGAGGGAGGGGTAAAAACAATTATGTAATTCAATTCACTAGCTGACCAGTATTCACTCAGCTCAAAAAAGTAAAGACGAACTACCTGCCCAATTTCGTCTCTTTCATGTTTATTTACCAGCCTAACCGCTACAATTGAGCTTCTTAGATTGGGCATACGATCAGACAAGTCCATCGTCGAATTTTTGCCAACTACCCATCTTGGTTTGGTGAAGGTGCGAATAAAGCTATACGCAGCTGAATACTATCTCACCTCGTCGATACGGGACATCAGGTCGCCTTTAACTATGCTTTTGAAGTTATTTATCTCATATCACACAACCTCTCGCCACATGGTCTACGAGTGCGACTTTGGAGCAAAGGCAATCGGAATTCACATTACTCTTATTATTGTTTCCTTTAATTCCTAGAGGAACAAAGGGCTTCAGTCGTGCGTCTCCACTGCGTCCGGTTCTCTGCTAGAGTCTTCACCTGGCTCCAAGTGTGCCCACACGTTTTCATCTCCAATTCACATGACCTCCTCCAAGTCACCCTTGGAGGTCAAGGGTCAAGGTCAACCACGGAATTCATCTGCAGAAGCTAAATCTGTGAGTGCGTTCATACAAAATTTGTGTAGCTCCTCTCTTAACCATGGCCAACTACATATTGTGCATTAGATTTTCTGGAAATGATTTTCCCCCTCATCTTGTGGCGGTTTCTCGACTTTTTTATATTTTATTATGATAGTGATCAAAGTTAATTCAATTAACCCATTTCTTTCTTACACAAATCTACTTAGTCATTTTACTTGTCTTAGTCATCATCATTTTACGAATTTCTCGATTACTCAATAACTAGTAGTTGCAACCTTCTCAAACTAAATTATCTTGATCTCTTCTTCAAAACCACGATATCTTGTTGCTAACATCTGCTAGTCACTCGTTTCAATGAAATCCTTTAACCAATCAGATCAAATCCCTGCAAACAATCTGATGCTCACTAGTGATTGACCCTATTCAGGTGGATGGTCACCTGAGTTCTGGTTAGAAACGGTTACCAGTGTGGTACAGCATGTAGCACGTGATGACAGATACTAGCCACGGATGACAATTTACTGGCAGTTGCGCTTCATATAACGCGAATTGTCAGAAGTCAGAATCCACTAATCAATGCATTGGGTTCCAGTGGTTGAATGGTCTACGAGCTCGTCATGTGACTAGAAAGTCGTGGGTCCGAACACAAGTAAGGAGTCCCAAATGTGGAACGGCTGTCCAGCACTCCAAGATTGTCATCAACGAAGGCCACCTTGAAATGTCTATCATGTTTATCTTAAGAAATCTGTGAATCTGTGTGAAACATTTTCACATCAAATCGTGTTTTCAGCTCCGAGAGCGGCGTGTGCGTCTTCTTTCTCATTATAATTTATAACTAGAACTGATTTGTCCTTATTGTCTGTGTGTGTGTAAATAAAATCAATGTAGTATGTTTGTAATAATCGATAATTACACAGAATCTGTTTGGTAATTATTGAATCGTGTCGACTAATGTACTCAGGAGAACCAAAAAAGTGAGTTGAAATCCGTTATCAGTAAAGCTGCCAAAAAGAACAAAATTGGAGACACTAATTGGCACCAAATTCTTTTACCAAGTAACTTGAATATTATGATAAGAAAGTTGTTTAAATGTTGGTCACGTAGTAGTCTTGCAGACTGTTGATTCTGCGACGAAAACTGTAATAAGTGTTGTAAGTATTTCTCCTCGCTGCATTCCCCGCCTCTTCAATGTATGCTGTATCCGAAGAGTTTGTATAGTCAAACTGCAGTTTTATTCTGAATGCAATCGATTTCAAATACGGTTGTCCCCCGTACTTACATGCTGCCTACAACGAGTGATAGACTGTGGGGAGTGAGATGATGGATATACGAGTGACACTGAAGTGCCTAGAAGATTCTGGGAGAAGAGGTGGTAGAAAAACAACTCACTTGGATGAAGAGAAGTCAGAGTTGTAGCAGAAATTCAACCAACTACCAAAACACCAATCACCACCTAGTGGAGACATGTAGAGGAAGTGATCAATTTCACTTACCTAAGCAGCATCGTTTCAACTTCACTATTGACGTATAACGAATTGAATATTAGCATCGGGACATCAACACAGACTTAAGCTTTTTTTAAATCTGTTTTTTTATTGCTAATGCAAACCACAAGTAATGTTGAACAAATTGAATTTGAACTCAGAATGGTTTCTGTTGAAATGTTCTGAAGAACAATGGCCTTCGAAGCGGTTTACTTGCAAATGCAGTAGAAATACATTAGATTTTACAGTTGTCCACCATCAAAATATTGTATCAATCCTTCATAAAGGCGCTACGTTTGTCCGAGCCTTTTTTTAGACTAATCTGCTGCTTTTGACTGTATTCCTAAGGCACTTCCAATAGGAAAGCTGATTTCAACAAACACTGAGTCCTGCCTCCCAAGTTGGCTGACTTTCTTCTTATTTGTCGGGTAGAAAACAACATACTGTTTTGAATGGAAAGCGCCCCACTTCGCTGCAAACGGAAGCTGGTGTGCCCTTAGGCTCTGGAATCTGTTCATTCTCTTCTGTCTTGCTTTTGCATGACCTTCCATATTCCAACAAAGCTGACTTCAGTAAATACGCCTATGATCTAACCTTTTATGTCCCAGTAGTTTTTTCTTTGCATTGCTCTTATATGCATAGATTAGTGTCTGAAGTTAGCAAATGGTCTTACAGCTAGTTAATCTAAATGTCATGTTGCTGGTGTAGTTCAAAATGTGTACAAGACCTGAATTCGTTGACTGATTCAGTCGCATGATTCCTGTGATATTGACGGCGTTGAAATTACAGTTTATTAAAATAAGTAAGCCTGTCAGCTAGTTCATTCTTTTAAGAAGCAGGATGCGAATTTCCTGCAAATTCCTGAATGAAATATCGATAATTGTAATGGGAACCAGGCAGCCACGGAGAAAAAAGAACACGATGTATGAGTGAACACAGGTATATTTATATGGTCCACGTAAGAACTATCTGTAGGAAAACTCATTTGTGTAACTTCAACGTTTGTAGTGCCTCAAATGATTTTCATAATTTGTGGAGCTAAAATTCGTCTCCCTTATACTGTCCCTTATTTACGTATTTGGTAGTATTACTCAGGACTGCATAATGGCGGTTAGTGACATCTGTCGTGACTGTGACATTCGGTTCTTGACTGTAGGTGTTGACTTTGTTTTTGCTTGCTTCCACTGGACTTCTCTAACAGAAATACATGCTACTACAACCTTAGTAAGTAACACTGATATGTCACCACAAAATCGAAAGAGCGACAGTAGTGTTACTGACGAGCAGAAACTGAGGTTATTTGAGGAAATATTTCGTGACTTGTAATTTAATAACAGTTATATGGCAGCAATCTGCACTGCTTATTCCACAAACATTAAGCCTGTTGTCAATTACTCATATGAGTTGTATTCATTAACAATTAGGAAGAATATTTTCACTAAACTCATGAGCAAATGGACAAGCTTGAAGATTAATTTGTTCACTCCTACACAAAGACCAAGTGATGAAATACTGAATGCGTCGTAAATAGATTTGATAAATGGCTCCTGTGGTGAAATATATTTCGATGTTGGATGTGTTCAAATTCATGATTGATAAATCAATTCACTATTTGCAGTTTACCTGTTCACCCAGGTAGCTAGCGAGAAATCTAGTGATTTGAACTGACTTGGCTGTCTGAGCTGAGTCAGACCGAGTACACTGATGATGATCTCAGCCAGAAACCAGTGAAACAGTTGACCAGTGTTTAGGTCATTTCTATCTGCCTAGCGTGAACTGCTGGTTAACATGAGTGGCATGTGACTACTTATTTTAATTAGTGAAAATGTGTTGTTGCGAAGCCACAGATGATCGACGACCAGATATCCTGAAAACAGAACAAGACTTTATCGACAGAGTGAAGGTTACATGACCAACATTAGTTGGGGAGGAATATATGATGATAAATTACTTTTGGTTGGCGAACGGATTCTTCGTAAGTGTAAATCTGATAAGTAAATTCTTGACCTGAAACAACATTTGTTTCAACTCATCTGAAAAATCACTTGCAACTGATTAACAGCAAAGTAATATCATCTTCCGATAAATCGTGAATTGGGCGAAAATACAATATAGGGAGTGTTTGATGAGCTCCTGTGCTACTTCGTACTCTCCTCACTCTGATGTCAATGGAAGCAAGAAAATTTTCAATCTGTTTCCCTTGCATCTGTGAGAGAGGATAGATCCTCTCAAACAATCTTCAACAATATCATTCAAACTACTGAAATCTCAATTCAATAATGGTGTTTGAATAATAAAATAATAACACAGTTCGATATCAAAGGGAGAAATTTGGTAATTCTAAATAGTCGATCCACTACTCTGTTAATCGATGACTTCTCTACCTCAAAAACAAAGTGAAGTGATGTGAAGTGAAAGAGAAACAAGAATGTCACTTTGACTTGAAACTACTTGGGAGGTGTGTTTTACATCGCTAACGTCAAATCTTCATGCGACTGAAACTTAACTTATTTCATACATTTGGTTCCCTTGGTAAATTTCGAAGAAGAAAGGAAGACGAAATTTGCAGTATAAAATGATATCAATCCATTTCAAATGTCCTCATCAGCCTCAGAATACTTCACTAAACTAATTTATTTACTCAACAGTAATGAATAAGAGAGTGACAAATTGTGAAATTGAGCAGTGAAACAACAGTGTCTTACCTCAATAACTGCAAGTGCAATATTTAGTTCTAACGGAATCCGGAAGTGTAAGGTGATAGTCCAAATAACGAATGCACAGGCTAAGGTCACACTACAAAATGAGTGTCGTGTTATGTTAAGGGCCTTACCCATCAACCAGATAAATCCACTTACTATCAACAATCGGTCCTCTCCTATGGTCCCTTTGTGTGGGCTAGATGATAAATGAATATCAAACTCACACGAAAACAAACACAAGAATGATAAAGAGGACTGGAATCCATTGAGAAATTGCATACAGTAAAAACTTTGCCTGTTTTCGTTTAATCGATAAGTAGGAGTAGTCATGTTACCTCACCTTCGTATTCATGATTAACAGCAAAAACGTGAAAAGGTAGACTGCAAAGTTATTCACAACAGTCTTTTTATCTATCAGTGTGCATGGATGTTTCTTTTTTTAATAACCATATGCGTTTTATTGGATATTTACAACCAAAGACCTTGAAAGGATGGTATTTAATTGGCATCTGAAAGACCTTATCTGCAGCTATATTAAAGTATGCAATTATTTTCAAATCTAGGCGTTAATGAGAAACCACATCAAAAGCTTCACGAAGACCGATAAGAACCAGACTGGTCGAAGGGTTTTTATCCATGGTCCTACCCAATTTTACCTAGATAACAGTAATGCTATTAAGCATGACTGTTCTTGACTGAATCCATGCAGTTTCGCCGCCAGTGAGCCATGTTTTCTCCATGATCGTTTCGAATTCCTTTGCTACGGTACATTTCAGAATTACAGGTCGGTAGTTGGACACCAATTCACCCTCTGTCTCCTTGGAAGACAGGGCTTATAACTGCAAAATATAAACTCTGACTACTTTCTGGTGATAAGTAGTAAAATGCTGAACACAGCAGAAGGTGTGACGAGATTAATGACATTTTCCCTCGTGCATCCGCTGATGTTCATTTATTGCTTACTGATATATATAGTACTTACCATTATGGCCAAAATTTTTACAAAACGTGTTCGTCGAAACGCAATTGTTTTCGATAGTGGCTCAAGCTCGGTTATAACTGCATTAACGCCCTTTAATACAGCAATAACTACTAGCTCACAAAATGGCCCGACTGCAGTTCTCATTCATGTAATACAAGTGAAAGATGTACTGTTCGAGAACTCTTAGTTCTGTAAGTTAAATTACCTTTTCAAAGATATCCAGAGGCAAGTAAGTGAACTTAAGAAAACACAAGGTCAATTTGACAGATGGCACTGTCAATTTCAAATATCACGGAAAACCGTTCTGATATTAAACATATTAATTCTTTAATAGATGTAACTCAGAAAAGCTTCTGGATTTAGACCAATAGCCTACCTTTTAAGGAAACCTCCAGAAACTTCTCTAGGCAACCTAAATAAAGAGAAAATGTCATTGACTGTTTGGCCGCCGAAGTGATGTAGAGTATAGCCTCAACTCATCAGGCTATAGGTTACAATATCTCAGACTCGACGCCTCTAATGACTATAAAAACAAAATCCTGAATCGTTGAGGCATAACTAAAGTGCCATGAGAATGCAAACGATTTCATGAAACGTTGACCCAGACTAACTGTCCCATCATTTTTAGCGTCGGTAATTTTCTTGATGCTAGTAGGTTTACCAAATTTCATGATAATTTAAGAGTAAATAGCACTTACGCGGATATATGAAATCCCATGTCTAATCTGTTATCCTACATGGAAAATATATACGCTGCATTACTGGCCATTATTGTAACGACAACGTATATATAAGAACCTGAAGAGAAATTTTTGAGAAGAATATTCTTCGTTCAGATTGACTTTTAATTCATGATATGGGAATATTTCACACTAATAGATCTTATGTTACAAGCTGGCTTTAAATATGACCATGACCGAATTCTCTATGCGCGCTAGCAACGGCAGAGTCTATGCGTGAAAAGGGGGTCGCACTGTGTGTTCATAGATTGGGTATACAACGTGACGATTTGGTCCTATGTGCCATGGGTCGAACTAGTGCTTCGAGACACCTAAAAATTTACTGTGTGCTCCTGGATATACGGGCAGAAGTTGTTGGGGCTGGATTGTGGATTGAACGCATAGCACTGAAAGGTCTACCCGTCAACCTTTTATTCAGCATTCCAGAATGTGTCGATTTATTCTTTTTGTAGTCGGAAGTACATTTTGGGCGAAGGTGTTTCAGCTGCAGTACTTCGAGGTTTTTGGAATATAAGTTTCTATCAGGCTGATTATGCTGGAAACTTCCACCCATATATGTGTTTTGAGAGGGTTTATTCACGTCAAGTGTGGCTCTGTTGACTTATTCATTCATACCTACATTATTATCATTGCAGTATCATTTATAAGAGTGGTATGACGATTCCAGTGGGTAAATAAAAAGCGTTTACAAAGGAAACAAGGTGTAACTCCATTATGGATAAAATTTTACTGTGATAAAGTCACAAAGTGTTATGCAGTATTATTTACTGATGATGTTTCGAGCACAATTTATTGCTCATAATCACATCAAAGTAATCACATAACTTTCTTGCTTCGTGTATATACATGAGTAAACATTGACCAGACATTCGTATAAAATCAACATAAGACTTGCGTGAAACACAATGTAAGATGAAGTACATTCAGAAGGAATATTAGTGTTATCAATATATTTATAGTACCATGAGAATTAAGAAAAGTGTTGTTAGTTAATCTTCCACAGTTGACTATGAATTGTTTTTAACAGGGTGAAAATAAAGCAACGCTCTCGGAGGCACGTATCTCAGGTCAACATGAGAATTGTGGCAAAGCGATTTGTCATAGTTCGAAGGTAGTCGACATTCCATGTTTCTCCGTTTGTACAAATTCTTGAGGAGGACTAGAACATCCAAAGTAGATTACATGGTGATTTGAGGTGTGAAAAAATGGCAGAAGACTGTACATGAGATGATTTCGTGTAGATTTGCACTCTTGAGTATTCATGAGAAATGATACATGGTATATGCGGTTTCAGCAATACAAACAGGTTAGACGTTATCTTGATCACACTTTATTCTGGTTGGTTGGTGGAGTGATTTGCGAAGTTATTCATACTGATCTTGAGTTAGGGAAGTAAAAATGTCTGTTAATGAGGCATTTTGATTAAAACATGTGTGAATAAGTAAGGTTTAGGAAAATATTCTTCAATGAGATACAAGGACCTCAAGAGTTGGAGTAGTTTTCATATTGCGCACCAGTCGGTGGTTGTACTTGATAGAAAATTTGAACAAATGGATAGCGATCGTTTGACCTACATGCTCAACTACTTCAGAAGGTTGAAGTATTGATTTCAAACTACACACCAAATGAACCAAAATAGAAGATACTGCTCCACTCACAGCAATGCCAAACAGGAAAATCATATGCAATTCTCCCTTGGTGAATTCAAATTTCCACTGGAAATACTGTAGTCGAATCCAACTGCTGGCATTTGCTACATGGTGGTTTCCTCTTCATTTCACTGTCATGATGGACCGAACTACAAACATACTTGGAATATGTAGTTTCAGGGTGAACCGAAATAATGAGATATATCCAAGCGGTTAATAGATATCGTTGTGAATGAAAAATTATTCGAATGATGAGTCACGTGAGGGAGTGTTCATTCCACTTGACACAAATTTCAATAACATGGTTTGAATGCTCATGTAATGCACACGTTGATGATTCCTCTTTATTGGCCGTTCTCAGATTTGGTCGTGGATGCTTATTGTAACGAGTTTGTGATCCTAGTGTAACTTTCCATAACAGGGAACCACTTATTGGAAAGCCAACAGAGTAGTCATGGGAAATGAGAATATGACGTATCAAATAACATGCTTAATTTTCCGGGTAACCGCATTGGATACATAAGATGCTTTGAACGAAACCGTCATATTCGCGTTCCACACATGGTTCCTCATCTGAGAAGTCTTAAAACATCATGAAAGCGAGCGAAATGAAGACAATTACATCGGTGCAGCAGATTGCATCCAGCGTGGAATTCATCTTAGACATAAACTACAACAAACTTGAAGGCAACTCAGATATGTCACAGAATAGCTCACTTACCGATTTTTCCGCCTTTTCGATAATTATGTGCTGAGATATTACGTTTGACCTCCCATTGTGAGACTACCCAGTTTTCAATGTATTCCCGATTAGCTTTCATTTACAATTCTTTTAACTAACAGAAAGGTATTGCCAGCTGTGAGACATTAAAATGAAACTGCACTCATCAGTCATTTACCCATTCAGATATTTCAGATTAATCTACTTCAAACCAAATGTATTAGACGTTATGTTTTGAGAGGTGTTCAGACATTTCATCTACTTGATATGAACAAATTTCACTGCACAACACAAATATCTGCCTGAAAATCTTTTCATTTTGTAGAAAACTTTGGAATTTGTGCAAACACGCCATATAGTGGAAACAGTTCCGAAAAACATTTGTCTACCTTCAGTACTTCTGTATTGCCGACCTGTAACACTTCTGCATTGACAAATCGACACCCAACCTACATCACTCTCGTCTTATTTCTGAAATTCGTAGACTCATTGAGGTCAATATTCAAGTGTGTTTCCTTCACCCTTCGTACAAACATACTGATTGATTTACTACTCAAATATTTGTAACAGATTAGAATTTCTATTTACGTGGACAGGATGATTAACCTGATGTTTCTCATTCAGTGAAGAGTGGGACTACATTGAAAGAGGAATATGAGTGGCGTTCATTGAGCAGGAATAACTGTCTTGTCGAAAGTATGTTGCTTCCTTGTGATCGCTTATAATTCTGGAATACTTGAGCTTATTCACCTCCTGTCTATGTCAGTCAGGAAAGATCATTCACAAATGGTGTTCAATTTTAAATACTGACTCACAGATGCACATCAACGATTGTGTATTTCTGTAGAGAAATGAGAATTACCTCATTATGATTTCATTTGCGATGTGAAGCGGTTCTCATTTTGAAACATATGACTCACAGTATGATTTGCGGAGAATAAGGAGGAAATAAACAACTGCTGTTTCAACTTGCTACTGAATATCTGTCTCATACTGTGACAGTAGTATATAAACTGGCTGAGTATTACAAAATAACAATTAAACTTTATATGACATGTTACACTGTGATCATGAAATACTTAGTAATGCCTATACTGTTTTTTGTAGATGAATGCAGAGATTGACTCGATGACGACATTGATCTGCAATTGAGAAATATCCTAGCTGAGGAACACACTAATCACTGGATCATTGTGATAAATGTTTGTGGGTACCATTACAATGGTGTAAAGTGTTATGGCTTTATTTCAGCACAAGATTTATACTTCTCTTCCAAATTCACTTCGTTATCGAAATAATTCGAAAGTTTCCAATACTTCACTCCGGCAATTTTTTCAATTTAAATGAGTCTGATACTGATAGCTACTCAAGGATATAACAAAAATTTGTGGTATTATGCTTTGTGCTGCTCATATAAGTGTAGAGCTGTTCAGAAGTCAAAAAAGTTTCACAATATATCTGACGTGGTTTCAGTCATCTCTCTCTAAATTTTTCATATATAATAATGTCGGTGATTTTCAAGCCTATTTCTGAATAACTCAAATCTTCGGTGCAAAGTTGACTAATTTCGAAAAGGCGAGATATAAACGTTTATTATTAGGTGATCAATATATTCTCATGATCAGAGGACACATAAGTTTCATTCTAGTACGGTCAGTCGTCTCTTTCGGTTTTATTCTGTTCAACTTCGTTTCAGTTGACATCCCTTCAATATCTCTGTATTTCTGTTTTGTCAGTAAACATATTTCCTGCACGAAATGGTACTTTGCCCGGGTGCCAAAATTATGTGTATTCATCAATCTGCTTAAACATACAGACATTGAACATTAAATGTGGAAAGGAGAAGAACCATAATTTTGTATTGAATTAGATTGTAGACGACGTTGAGAAGCATAGGGTTGAGCATGATTTAACTAGGCGATGAATTAGTTGACCGAATTTGGTATGAGTAGAATTTGAAAAGTTTTGGTGAGGATATAATTACAAACCGATATGTATACAACTGCTGCACAAGCATCTTACATCTCTCGTTCTAAATATCCTTAGTTACATAGTAATCATTCTCCAATAAAACCCGTATACACATAAGAATTCATTCATCGAATATTCAAACCAGCGATTTTTCCACTGCCCGTACCATAAACATATATGTCATGTTTGCCAGCTGAAACCAGACGCAAACTAAATTAATCAGGATGCAGTGTTCAATCATACACAGATGTGTCCTTTAATTCAGCTGTGGCCAAATCCTATTCATCAAGTTTGATAGACGTTTTCAAAACATCTTCATCACACATTCGAGTAAATTTTAATACAGTAGTCCGTTAACATCCCACTAAAGACAAGATGTCAGAATCTGAATTTTCCCACGTAGCGTAGTAGGTGTGTGCAATTTACTGTCTACGAAGGTAGTACATTTGTTTCTTTATGTTTGGCTGTTTATATGGAGTTGAACCAGTGACTCGTCTTTTCCAAGCTTCGTTATCTCTCGCATCATCATGCATAGACATGAATCTGAGCAAACAAAACAGTATTTCGATAGAAGCGAAACAGTAATTTTTCAGTCACATCATTGGGAACTATTTGTTATTACTAATTCCTTCACGTTTCCAGTGAAACATAAGGCTTCAAGCTACTGGCTTGTAACAGCTGAAAATACTTGGTGAAATATATGTAGAAACTCATTCAGGTTTACGTGTACGAATTAATATCCCAACTTTGAAGTGCTTTGCATAATTATGTCTTCGTCTTGCACACCAGTTGGCGAGATGAAAAAAAGTTGTATCCTGTTGTCATCTATACGCTCATGTAGGGGAAAACACCCCAATCATTTGACACCCGTGTGATTTATAGAAGTATATATGTTTCCACTTAAACACCATGTGTTCAGAAAACTTATTCATTCATACCTACATTATTATCATTGCAGTATCATTTATAAGAGTGGTATGATGATTCCAGTGGGTAAATAAAAAGCGTTTACAAAGGAAACAAGGTGTAACTCCATTATGGATAAAATTTTACTGTGATAAAGTCACAAAGTGTTATGCAGTATTATTTACTGATGATGTTTCGAGCACAATTTATTGCTCATAATCACATCAAAGTAATCACATAACTTTCTTGCTTCGTGTATATACATGAGTAAACATTGACCAGACATTCGTATAAAATCAACATAAGACTTGCGTCAGTAGATTCATTGACAGGATGAAGGAACTGAAGCCATTCATCATACAGCCGCGCATCGCGAGCACGAAATGTGCCCCGTCACTAATGTAACAACCAAATTTGTTCGGTTACAGTCTGAACGCAAAAACACGGAGTCTACGCTATCCAGTAAAGCTTCGTTGAGACACGTCAATCACAAAATGACTAGAAAACATGGAAAGGACAATTATTTTTCAATATTGAAGAATGTTCCATTGAATGATAATAACATCACACTCAAATTTACCTCAACAGTGCCGTGAAGCAGCTATACAGGCAAATTTCTTTTGCAAATACAAAACAAGTACTGTTAGACAAAATTAGTTCAGCAAAGTTCAACAAGCACAAAGAGAAATGCTACAATTAAGGAAAGAACAAGGACAAAGGGAAACGGTAAGGGTCAAAATCAACATGTGGTGTGCAATGTCGAATTATTGATACACAGTCTAGGAGAAATGAGTATAATAACTAAGAAGCCAGTTGAAACGTCTAAATAAGTATCCATATTATACACAGATCGTCCAGGAGGGAATCCCCAAACAATTTCTCCATCACAAATAAAGCATTTGCCTTTCGGAGACCTTACACATTCATTCGATTGTACCAGTTATTCCAGACTCTTTTATGAATGTCACATGCTCTCTGTGTTAAAGTGTATCAACCTTCCGTTTAAAGTTAACTTGATACAAAAAGTTAAACGCTTCAGTCAACTTCATCTCAGACACTTGTCATGAGATATTTTGCTTACACTTTGAATATGGTGACATCACTCATCATAGTTTCAGTCAATTATGTTATATCTCCAAATCATTGAAATTAAGCTACATGTTGCTATTAATATATGTGTAAAACTTGGGCACTGTGGTAGTAAGTAATTCCATATTAGTTTGTTTATTAGATGTATCACACAGTGAAACAGTATTATTTATTGGATGAAGTTTCCGAGATTATTTTAACGTCACAATTTCTAGGAAGGTAACAAGAGACTGAGTGACTTGGCAACTTGAGATGATGTTATACGACACTTATGTTTATGCACATCATATAGGTAATGATAACTGACGCCAGTAAATGACTGAGAAGGAAAGCGTGTTCATTATTCAACACCAACATAAAACAGTCTGATTATGCGTTCTGTGTCCTGGTAACTGGATAACAACAGCTGTAATTTATTGTGCACAGACTCTACAGAGGTGAGAACGGAGAATCACTTGAATGAGCAAAAAATTACCTGACTTTTCATTCAACACAGTTAATCACCTACAACTCAATAGCAAGAGAATTGCCGATGACTTACACATTTTTGATTGGACTAATTATGAACTGTTCTAGTCCAAGCAAAACATGTACCTTATTTCCATCAAAATGTCCTGATCAAACAGGCCTAATTCATGGTGAGCAATGTGAACTGATAATCTGGACTGAATACTTAGATAACTTGAATTTGTAGTTGACTGTATTTTAAGATATTTTACATTTTCTCAAGAAATGCAGAGTACTTTAGAATGGTTCTATGTCAACAGATGGAAGTGGGATCATGCTGTTTTCACCATAACGAACACGGACTCTTGAAGTGTACACACTACGGCCATGAAGAGTGTATGAATGCAAATACAGATGGCATGCAGATTATTTTGAGCACTTACGGGTAATGATCATGATGATGGCTATGATGAGATTCCGCAAACAAAAGAAACAACTCCTGATAGAAATATCTTTTATAATCTGTATAAAGTGAAATCTGTTCAATATATGAAGTAGGATTTAACGGGAATTCGTCAGTGACACAGATTATAGATGAAGACACGAGTTACTTTTTAGTTCCTGTATAGAGGAATGCATTTCAGTCGGTACACAACATCAACGTCTATCGAGATGACCACTCCTTATTCCTATTTACTTCACAACAGCTTGCTAATATGGATCCGAACTTCCGTTTACACCATGGTAACCAATGACCACAATCAATATTCAGTAAGGAGCAAATGTAGACAAAAGGTTTTCATTTCCAAAAAGATAACTCACATTCTCCCCGGAAAAACTGATGTGGTGATATTTGACATTCCAGAGCACACAATTCATAAGCTTTTCGAAGGTTCTCAGTTTCATCTAAAAATATCTCATTTATTTGGTGTAACACAACATCCTTTCTCTTATCCAATCCCAATACATAGAATGAGGCGATGAAGTATCTCATAATGCTTCACTAATTTCGATACTCTTAATTCTAATGAAGTCTTGTCTAAATCGATTATCTCAATCTACTCGTGTTTCCTCATTACTCTTTCTAGCAAAGGCGTGAAAACTGGATAAGGTGAGTGAATTTCATCCGAAACAGTTTGATTTCAAGGAATTTTTGTTATGAATCACAATGAAAAACCACGAATCATAACCGAGCAGAGAATGGAAGGGCAATTTACTAGCTTTGTCCCTGCTTCTAATCCTGTTATTCTAGGTCTGATGGCACAGTCCGTTTACAGAGTGGAGGACTGTTATAATTCTGTTGACGGACTGATGCATATAACCATGTGTTTCTGCTATGCACTAAATCACCTTTCTCTATCGGTGTAAATTCACAACCACGTCTATTGATTTACCCTCCCAACTACCTAGCACTCAACCGATGCCTAATCTCAACAGTGTTCAACCTTTTACACCCAACAATCTAACCCGGGAGACAGAATGCAGGCACCTATGATCACAGACAGCTAGCCTTTTCGTATCTTCCAGTTTTCATGGATATGTACAACATTCAGCCGAAAAAGAAGACAGGACGAACTGCTGAGCAGTATCCACTGGAGTGGTTATCTGTAAAGAGAAAAGCAAAATATTTGAATAAGGATCGCGAATTGTCTGACTGACTGACTGAGTGGTTTCAAGGTAGAACTCTGCACCAGTTTGAGTTGCCACACGACATGCAGCATACAAAGCAATAGAATCGAGTAAAGGGAGATTCAAACAGAGATAATAAAGAGTAGTGTGAGGCAAAAAAGGCTAATATTGAAGATTAATAAAGTTTTATTGAATATGACAAATCACAAACAGTGAATGCATCTGCATCACTGAGAACGATTTTGAAGGACGTACCCTCTTTCAAAATTTATTCCGTCAATCGTGATTGGTGCTGGCTGTTGTTGCAGTTCAATTCTGATTTTCATCACCTACATCTTGTCTGTGTTCAATAGAATTACTGTCTTTGCCACCTGCTTTTCAGCCAATTTGTTGGTTTTCACCTGCCTGCAAGTCTGCGAGTTTGTGTGTCATTAAACATCAGTCATTCACACGCGAAATCCAGATCTTCCAGAAACTAATCATCGGTCAGTGCGACGTATTCCTGTCTTCTCTCTCCTAGCGCACAGTCTGACAATTAACTCAGTCCACTACATTTAAGAATATCATTAGTGATAATACGAAGCGAGCCTTGTCACACTCCTGGGCGGATATGATCTGACCTTCAGAGAAACGGCCAAAAAGAGATGGCAGAATAACTTTCAGCGAGAAAACAACCAATCAGAAGACGCTGTTTCTCTGCTAATAATAACGAATAATAATGTACATAAAAATCTATAAATATCACTTGATTTTCTCAATAAACGATCTGTTGCCTGGCCCTTGTCTTCTGTCGTTACAATATAATGCCAATTTCTATCAACACTTGTTCATTTTCTCACCATTCTACACAGATTCTTTTGAGATTCTTGTGTTTCAAATATGGGAATAGTTGCGTAGAAATACAGGCCTTCAGAAAATCTTTCAAAATAAACACAGCTTCATATTACAAATACAGTCACAATTTGTTAATTTGAGTTTTCTTAAAAAATACGCAATCACTGTTATCTGTGTGATGGTTAGTCATCAAAAGAGAATGTATACCAAAGAAAAGGCGTCCAGTGTGTGGTGCTATTATCACTGATTTCATTGTCAGACTGAACAATCACACACATGTTAGAAGTCTTCATAGTAAGAAAAAGGGAATATTTCCAGAGATGTGTCAGTAAATTTGCATGTTTTAGATAACACTCACACAATACAAAAATAAAGCATCAATCGTGTAGGAACTAAAATAAAATGTAATATAATTCAAAGTGTTGAGTATTGCTCTATTTTAGGAGAATACATGGATAAAATAAAGTTTATCAAAGTGTATAAGATAATGCATCATAGGAGATCAATATGCCTCTGATGAAGAAACTAACTGTCCTCATGCAATTCCGAAAATGTTATCTTAGCCCAACTACCACCATGTTAGATCTTTCAAAGAAATTGTACTCCTCCTTGATTGACAAATACGTGATAATGGGCCTTCATAGCATTTCCTTAGACAGAATATTTTATTCTGTTACAAATGCGCTAACGCAAATACATACGAAAAGTGTTCGTCAAACTAATAACTGGTAATTCAACTAGCAATACTGCCCAATGAGAGGTGATCATGAATTATCGTGACCAATTCGAGGTCGTTGATTTCCAGCCAATCACTAGTTCCAACAGCAGCGTACTATTGGTGTTAATTACCAGTTATGTCAGTTTGACTGTTCGTCTATCTAATGTTGAATCAAGAGAACTCAGTTTTCACAATAACTGGTGCTTTGAGAAACAACGACTGATCGCATTAGTCAAAACTGTTTCCACGATCATTTTCGTGTAGATAAAGTATTTCATTCATTTTATGTGAGATATTTTCATATTCAGATAAGCGAAACAACAGAGTGGTAAAGTATTTTTGAAAATTATCTTTCCTCATTCAATGATAAAAATGCACGTGAAGGTGAGGTGAATTGAATGCTGATACTAGTTGATTAAACTAAATCAGGGAATTTTTGTATTGTGCACTATTTTACAATGGGTTGTAATGGTCATAACTGTCGTCCTGTTCACTTTTCTGTAAGTTTTTTATTGAGTAAAGAATTATTGGAATGTGCAGAGGAAGTGAAAGAATGATTGGTCACTATAAATGGATTTATCTGGGCTTAGCGTAAGTCGTAAATATGAGGTGTCAGCCATTTTGTAGTTTGGCGTTAGCTTGTGCATATATTATTTGGGCTGTCATTTTCACACTCCGAATCCCACTAGCAGTGGATATCATATTTGCAGTAATAACGGTGAGTTCTTCACGTTTTGCTATTGTATTTCATGGAACTCTGTTTTGTCATTTATTTGAATGAAGACTTAGTGTTTTTTTTATTGTTATGGAAAATACGCACGAGGAGGTTTCAAATCAAGATGATAGTCTGATTCCGCCTACACTTTTCATCATATTTTGCATTTTAAGTGCATAAATCATCTGTCAACATACTAGGGGATTGTCACTAACTATCGATGAGTGAATTTGTGTTCATATGAAAGCGTGTTATCGTCTTGTCATTTGAGCGACATTAGTCAACTGAGATTCTAGCAGTGTGAATGTCGTTGATGAAGATTGTTCACACAAGATGAATTGTTTTTGCATACGAATAGAGAACAGACAGAAAATTTCCTTCCTTCACTCTACATCGAAGCTGGAATATTCTATAGTTAGACATCGACCCATGAAATAGTGGCATATCAGTAAATATCTTCATTGAGCTGACAAATGTTTCATTAGAAATATTTTTTATCAATGCAAATATAATGTAAGAAACATATGTTAATAAAGCAGGACTTAAAGAATTCATCGGGTCTCTTTGGGACTGTTCAGCAGAATACTCAACACACAGTGGTATATATCATATATGAAAAGGTTCAAATAATTTATAATTACATTTCAATAGTTTATACAATGATAAGTTTAAGTTTTTGGTAGTATTTTGAGCAAAACTACTGCCCGTGATCCCACCAACTGTTTGAACTGTTCAACTTCAATTCATATATTTGTTACTTGTTATCACATATATGTAGTCAAGTCTCTGATCCGTATAGTTATTAGCACTGACTTCAAATTGGAGTTGAAAATCCGGATCTTATTTTTCATGCTGAGTACTGTTGATCTCCACACAAATTTGAGAGTAATAAAAGCTTGCTTTGCTTTTCTGACCCTTGCTTTGATATCTTCATCAGTTCTGTCCGCCTGTAGCTAAAATGACGCTTTCTATGTGGGTAGGTAAAGGAGGTTGCTCCTTTCAGATTTCTCCCATTTATACTGATTGTTGTCTATTGTTGTTGCTGTTGCTGTTGGCCAGGAATCTTCATCACCTCTGTTTTCTCTGTGTTCGCCTCTGGGTCTATCTTTGATGCTTCTTCTGCCAACTTGTTGCTTTTCACTTGCATATCTTCCAGTCTGTATAATATCAGACACATACCATCGGTGAAGTCCAGATCCTCCAAGTACTTTTGGGTGTCCATTTTATGCCTGTTCCCACACTGTCCACTGTCTGTCGCATCATCCAGTATACCGCAATCAGGAAAATCATTGGAGACATTATGAAGTCTTGTCTTACTCCTGTTCTCACTTCGAAGGATTCTGTGAGTTCCCGTTGTGGATTACTTGGCACGCAGCATTGTCGTACACTTGTTGGATGAGATGTATAATTGCTGAAGGCACTCCGTAGTAGCGAAGTAGTTCCCAAATCACCTCTTGACCAACGCTGTCAAAGGTCTTTTCGAAGTCAATGAATTTGAGATAAAGAGCATAGTTCGTATATTTCTAGTAATTGAATTCCGTATTTTTTCATCTCGTTTGCAATTTGTGCAGTTATGCCAGTCTCATACATGGTGCGGACGTTCCATGTTCCCACTCAGACGTTTTCTTTCGTCTCAAGGGGACTCATTGTACTGTGGCAGCTTTGCTTACAGGGTGGGGTTGCTAGCCTCACGCCTGAGGAGTTGGGTTGTCACATGAATGTGTAGGTTATAGGAGAGTGACGTTTTGATTGCTCCCCTTAGCATCAGGAAAACAAGGAGTAAGGCAATCGGAACAACACCAGCAAAAGGGAAATAAATTAGAAATTTACAAAAGGAAGGGCAGTGACAACGACAATCAAAAACCGTAGCAGTAGTATCACTGCCAAAAAACAGTTAACAAAATGATATCAAAACCATAGACTCACTGAGTCGGGTCAACTTGGGTATCTTAATCCAACAATATATACAATTACAGATATTAATTAGGGTTAAACAGTCACAATATATCAAACAATTAGTTACAGGTATTATAAGTCATCAAAATTACAATAAATTCCACTACTTCTCGGCGAAAAACACTAAAGAAATAATAGTTTTATGTAACTAAGAAACTGTAGCGTACTAATTGAAAAGCGCATCCATTACTGAAATATATTTGACCTATTCCACAATGCCTAAATGCTTTACTGGCAGTAAGAAAAAGACCGGTAGTCACGTAACTGACTAGTAACATAAATCCTACTTCTAATATTTTTCAAATGATATATATACATACATAACATTCTATGTGCAGTATTCATTTCAAGAATTCTACCGAAATTCGATGGATTCATTATATCCTGCTTACTAAATATCTGTTGCTTGCATATTCATCTCATTTATTGCATTTTCACCCAATCATGAGGTCTAACATAAGATTATCTTAATTTACTATTGATTTGTTGCGGATTCTCTGAAATGCTACAAGACTTCAGTCGACTGAAAAGCATGACTTTTCGATAGGCAATTTATTCGACAGTCGAAATTGACAACTCTACAGGTATTGATACACATTTTTCGAAGCAGTGATTTCATTAACATGTATTTCTCCTAATTGCAGTCTACAAGCATGTAGAATATCAGGGTTTTTACGAGCAGTGTGTTATGTGGCGTTTACTTTACTAACAACGTCTTCTTCTCATTTCAGAATATCGTCATGTCAATCATTTGTGGCTTGGAAGCAACTTGTTTAAAATGGAAATGGTGTTTAATTTCACTTGCGTTGGCTACAGTTGTCGCCGTTTTAGTATTTCTTCCAGCAGTATTTACAAAGTCATTTGTAATATCGAACTTTTTGTTCCTAAAAATCTGGTCATTATTAACCGGAATAATTTTAATCATTCTTATTATTTTATCAGGGACTGGCTTGCATTTTGAGGTATGTGTATTTTTTTTGAAAATCGTATTATTTCTCCTGAAAATGTCTCGTATCTACGAGAAAGTATTGGTCCATTTGATCGACTGCATGTCAGTCAGGAATGCCATTAGTTTATTAGGGACGCGTTGATAATAATTTATCCTATGAATAAAACGCTGTTTACCATTGGTCAAATGTCCGTTGATATTCTTATGAAAGTTTCATTTTATAATACTGTCAAACAATTATTTCTTTTCCACGTTCATTCATGTGAATGAAGTTTGCAGGTAAAAATTTCACAAAATGATATTGCGCTGACTCTGTTTCATTCACAGCTCACCACCTTAATTCAATTAATTATTCTTTTCTGTTTATAGATAACCACTCCAGTATTGGTTAGTTTTGCTCTGCTGGTTCTGGCGATAGTAAGTTTTATTAACTAAATATGACTGATAATTCTCGTCAACCCATTCACAGTGTTTTGAATTCTAATCTAACGGAAGGCAGTAAATTAATTATCAGTCGGTGAAAGTAACACTGACCATCAAGCACACCCATCTGACCTGTTCAATGACTTGTCGTCTCGACCGAATACACAGGCAACAATAAACACCTAGTGTTGAGTTTACGTAACCGATCACTTGCAAGTCTATGAACAATCTGGATCCTTTATTCCAAATAACCTATGCATTCAACAATTAATTGAAGACCATAGACAGTTTGGACGAATTATCGATGGGATAACATGATGACTTGGATTAGTGCTATGAGTAGTGATATCATTTATAGTTAGTTGAATTCCCATGAATAATGATGAATTGTTTCATTATGCAAAAGTGGGAACTGACTCATCAAACAAATACTTGTTCATTTAGGCATTGTAAACTAAAGATTCCCAAACAAATGAGACTATTCTAAAAGTTCTGTTCCTAAGATAAACAAGTAAATGATGCATCTACAAAAGTCGCCTATACACGTAGTCCTGGACTGATTCAATGCTATATTCTATAGATGACTAAGAAATCGATTTAACTGGATCGATAGAACTCAATAACTCACTTCAAATGCAATAATTTTCCCCAGCAAATATTTCATCCTCATTTAGGAAACACGGACGATTTGAAACGCATTACGTGAACGATCCTCAGTGTTTTCCTTCTCCCTCCACTCTGAAAACAATCCGTCACAGTGAAAGTGAGTGGTGTGCATAGAATTATCAGTGGGCACCCTTCCTATTAACAGTGTGCCCCACGGATTCACCAGATGTTTCTTCCAGTAGAGAGTTGATCATGTGATGTGAATTTCTGTGCTTCTCTTGATAATTGAAAATTATCAAGGTACGTAGATTGATTGTTCACCAGGAACATTAAGCTCACATGCTACTGATGGTTATTGCTGATGCTGACTGAGTGGTACCAGTCGGTCTGGGAGAGTGATCAATGAGCCGTCCACTTTGATATGACGTGAGGTGTTTGAAAGTAGTCGAATTGCTCAGAAATAGCGTCTCCATTGCAGCACTGATTTGAGTGGGTCCAAATATTTGATGAGACGTACTTTGCATCATGGCTGTAGATATGTCCTCTTCATGAGTGTAAGGAAGCACGAAAACAACGTCCAGAGTATATTGTCGAATGCCTCCAACCACTTAGATAACGAAGTATGTGCAGTTCTAGTATCACCGACAATTCAAATTTGTCAACCATATTTCATATCATAATAATATGATAATTCTGAAACAGTGCTGATTTTCAGCATCACTTTTAATGAATCAGTTAATGCTGTGGAGCAGACCTCTAGAAGTTTAATTTGTAATGCTGTAATAATCCAGACTTACAGCACAACTCATTCTTCAATTATGCAGTCGCCAAGTTAGAATGTTTGAACACTATGTATTACACGTCTGTAAGAGAAGGCATAGAGAAGAGAAACAGGAGCAGATGCAAACTTAAGTAATGGTGTGAGTGTTCATGTAATGTAACTCCTTTTTAACACATTTCATTAACTAGTTAGTGTAATCGATTTCCACTATTCAACCACATACTAATTCATTGGTTGTCTTCCAAACTGTTCATCATCATTTCAGTTCATTTTTACAATCGTGAAAATGATGTGGTCTGAGAAAACAAACATAACAAGTGGTGGAAGCATTTTCTTTGCAAGTATAGCATTCAGTATGACAGCGGTATCGTTTATTACTTTCTTGTATCTGTTTCCCGAACAACTTTTTTGTACCTGTTTTGTTGGCCCTGGAGGCAAATTAATCATTTGCTAAATTTAGGTGCTTTATTGTGGATATACCACCTTATCCATATGGCCAGGTACCAGTAAATGTTTTTTCACTAAGTGTTAAAATAAAAGCTTTCCTCTAAATATTTTTGAAGATATTTTACAAAAAGCATAATATTCAGCACAGTTAAATTACGGTGATCAAAAGGAAATTCACGCACCCTTGTTTTTTGAGAAGTCCAATTACCTTAACTCGGTAGATTTGGACAAAGGAAGTGATAAAGAATTAAGCACTGATAACAAGGAGGGAAAATTATACCTAAAGTCTCCTTTTTAGCGTTCTTTCATCACTTTAGTATATTCTGCATATTTGCGTTTTTCTTCTACATTTTACTACCCTGATCTGTTTTGGCACTTGAAGTTCTCCGGTGTGTTGGTTCAATGAATTGTTATTCCATTACTTGACTTACTAATTATCAGGGAATTATCGTTAATTTCACATCACACGGTCGTACGTGGTTGTACTGGACGGCAATTCCAACGAATAGACATCGATAGTTTGACCTACATTCTCATCTGCTTCAGTTGGTTGAAATATTGATTTCAAACTGCACTAAAAATGGACCATCACAGAAAATCTTCTTCAATACACAGTGACGCCTAACAATTATATCATAAGGAATTCTCACTTCGTTCATCCCAGTTTCCACTGGAAATACTGTGAATGAATCCCACTGGGAACATGATAGTTTTGTCCTCATTTTACTGTAGTGATGAATCAAACTGTAGACACACTCGAAATTCGTAGTGTTAGATTGAACTGCAATAATGTAAAACATGCACAGAGCATATACAAATCGCTGTGAATGTAAAATAATTCGAATAGAAAGCTACTTGATGGAGGGTTTAGTCCAGTTGAAACAAATTTTAAGAGCATGGCTCGAACATCCATGTAATGTGCACGTTTACCTGTGGTTCTCAGAATTGGTCGTTGACGCTTCTTGTGACGAGGATGTGGTTCTCCTGTAAGTTTCCAAAGCATCTGATCACCTAATGGAAGTTCGTGGGAGCAACCACAGGACATAAGTAAAGGATGTGTCAACAAAACAAGCCTAATTTTCAGGTAACGTTGTCGGACACATAAGAATATTTTGAAGGTGATCACCAAATTCGTATCTAACTACCGGCCTGTTATTCTGAAATGCACTAAAGCGAAGGCATTAGGAACAATCATGTTGTTAGCAAGATACATAATATCGACATCGAGATATTCTGAAATGAGCAGAAGTCCATTTTAACATAGTACTTGTGAAACATAAATTGAATGAAATACGTGATAATGAAATCTCAGATCTTTCAAATACTTCTTTATCGCTGTTTGCAATTCGCAAAAGATTTCTGGTATGCCAAAAGAAACGTGTAACTTACTAACAGAAAAGTAAAATAATCTTTCTTTTAATCGTGAATTTGATCGAAAGTGTGACTGATGAAATGTTAATCACGAAGTGGAAGATAATTACTGGTGTGCGAATACATAATGTAGAAGGGAGGAATTGTTTACTTGTTCTCCAGCAATCTGTGGAGACAATCAATCTTGCGTAAACAATCTCCGTCAACGTGAATAGCACTACTGGAATGTTGACTCGCGAATGCTACCTTGTTGCCGAGAACATAACAGGCCTTCATATCACTGGATAAACATTCGCAAATATAAACAACCAATAATCTAATTTACTGACTGACGATTACTCACCTTGGGATGTGAAGACCAATGAATGCAAAAGGTAAAAGAAAAATGTAATCTTGATTTGAAACTACTTGGTGAGCATTTTATACACGCCTAACTTTAACGTCAAATCCTTATTCAACTGAATAAAGAAATGAAAGTTCATAAATTACAGCTGTGAATGGAGGATGCCTCACCGTAACAACCGCAAATACAATGTGCATTGCCAATGAAATTCAGGAGTGTAAAACGATATTCCAAATAATGAATGCACAGGCCAGAACCGCCTGCCATACAAAATGGTGACATGTTGTATATACGCCTCACACTGTGCCTGCATTATTACATTTATTTTGAATAATCTTCTTTATGTTATCGTTAAATGGGCTAATGTCTCTTTGTTAAGCAACATAAAAATAGAAAGCAGGAGACGTGTGAGCATTAAAACCTAATGTAAAACTGTCGACAGGAGAAAACTGCAGTTCTTTCAAGTATTCAATGTATATTGGCTGTCTTTTCACCTCATCTTTTAACTTATTTTTATCAGCGAAAGTAGAGTAACAAGCTGCGAAAGTATCTACATTGGTCTCTTTTCGCATTTCAGCAAGAAAATATGTTTGATACAATCAATGCAATTTTCCCGCAAATAAAACTTTCCGTGAAATTAATCTTGACTAATGCGATTCACTTTTGACATTCAAAGCAGTGGGTATTGTGAAACATTAGGGTGTAGAGAGACGAACACTGAAGTGGACAATCAACACCAATAGTATTCTGCTATTTGACCTACCAATTGACTGCAAATCAAGGACTTTGAGTTGAACACGATAATTCATGTTCACGATGTATAGGATAGTTGTGCTAGTCACAACAGTACTCATAAGTATAATAAACATTTCTGGTGTGAAATATTCAGGAAAAACAAACAGGGGAATTTGTAGTAGTTATGAAATAAACAGAATCGCAAAAGCTGTTCCATGAAAATGAACCAGGCTTTATTGATTTTCTTCTTATATACCTGTAGCAGCTTCAAATTTCCCTTCATGAAAGCGTAATGGAAAAACATCACCAAATGAGTTCAAACAGAGAAAAATACAATTTTTGTCGAATGAGTTGGCCACGTGGACAGACCAAGCGCCTGTATTCAGAGTTTCGAGTGGAGAATTAATTTCTTTATCGGGAGTACCTCATTGACGCTCATACCATCCGATAGACACTAGGGTATTTGCCCACTCTCTATTTCAGTCAGGAATCATTATTCACAAGTAGTATTCAATTTGTAACATCTGTGGTCTGGATATTTACAGGACACATTAGATTTGTTCTTAAAATAGTTTCGGATTTCCCATTTATGGATTATTTTGGAATGAAATGGGCAAGCCCTTCAACATTGTGTTGGGACTAGCATGTTATCATTTGGCGGATGATGGCTAGCAGTGAAATCCTGGATGCACACTTCGTTTTATCTAGGACTTATCAACTAAATGGATGCATTTCCTCTGTGCGTGTTGCTGTTCCCGCTGAGACTAGAAACCAGTAGGCGGTGTGATCCCCTAGACCACCTGAAAAACGGGACTTACGCGAGCAGCTGTTGGTCACTATCCACCAAATGAATTCTATACATCGGATGAGATCATAGTACTTGCAGCCAACATTTCAACAGAGAACGAATATTTTACTTCGAGATAATTGACCGGTGGGAAACACGAAGTTGTGCCATAAAACAACAGAAGTTGATACCATCTTCATGAGAGGTGGCTGTCGCGAAGCAAATTGTCTGGTGGATAGTACGTGACACGTGCACGTGACGCTAGGCTCTGTTCTCAGAGAGAACATAATCACTCACGAAGAAATCAGGCACATCTAGATGATGAGTTCCAAGCAGGATGAAATGAGCATGTCGCATTCCACTGGTAGTAGTATCTACTAAATAATCATATACCTGATAATGATAATTCACAGCAATCCTAACGGTGCTGACGTATATTCAGCCTTTTCTGTATACAATTTTCATATCTGACTACATTTTTTAAACTATGTGATGTTTACACTTCATGATTCACCTTTGTAATTCTCAGTATGAAGATAAAAAGGCTTGATGAATTAGAAATCCAAAGTTTTCTCGTTAACTAAAACAATTAGCACTCAAGATTAAAAATTACTAAATGCGCTAACAGAATGAGATTATACAAAAAATTTACGAAAATCTGTGCTATTATACTTTTTGCTGATCGTGAAAATGTAGCGAAGAGTCGTTCAAAAGTCAACACGACATCTGATGATATGAAATGACTGTCTGCTTTGTATGAGATTTTCACTTTTAAATATGGCGACTGACGAAATATGTTCTGAGCAACTTAAGTGTTTGATAAAAGTCGACTGATTAGCAAAGACAAATGATGTGAATATTAATAGCTTTAAACATATAAAATAATAATCAGATGAATGCTTATTTTCCTTCTGGTTGTCAAATCTAGATATAACCAAAAGTACACTAAGGGTCCCTGAATATCTTGGTCAATTTAGTTTATTCAATAAATCCAAAAACTTCTCTGAAAGTATCCGATGGAGAATGAACTGGCGATGGCGTAAAGCGTATAGCAGAGTAAACAACATGCATTACTCATAATATTCGGCGTGTTCTGAGGAACATCTCATTGAAAATGAAAGAAACTGTAGCAGTGAGAATACAAGTCGACTGTATTGTGAAATAAATTCCTGGAGGGGAATATCGGCAGCAGAAAGAAAAGACAAGAACTATGAATATGCAAAGGCCAACTGATATGTGAGGATTGATAACGAAGTCTAGTGACTGATTGAGCAGTAAGTCTTTTTACCTCGATGTGAAAAAGCGATGATGGTATCTGGAGAATTTCAGGGAAATTCTATATTTCCTCCTCTTCTTTCAATTTTATCTGTCATTGAAGAGTGCACTCGCCTCCAAGGAGTCGAGACACTCATAATTCAGCGCTAATATCGCTTGAGGATTCGAAGTTTGAATGTTGCTGGAATGCGAATCTTTCTGAATATAGACATATTAGGATATCTGTTTGCTCTCCGCTCAACAATGTGTTTTATAAATGTCACACTGACGATGTCGGATTCTGCCTCCTAAGTAAATTTAGTGCTAGGAGATCGATCATTTAGTTTCTCGAAACATGAATATTGAATGTCTTGTTTCACCCTTACGACGATATCATTACGTATATAAGCCATATTTTTGACGTATCTGTTTTTGAGGAGATGTTATTCTAAAAGTCAGCAAGCAATAATGAAACTGGTGCTGTGTAAGTGATTCCGCTTTAGAATACTCTTGAACCATCCACATGTCCTGGGGATCGATTTCCCATTGGAACACTCCTAGACTTCACTTAGCAGGTAGTGAGTCAAATTAAGAGGAAAGGTAAAGTATGAGGCAAGCAACCTCGCTTCACAAAAAATAAACATCACTGCCACTGAAACGTCAAATCTCAAGCTTCAAGCTTCACGTTTCATTGGGATCGAAGAAGAATTTTTTAAAACAAAGCTGCTGAACTAATAGCTACATCACTTCTCTGCTGATAGACATTTTCCTTTCAATACAGAGTTATTAGTTTCCAGTCAGAATTATATGGGTATAATCATCTCACTGGCATTCAGTGTAAATGTCCTTCTGATAAGGCTGTGTCAGAAGAATGGTTATCCACAAAATTTCATCAAAAAGTGTTTAAAGTCGAATCAGAACACCAACAAGAAACCATCATCTAAGACCACAAGAAAATTCATTCTACCATACATGAGGAACATCTCTGAAATAACAGCTAGAGTACTGAAACCGTTTGATATAGATATAGCACACAAGCCAGTCAAATCGCTTAATTCGATATTATGCAAACCGAAAGATCCAACAGAAAAAGGGGATAAAATTAATACCATCTACAAAATAAATTGTATGAACTGTAACAAGCATTATATCGGCCAAAGTGGGCGTCCCCTTCGAATCAGAATCCAAGAACATAAATCAGCCGTGAAAAGACATGATATGAATTCTTTAGTATCAATGCATGCAGACAACTATGGTCATCAGTTTGATTGAGATCATGTCAAAATCTTAAACAGAGGAAACACGAAAAGTGCCAGAGAATTCCTAGAGGCCTGGTACTCAAGCGAAAATGCGATTAACAAACACGTTAATATAGATGAAATATACCACTTAATAAAAAGTAAATCAGGTGACCAAAAAGTTTAGAATCCTAGTCAATAGAAAGTGGTCAATACATATGTGAAGATAGTAACCAGGAGACGCAATTACATCACGCATGAGGAAATTTAAATCATTTCACTTCGTGCTAAATATGGCGCTGAAGATGTTGTCCGGAAGGACGACGAAAGCTTCGCGACTAAACCAACCAGCTCAGAGAACGCTTTTAATTGTAAAGGTTGTGTCAGATGTACTGTGTTATAACCAGTTGCCTTTATATTGAAGACTGACATCATTCCACGTGAAAATCATTCGGAATGAAGTGACGTTTTAAGTTGAATGTCTGAAGTATAGTTAGAGTTGAGTACAAAATCACCGTATTAGGATATTTGTGTCTGTCCTTAACACACCCAATGTCGAGTTTTGAATGATCAGCAATAAGTCATGCGTGCAGAATGAGTCAGTTCGATTTGTATAACTAATTACAGTCACAGCTTATTATTTCTGCTCGCATAAAGCCCCATGAATTAATACAACTCAACGTATAAAGTCTCGACGAACTTGTGTTTCCGAGTCAAACTCTGAAATCACGATGAGCTCTGCATATCGTAGAAACAAGGTGCAGTGTGCAAATTCGCAGAAAGTTCTGATTTATTCGGATGTCTGCTCAAGTTTTCGGATGACCCCGAGTTATGAAAGCTATTGAGAATCCTTCATTCTGATAGAGCATGTTAGAAAGACGTTATTTTCAGATGAGCCACAGGATATATAATGCATATATCTCACTGGAAATTAATGCATTGTATGCAGTATTCAAGTCACTGGACTATAATTTATTTCATACGGGAACAGAAAGATAGTTACCAGCTGGAATAATCTTGAAACCTGATGAAATACTTACCTGAAACACACGATCCAGTGGCATTAATACCTTCCGTTATGCTTAAATCTTGTCTGACTAACTGAGAAGTAGATAAGTGATATCGACAAATATCTCTCTGAACTGAAACAGCAGGGTGTATGACACAGAGTGAATGGGCTCCGTCTTTGTCCGCTCGTCGGTTCATATGCTGAAATTTCAGCTACAAATGTTTTCAATGAAGACTTTCAAATATTCTGCATAATTCTAAGGGTAAGAGTGAAAAATGAAGAACCAGCAAATGTACCAAGTTGAAATTAATTCATTCTCCATTATTTCATGGTTTCTTTCCAGCCGTCAAATATCTTGAAATATACACAACTATAAAAATTTGAAACAGTTACCTACCGATAAGAATTCAAAGCAGACAACCAAGAAAAATTAAGCAGGATTTAGTGAATTCATCGAATTTCCGTCAAACTCTAAATGCAGGGAAATATTTACCTTTAGAATTACATTGAGAGGCATAAGACAGACAAGTTAATAAATAAGCTGCATTGAATCAGTCATGCAAAACGATAGATAATGGGAAGGGAGTTTGAGAGATGAAAATTTAAAAAATGATAAATAAATTGCATGGAAGCATTTAAGACAAAACTTTAAAGACTATAAGTAAGGCAGAAATTGATAGGAACTATGGGTAACGGATCCGCAGTTATGTAAGTAGTTTACTTATTGGCCAAAAAGAGACTGACCATTTAAAGGATAATCAAACGATTATGCTTGGAAAGAGACACAGTTCCAGAGATTGTAGGTAGACACAAAGTTGTACTGCAGTATAGCAATGGAACAGGTTACATAAAAACAGAAAATTTCAAACGACTCACCACTTGACAGAGAATGTTATTTTCAACAACTTCATCAGATTCTTCAGTTATATATCCGAAATAACAGAATCAATATTGTCACATACACGTAGAACACAATGAGGAAGTTATTGAAGCTGGTAACTTTGATCAACAGAAAGTGTCTTCATTCACCAGGTTAAAATGAAATGGAAACAATCTGAAATTACTGACAAAGTGTACAACGTAGTTTCAAAATAGGTCGCCAACTCATATTCACCATGCGAATTTCACCCATTGTGCAACGATGATGTCAGTGTCCATTCTCATGAAAAAAGGCGTTTAAGTTTACAGGACATTTGTCCTGGAGTAGAATAATCTCTTTCAGAATAATGTAGAGATAAAGGCATGTATGTTACCAACATCAAATTGAACACACAATCGAATTTCACTCATCTAAACTTCTCTAAACTAAGCTGTACGTTTTCAATTCTGACTAAGTATAACGTAAATGTACATCGTCTTATTCCATTATTTCCCATGTATGATTTAAGCTACCTGAAGCTCCACAGTAGTCCCTGAAATGAAATATACACACTTCTTACTGTAAATCATGTTGTCACCTTGGATGTCTCCAAAAAGGAGTGATCACAAATCTTTACCACCAGTCCAAGAGCTCTGATTCTCAGCGAATCATCAGTTCAAACACCAGAATACTATTGGTTTTGATTCACAACGACTACTGCCTCCACCTACACTAACTAAATGACATTTATAAATGATATTTAGTTGTGAAAATGTAAAACATCGTGTAAGTTAATTTGAGGTAAAGATACTGTTCAAAACGGGGTCGTTGTAAACGCTTATGCAAGCTTTCATTCTGCATTCGCTGAATATTAAGGTGAGGTGAAATAATTGCTAATATTTGTTGAATACCTGAAATCACGGCAGTTTTTTTCTGTAGACGATTTCGCATTGAGGTGCAATGCTCAAAATTGTTCAGTTTGTTTCAAAACAAGATGACGTCCTTCTTACCCTTTGTGCGTTTATTGATTTTCTCGTCCCAAGGAGAGAAATCTTCTGTCAATCAATTGGAAGATTGGCAATTCACTTTTACCAAGAAGCATCAAAGATAGGACTTCAGGTGAACATAGAGAAGACGGGGGTGATGAAGATTCCCGGGCAACACCACCAACAGCAACAACAACAGACAATAATCAGCATAAATGGGAGGAACCTGGAAGAAACAACCTCTTTTACCTACCTGGGAAGCATCGTCTCAACTAGAGGCGAAACTGACGAGGATATCAAAGCAAGAATCGGAAAAGCAAGACAAACTTTCACTACTCTCAAGTCTGTGCCGATGTCAACAGCACTCAGCATCAAAAATAAGATCCGAATTTTCAACTCCAATGTGAAGTCAGTGCTACTTGCTATATGGATCAGAGATTTGGCGCGTCATAAAGAGCATCTCAAACAAACTACAGACCTTCATCAACAGCCAGTTGTCTTCGCTCAATACTCAAGATCAGATGGCCAGCCAGAAAAGATCAGCAACAGGTATCTTTGGGAACGAACCAACCAGGAACCGATTGTGAAACAAATAGGCAGGAAGAAATGGAGATGGATTGGCCATACTCTGAGGAAACCATCAAGTGACATCACTAGACAAGCCCTTGAGTGGAACCCGAAAGGGAAGTGGCGAGTTGGTCGTCAGTGCAAGGTTCACTTGGAGGAGGTCATGTGAAGAGGAGATGAAAGCATGTGGGCAGACATGGAGCCAGGTGAAGACTCTAGCAGAGAACCGAACTCAATGGAGACGCACGGCTGAAGCCCTATGTTCCTCTAGGAATTAAAGGTTACAATAATAATAATAAGGTTTGTCCGTTGGCATCAAAGCATGTTATTGATTTGTCACTGAAGCAACTATTGGTGATTCGAAATTCCAGTAGTGTTAATGTCGTTGCAGCAGATTGCTTGCACAAGTGAGATAGGATTTGACTGATGCATGGTAAGCAGACAGAAAACTTCATTCCTTCAATTGATATCAAGGCGAGAATATTACACAGAGCTTCTGACTAACCTCCTTTGGATGGCATTAGAATGGCAGCTTAAAATTCCTTACTGTTTATATCATTTCCACTATTATTACCACACATCACATTCAATTCACAAATGCATGAAGACTCATAATGAAAATAAGAGCAGCAATAAAAATATTGAAAATAATGTAATAATATTAAGGGATTAAAAGCTACTATATTACTGCCAAATAGAGAAGGAACATCAGAAGCCTTATTTAAGTTTCCTAATCGGGCAGGAATTCGGATTGCATTTAGACTGTTCAACTCACTAAGAGACAAAATTTGTTGCCTTGATTACCCAACATACGAAATTGTGAAATTAATGTAATTTACCAAATTCCATGCGATGATTATGGAGTCATTATTTTCATTGTTTCTTTCAATTCCTGCAGGAACATAGGCCTTCAACCGCACGTCTTCATTGCGTTCGGTTTTCCGCCAGTGTTTTCATCTAGCTCCACGTCTGCCCACGTCTCCACGTCTGCTTTCATCTCCCTTCGTATGACCTAAACCTTGTCACCATCGCACTGACGACCAACTCGCCGAATCCAATTTGGGGCCAATTGTATTGGTGAAACTAATAGGTCATGATGAATAAGATTATTGGAACATAGGAATTTAACTGGAACTAGGATAAATGACCATGCTTATTTAAACATCCTAGAAAGAAGCTCAGCCACTGCGATGCATTTACTTTCATGGAATCACATAATAGGGTGGGACAAGATGAATGTATAAAAAGTAATATAATTAGCTAGTGAGAGACAGGGATCACCGAATCTATGTTCATCGATTCAATGCATTGGAAATGCCCCAATGTCAATACCTGATATATGGAACATCACAATGAACAACAAGGGGTAGTGGAAAAATATACAAAGCAAATTATTAGATCGTGTCAACAGACTGTGATGATTATGAGCAACAAATTGCTCTCAAAACGTCATCCAGTTATTAGTACTGCATCCATGTGTGCCATTTATAAATAAACCTTTCTAATATGGAAAGTAGAAGATTGGCCGATTACATTTGCCAGGGTTTATCCACTGAGATGAAAGCCTGTTATGTTTTCGGCACTTAGGAATCATTAGTGAGTCGAGATTCCAGAAGTGTGAATTGCGTTCCCGAAGTTCATTCACGCAAGATTTATTGTCTCCAAAGATTCTTGGCGAAGAAGTAAACATTTCCTCCCTTCAGTATTATGTAGTTGCAGACTAGTAATTATCTTCCACTTCGTGGTTAACATTTCATCAAATTAACGATTCATCTTAAGATTATTTTACTTTTCTGTTAGTCACTTAAGAATCTTTCTTGCATACTGGAATTGCGAATTGCAAACATGAATTTTCTATTGAAAATCAACAACTCTACATGGATTGAGAAATAGTTTACAAACCTGAGATTTAATCATCATGTATTTCCCCCAAAACTATGTTCCGCAACCACTTTGTTGGCAATATCTTGTTCTCATCTCAGAATATCTTGATGTCGAAATTATGTGGCTTGACAACTTCATGTTATGAAGTGAAATGTTGTCTGACTTCACTTGCATTGATTACAATGTTCGGAGTCGTGGTATTTTTCGCTGAACTACAAATCCTCATTTGCTTATCCAACAATATTGGCAATAACTTTCATCATTCCTGTAGTTTCTTTGGTGAAAACGTTTCATCTGATCGTATATATCTTTGTGAAAATTTATGTCATTCTTCCTCAACGTTTCCTGAATTTGACCAGAATAAAACTGTCACGGTAATCCTGATAATCACTTATGTGTGGATGAGGAATAGCATGTGTATGTAAGAAGGCCAATTTGATAATACTTTATCCTCTGAGCAGAAATCGTTCTATCATCATTTCGACTTTTGTGATATTTCACTGACAGTTTCATGTTCCAATATTGCTAGGCGATCACTTCAACCCATATTAATTTGTATCAAAGAAATAGGAATTCAGATTATAAGTTAGAACTTTGTTGACCTAAATAAGAGCAAATACAGTGATATATGCGCCTGGATGTGGCAGAGTGACTGTCTTATCCATCATCCTTGTCAACATGGAGGTTTTCCGTGTATATGTAAGAAGTGGACATGGAACAATATCTTCTCCCAGTGTGCGGTAGTATTGTATGTTGTGCAAATATGTTCGTGTGATATTGTTGGTGCAGACATTTTTGTTGCGCTTCCCGTCGTCAAAACTATCGATTTTGTCGGTGGTAGTACTGTTAGCAGTGATGGTTGTGGCTATGTTGCTGTCGCTGTTTTTGTAGGTGCGATGACGAAATTTGCTTGTAGGGTGGAGCACTGTTTCAAATCTGTCAACTGACATATTGAGAAGAAAGACAGTTTCGATGTGTATGTGTGGTGTTTTATTTATCTGACAGTGTATGGGACAGTAGGAAAGAGAGAGGGTTGGTGCGTGCATGCATATTTGAGTTGGTGATTTTTGGCTGTGTGCATTTGTATGTATTTTTCGTGATTTGGGATGGGGTGGGGTAGGGTTGATAGCACGACAGTAATGATGACGTTGGAATTAGTAGGGTTTGCATGGGGAGTTGTGTGTATGGCGTCGGCAGAATGGCGGCCTCGTGGTGTAGCGGTTAGCACTCTGGACTTTGAATCCAGCGACCCGAGTTCGAGTCTCGGCGAGGCCTTCTCCGTCCACTAGGGCCTTTTGATCTACACTCATCAACTCTGTGTGTTTCGAGGATTGTCATCAGTCAGGCTTCTTAGATAGATGATCACAGTTAAGTTAAGTAGACACCGTCCCCCACTCCACTTGATCCACACTCGAACCAAATGCACATGCATAACCATCAAGTGTCAACCCGCTTTCGCCGATCAATTCACGTCTCTTCTCCACACGCTCTTAGCGCATTCAACCACCCACCGACAAGCAGACAAAATTCTTTCCTTCACTCACCAAATCCAATCACGCTGATTTATTGATTGATTGATTAATTGACTGGTTTGTTGGTTGGTTGTTTGCTACATCCTGTCTGTCCATCTACAGACACAGACGCACATTCACTCCACCTCACACAGCACCTTCAGCACAGCTTACAAAATTGACTGACGCACATAGGTATCTGAATCTATATGCACGCGTGTCTGTAGATCAGCATAACATATCTTTCTATACTCCTCATGTATGTTAAGCTGCACTTAATATTAATATAATGGTACGTATATATGAGGAAGTTGGCGCCAGTCCATTTCACACACTTGCACATTCACATAGTGACGAATCAGTACGAGTACGCAAAAACACAGACACATATTCACACATCTTTTATCGCATCCTCGAACACCTAGCAGTTGCACACCCAAAAATGTTAAACCTGAGCTACACCGGTCAATGCTTTTGGCAACCATATAAACTTTTGCAATTAAAAGCGTTCTCTGAGCTGGTTGGTTTAATCGCGAAGCTTTCGTCGTCCTTCCGGACAACATCTTCAGCGCCATATTTAGCCATTACTGTCGTGCCATTGACAGCACTCTGAAAACCTAGCATATCATCCTTTGCCATATCTGACCCCGGTGGCTAGCAAACGGAGGACTGAAATGCCATTGTATGCTTTTGGACGTCATTATTCATTTATCTTACACCTATTCTAAATGCTAACACTTGTATCCTCTCAGAACGCAATATTCCTGTAAACATTCAATTTCTGGAGTCTCCTATTAACCAGATTGCTGCTTTCATAAGTAGAGACGTTCCTTTATTTACGTACAGTCTTTTCTCATTATATTACCCAAACAGGTATATGTGTGAGTATTAACTAATTCATAAATTTAACATCTTTCCGTTCCTCCTCCATATATTTCCGATTTCCACCTGAAACAGTGATACTGCCCGTTTGAATTATGCACAGCTTCAAACTGTCCACATGAAGTAGACATACAGTGAACGAATGTTTAATTAAATTGAACAAGTTAATATTCGTATACCAAAGAAACTGAGCTCCGTTATTCAGACAAAGGAAGAATCATCTCATGAATACTGGTAATGCAGACTCAAGAGAGATAAACATGTGCAGTAATTTGTCCACTGTCTTATAACAAAACACAAAATTATTTTCTACTTATTATTCTTATGAGTAGCATTGCAAATAGCACAACCCTCCAATGATAGGTGACCACGAAATATCATGACCAATCCCGGGTCGTTCATTCGCAGCCAATCACTAGTTCTAACAGTAGTACACTATTAGTGTTAATCACCATACATGTCAGTTTGACTGTTCGTCTCTCTAAACAATAATTATGAAAAATGAGTTTTCACAATAACTGCTGATTCGAGAAACAACAACTGATCACACTAGACAGGATTGTTTCCAAGAAACGTTAGCTGTATAGAAAAAATTACATTCACCGTATCAGAGATATTTTCATACTCAGAAAGGCGAAAGAAGATCGTTGTAATATCCTTCGAAATTCGCTGGTAAATATGAATATAAAGGTAAGGTAAAATGATTACTATTACTTCTTGATTAAACGAAAACAGGGAGTTTTTCTATTGTACACAATTTTGCAATGGGTCGTTCTGTTGATAATTGTCATCGTTTTCACTTTTGTGTAAGTCTGTTATTGAATGAGGTATTATTGGAATATGCAGAGGAGGCAAAAAACGGATTGATGAATATAAGTGGATTTATCTGGGCTTAGGGTAAGTCGTGATAAGTATAATGTGACACTGAATTTTTAGTGTGGCACTAGCCTGTGTATTTATTGTTTGGACTGTTATTTCACAATTTCGAATTCTACTAGCAGTGCATATCATATTTGCAGTTATTACCGTAAGTCAGTGTCGTTTCTTTGTTCTATTTTGTGAGTGTTTATGTCTCATTCAATTGAATGAAACAGTGACGCCATTTTAATTGTTGTGGAAAGTACTTATTAAGTTTTCTATAGTTTGGTTTGTAAGGATTAGTTATGTTTTACGAGTTACTTATTAAGTGCCTAAAAATCAAGGTGATAGTCTACTTACACTCTCAATTTTCCAGTATATCTTGCGTCTCACGTAGATCAGATATAGCGGAGGATTGTCTCTTTATATTTATGAGTAAATTTATGTTCACATTAAAGCGTGGTATTTTTACGTCTTCATAGTTAAGTGATATTCCATTGACTTGAATGTCATTGCTGAGGATTGTTCACACATGCAGAGTTGCATTTCGGTATGCATGTGGAGCGGATAAGAAGTTTCCTTTGTTCGGAATTTATCAAGGCTAGAGTAACAGGCGTTCGCAGGTGATCTCATGCAGTAGTCTCACATCAGTGAATATCATCTTAAAATTAGTGGTAAAAGCCTCGATATAAGAATAAAACTTGGGCACTGTGGTAGAGTGTAATTCCATTATGGGTAAATTTTATTTTGATAGAGTCTCACAGTGTTATACAGTAATATTTACTGATGACGTTTCGAGCACAATTTATTGCTCATAATCATATCAAGTTAATCACACGACTTCCTAAATTCATTTATATTGTAGCGGTAAATAATTCCCCAAAATTATTAACCACAGCAATCATCACTCAACATTGGATGCTGACCATCACTGTTTAAGTCGACTTGTTTAGCTGAAGGCTTACGGTCAAGCATCCCCGCCATTTGGTGCTCCGTCGTGTCACGTGCGTGCACGATTACTAGCTAGCTAAGCATTCATTCCTACCCGCGATTTGGTCCCAAAATATATATCGTATTTGGACGACAAAATCTGGTCTTTTGCTTTACCATTTGGTACTCCAAGAACGAACACTATAGTGGTTGTTGGTATAAGATCTTGCGTTAGTATAATCCGTACAACTCGCGAACGACGATACCTACAGCTCCCTTAAACTGGTGAGCCCAACCACGAACTACATCTTCAATTCACACGCAGATAATCCCGGTGAGTTCGTTCCTGTTTGTGTTTATTCTTGTACTATATTGTTGTCGGCACACTTTTCGTCATGAGTGATCCTAGCCCCAAGGTTATTCAGATTCGCTCAACCGCCAAAACAATTCAGCTAGTACCATTTTGGCCAGATAATGCTGAAACGTGGTTTCAGATTGCTGAGTCTGATTTTTGTGAACATGGCATAACTGATCAACGTTCACAGTTCCTTGCAGTTATTCACGCTCTACCGCGGGAATTCAGCAGGTGCGTAACTCTGCAGATGTCGGTAAGTAACTCGTACGAGTTGCTAAAAGCATCCATACTCAAGAGAAACGTTCTCACAGATCGACAACGTCTGGATGAATTATTTCGTAACATCGAGTTAGGAGATCAGTCAGCCGTGAGCATGCTGGCAAGAATGAAAGAGATCATTGGCCAAAGTCAGTTCGATGAAGGACTGTTTAGAGAACTATTTTTATCCAAACTGCCACAGTCAGTTCAGACTGTACTTGTGACACTTCAGGGTATTCTCATAGATGATTTAGCTGTCTCTGCAGATAGAATTCTAGAGATAACGAAACGGCCAGTTACTGAAGTATACTCTGTTACCGAACAGACTTCGAGAAAGGATTCTGCAATGATAGAGTTATGCAACTCCGTCCAGCAGATGCTTAGGTCAAACAAGCCTAGCAATTCCTCCTATCGTCGTTCTAAATCCCCTCAACGGCAAAGTGCACGTGGACGATCTAAGTCCAACACACGCTCTCTCAAAAATCCTGACTGGTGTTGGTATCACAACACCTATGGCAAGGAAGCGAAATGTTGTCGGAAACCTTGTGATTTCGGCAAAGCCTCCAAGTCTGTGGGAAACTATCCCGCCGGCACGCGTTAGCGGCAACCGTCGCCGGTGGCACTAGCCGCTTACTTTACATCCACGATGTAATTAGCCAGACTAGATATCTAGTCGACACAGGCGCCGAAGTCAGCGTCCTTCCTGCTACAGCAGCAGATCGACAGAAGGATCCTAACTTCAACCTACAGGCTGCAAATGGAAAACCAATTGCAACCTATGGTCGGAAATACGTCTATCTGAACGTAGGTTTACGCAAACCTATTCAGTGGATTTTCCTAATCGCTGACGTCACAATGCCCATCATTGGCACGGACCTACTTAATCATCATGATTTGCTTGTAGACGTCCGCCGTAAACGATTAATTGACAACACTACTAGTTTGTCTATCAAAGGCATAACTTACGTAGGCCCCAGTTTGTCAATCGTTAAGATGAAAGCAATCCTCGATCCAACTTTTCAACCGATTGTTGACAAATATCCGGAACTGAATTGCCCATCTAACGATCTACCGTGTATAACCAGCAATGTTATGCACCACATCATAACCTCAGGACAGCCCGTGACATCTAAAGCACGACGACTGGCCCCTGATAAACTGAGAATTGCCAGAAACGAATTCGATCATATGCTCACCCTTGGCATCATTCGACCATCGAATAGTCCATGGGCATCCCCGTTGCATATGGTACCGAAAAAGGATAGCAACGATTGGCGACCCACTGGTGATTACCGGCGAGTCAATGCCAAAACAACTCCTGATTGCTACCCTTTGCCTCACATACACGACTTGACGGCAACGTTATCTGGAGCATCTATATTCTCCAAAATCGACTTGGTTAAAGCATATAACCAAATTCCCATGGCAACGGAAGATATTCCGAAAACGGCTATCATCACGCCTTTCGGACTTTTTGAATTCCTACGTATGCCATTCGGCCTCCGGAATGCGGCCCAAACATTCCAACGCTTCATCAACGAAGTATTTCGCGGTCTCGACTTTGTATACGCATACTTAGACGACTGCCTCATTGCCAGTCCAAATAAGGAAACTCACCTTAGACACTTGGACTTGGCATTTGAAAGGTTACGCCAACATGGTGTTACCATCAATATACAGAAGTGTCAAATAGGCATTGACTCACTCGATTTTCTGGGTCACACTATTGACTGTCAGGGCATTCGCCCACTGGCTACTTCTGTCGATCACTCTAAGAAAACGCGTTCTGGACGTCACGTTAGATTCCCAGAATACCTTCACACCTATCTCACATAACTGAGTGACACATCAATTTTTTTTATGTTGCGTCATTTAACACAAGTAAATGATATTTTTCCTATAACCGTACATAAAATTATATAAGATGTATATTTTTTTTTTCCCGATATTTTGAACTTTACATTATTTTACTGTATAGTAGATGCATGTCATATTTTTTTTGGTAAAAAAAAAAACGCTTATTTGGTACATTTTTCTTGACAAGGTTCTCAGCATTCTTGTTTTCTTTTCCAGGTGCAACGGGCACTGGACAGGAAACAAACGAAGCACGGGATCCAACGAACAACATTGAGGAAGCTATGTACAGACACCCTATTAGCATAGGCAGACAGACCAGCAGGCTCTCCATCAAGCCGCTTGGAAGATTTTTTTCACCCATCAAGGAACCATCGAGATTTTTTTACTTCCGGCTGGTCATGTCTTAGGGTCCTCACAAACCCACTAGGGGGGGAGTGAGCTGTAGCGGTAAATAATTCCCCAAAATTATTAACCACAGCAATCATCACTCAACATTGGATGCTGACCATCACTGTTTAAGTCGACTTGTTTAGCTGAAGGCTTACGGTCAAGCATCCCCGCCATTTGGTGCTCCGTCGTGTCACGTGCGTGCACGATTACTAGCTAGCTAAGCATTCATTCCTACCCGCGATTTGGTCCCAAAATATATATCGTATTTGGACGACAAAATCTGGTCTTTTGCTTTACCATTTGGTACTCCAAGAACGAACACTATAGTGGTTGTTGGTATAAGATCTTGCGTTAGTATAATCCGTACAACTCGCGAACGTCGATACCTTCAATCTCTAAAATATAGTTCCATTGTTTTTCACTTGATTTGATTGGTAGTATTATTTTCCATATTTCAGGTATGAGAGATGATTCATTCCTATTGCATGTGTTGGGTGTAGATTCGATGAACAAGGATTCAGTAATCAACCTCTCTTTCCACCTACCTAGATTACTTTTTAGAATTTTAACCCTCTCCCACTCTATTGTGTGGTTGTGTGTTAATGCATACATTGCAATTGCCGAACTTTTTTCTAAATTACTTATCTTCTCTGGGTCAACCATTCTTACCTTAGCTAAATTCTTATGTTCTGACAATCTGACTACCCTGACCTACTAGTTTGACCTATGTAGTTGACCTCACAGTCATTGCAGAGTATTTTGTAAATT
The DNA here is from genome assembly GCA_944472155.2 of Trichobilharzia szidati. Taxonomy (NCBI): domain Eukaryota; kingdom Metazoa; phylum Platyhelminthes; class Trematoda; order Strigeidida; family Schistosomatidae; genus Trichobilharzia; species Trichobilharzia szidati. The sequence goes on along the minus strand of OX235276.1, from coordinate 30,849,094 downwards.
ATATTATTTTGTCTAATTGGGTCCACTGGGTCCTTTAACCTACAGAGCTTGTCCCTGAGTGAGTTTGTAGGTTTAAATGCCACTCTAATTCCTGCCTTATTCAGAATCCTACGTAGGGTCTCAAATGTCCCCTCCTTATATGGTATAACAGTGGATGACTTATATTCTCTCTTATTTATGTTATCATTACTAGTTCCATAATTATTTTTATTTTGTTTTTGGCCTTAAGTTATCTTCCTAATGAATTTTAAAGGATAATTATTCAACACCAACGCTTCTTCTATCTGTTTTATCTCGTCGTTTGGGTCTTTTTTTGTGCTACTTAGTGCTATGGCTCGGTTTGTTAGACATTTAACTAAGCCTGCCTTAACAGTTAACGGATGCGACGAATTAAAATCTAAATATCTATTAGAATGCGTTGGTTTTCTATACACACTAGTGTGAAGTTTACCTTCTTCTATTCGTTTTATTTTACAATCTAGCATAGCTAACTCTCCTTGTTCATCTTCCGATTCAAATGTGAATTTTATCCCCTCTGCTAGTGAGTTAATGTGTCAAGAAGCTAGAGATATGTTCTGTTTTTAACACTGTGAAAGTGTCATCCACATATCGCCACCATATTTTTGGAGTAGGATTAAACGTATTAAGTGCCATATTTTCCCAGCTATCCATAAATATATCTGCTACGATAGGGGATATTGGTGATCCTATTGCTACACCTTCAGTTTGTCTATATATTTTGCCTTGGAATCTAAAGATAGTAGATGTGAGGCATAGTTGAATTCCTAAAATAATTTCTTCAGTGGACAGCTTTGTTCTATGATTGAGTTCAGCATCTGTAGTTAGTTCCTTTTTAAGTGCTTCTAAGGCCATATTGACTGGTATATTAGTATAAAGACTGGTTATATCAAAACTAACCATTGTTTCATCATTATCTAGTTGTATGTCATTTAGTTTATTTTTCATTTCATATGAATTAGTTAGTCTAGAATTTGAACGATTTCTAATGGGGCATAATATTAGAGCTAAATGTTTTGATAATTCATATGTAGGGGTATTTCTAAAATCTACTATTGGTCTTATGGGATAACCTGGCTTATGTATTTTAATAGTACCATACATCCTATTAGCATTATTAGTTTTAGGCATTAAATTAAACCATTTAGACTCGCCCAGTAATGGCTTCATTCTGCGTACTAATTCCGCTGTGGATTTTTTAACCTTATTCATTATTGTGTCTACGGGCTTCTTAATTTCCTCATATGGACCCATTTCAATATGTTCATTGACTTTCTTGATGTAGTCAGATTTATTCAAAACTACGGTGGCGTTTCCTTTGTCAGCTTTTGCGATTACAATACTTTTATCCTGTTTTAGATTAATTAAAGCTTCTCTTTCCGATTTTGTCAAGTTTGATTTTGCCTTCTTTTGATTTTTTAGGGTTAATGCACATTGTGCTCGAACCTCTTCTGCTGTTGTTTTATCTATTGAACCTAGTGCTACTTCTATGTTAGGAATGACATCCTCTGGTTTTAGTTTATTAACTGTTACGTTGAAATTTAGTCCTTTCTCCAGTACTTTTATCTCACTGGAGCTTAGTTCCCTTGATGAGAGGTTGATCACCCACTTTGTTTTGTCGATAGAGGATGCAGCATTGACATCAATTTCATTTGTTGTGTTCTTTTCTTCAATAACTCACTCAGGGACAAGCTCTGTAGGTTAAAGGACCCAGTGGACCCAATTAGACAAAATAATATAATTTACAAAATACCCTGCAATGACTGTGAGGTCAACTACATAGGTCAAACTAGTAGGTCAGGGTAGTCAGATTGTCAGAACATAAGAATTTAGCTAAGGTAAGAATGGTTGACCCAGAGAAGATAAGTAATTTAGAAAAAAGTTCGGCAATTGCAATGCATGCATTAACACACAACCACACAATAGGGTGGGAGAGGGTTAAAATTCTAAAAAGTAATCTAGGTAGGTGGAAAGAGAGGTTGATTACTGAATCCTTGTTCATCGAATCTACACCCAACACATGCAATAGGAATGAATCATCACTCATACCTGAAATATGGAAAATAATACTACCAATCAAATCAAGTGAAAAACAATGGAACTATATAAATGAATTTAGGAAGTCGTGTGATTAACTTGATATGATTATGAGCAATAAATTGTGCTCGAAACGTCATCAGTAAATATTACTGTATAACACTGTGAGACTCTATCAAAATAAAATTTACCCATAATGGTAAAAGTTTCATCTGTAATATTTCTTTATCGATGCATATTTCGTGTGAGAAACAGATGTTAATAAACCAGGAATTAATGAATTCATCCAATTTCTACGGGACTCTTCAACTGAATATTCTACACACGGTGATACACATAATATACGAAAAAGGTTGGTTGTCACGTTACTGATGACTATCGTTTTTCCCATACATCCTTAAATATTTGTTATAGTATATATGTATACATATATACAGAAACAGTCTGTATGGAGTATTCAGTTGAAATTTCCGCCGAAATTCGATGAATTCACTAAATCTAAAACCTAGAAGACCTGGATTTCGCGGATGATTTATGTTTGATGTCACACAAAATCGAAGACTTACAAGCGAAAACCGACAAACTGGTCGAAGAAGCAGCAAAGACAGGACTCCAGGTGAACATAGACAAGACGGAGGTTATGAAAATAACCAACCAACAACAACAACAGCAGCAACATCCAGCGCCAATCACCATCAACGGGTGGGATTTGAAAGAGGTTACTTCATTCACTTATCTAGCGAGCATTGTCTCAACTACAGGAGGAACGGACTAGGATGTCAAATCGAGAATCGGGAAGGCAAGAAACACATTCATCAACCTGAAACCAATCTGGAAATCTTCGTCACTCAGCATCAACAACAAAATTCGGATTTTCAATACAAACGTCAAGTCAGTTTTGCTATACGGATCAGAAACTTGGCGGGTCACCAAGAATATTTCCAACAGCCTGTTGCAGACCTTTATCAACAACCGTCTTCGTTCTATACTGAAAATCAAATGGCCGAAAAGAATCACAAACAAGAAGCTATGGGAACAAACAAAACAGGAGACAATCGCCCAACAAATATGCAGGAGGAAGTGGAGATGGATTGGACACTCGCTGAGGAGGCCGTTGGGTGACATCGCGCGTCAGGTCATTGCTCGAGTGGAACCCGAAAGGGAAGCGGTGAGTGGGACGTCCAAGGGTGACATAGAGGAGATCGTGTGAGGAGGAGATGAAACAGTATGGAATAACATGGACGCAAGTGAAAAGTACAGCACAAGACAGAAGCAAGTGGAGACGTGCAGTTGAAGCCCTATGTTCCACTAGGAACCCAAGGGAACAATAATAATAATAATACACTAGATCTTACTTACTTAACACCTGTCGCTTGTACATTCATCTTGTCAATTGCTATCTGTCTCAACTCGGTGACCTATAGTCAGATAATCTTAATTTACTGTTAATTATATGAAAATTTTCTGAAATGCTATCAGACTTCGGTTGACTGAGAAATATGAGTATTCGACAGAAAATGTACTCAGCAGTTGAAATCAACAACTTCACGGGTACTGGGAAATAGTTTTCGAAGCAATGACTTCATCATCATGTATTTTCCCAATTCATTCTGTAGAACCATGAAGAATGTCCCAGTTACTTCTCGAACTGTTGATTATTTTGTGTTCACTTTATTAACAAAATCTTCTTCTAATTTCAGAATATTGCGGTGTCGATATTCTGCGGTATGGCAACAACGTGTTTCAAAATGAAATGGTGTTTGACTTCGCTTGCATTAACTACAGTGTTCGCCGCTTCAATATTTCTTGCAGCCATATTTCTGAAGTCATTCCTGCTGTCAAACTTTAATTTCTTAATAGCCTGTTCGGTATTGATGGGAATAATTCTTATCCTTTTTATTGTTTTCTCAGTGATTCAGTTTCATTTGAAGGTATGTGTATTTTTCGAAACTCGTATTATTTCTCCTGAAAATGTCTCATATCTGGAAGGAAGTTATAGTCCATTTCATTGACTGCATGTCAATCAGGAATGCAGTTCGTTTAAGAGAATAGCTGTGTTGATAATAATTTATCCTCTGAGTAAAATGTTGCTTACCATTAGTCAAATGTCTGTTGATATTCTTCTGGGAGTTTCATTGTAGAATACTGTCAAACAATTATTTCTATTCGTCATTCATTCATGTAAATAAAATCTGCGAGTAAATTCAGCAAAATTGTGTTCAGCTTACTCTGTTTTATTAACCCCTCATGACATTTATTCACTTTCTTTTGCTCTTCTATTTACAGATAACCACTCCAATTTTGGCTGCTTTTGCCGTGCTGATTGTGGCGATAGTAAGTTAAATTAACTCAGTATGACTGATAATTGTCGTTAACTCATTCACAGTGCTCTGAATTCTAATCAAATGGAAGGCGAAGAAGTGCTTTTAAGTCGATGAAATTATCATCAATCTTCAAACACATCAATCTGACCATTTCAATGGCCACAACAATCACCTAATAATTAGTATACAAAACCAATCACATGCAAGGCTGTGAACAATGTGGATCTTCCATTCTGGATAATGTATGCATGCGTTTTACAATTTATTGCAACCATTGAGAGTTGGGATGAATTATCCATGAGATGATATGATAATTCTCGTTATTGCTTTGAGTAGTGGTTACAGTTATAGTTGCATTACCATGAATAATGGTGAAATGTCTCATGGCACAAAAGTGATAACTGAGTGGTTAAATAAATGCTTGTTTATTCATGCATCGTAGACGGAAGATTCCAAAACAAACAGGAATATTCAAAATTATGTATTCTTCAGGAAAAGAAATAAAAGATGCATCAGCAAATGTCGTCTTAACATGGAGTCCCGGACTGACTGGATGCTAATTCAAAATTCTCTCTCAGATGGGTACGAAATTGATTAAAATTAACTGAGAGGACTAAAACGTTCACCTCAAATGCAGTAATTTTCCCAAACAAATATTTCATCATAGTTAAGGACACAGAAACTATTTCAGACGGATTATGTAAAAGATCCTCAATGTTTATCCTTCTAGCTGAAAATAATTCACCAGATTGAACATGAGTGGACACACCCTTCCATTCAACATTCCGTTTCAGTGATCCTTCGAATCTCTGCAGTAGAGAGTTGATGATGATTAGATGCGCACTTCTGTGCTTCCTTTCATATGCGAAAATTATGAAGATTGTTAGATTGATTATTCATCAAAATCATTAAACCCACATGTTTCTGTTCATTAGGGTTGGTGCAGATGCCGTTTTGATGAGTGATTATTAAGGTGACCACTTTGATTTTACGTAAGGTGACTGAAAGTAATTGAATTCCTCGGCTATAATGTCTCCAGTGAATCCCTGAAATGCGTGGGTCTATATACTTGATTCGAAAGCATTTTCATCAAGCTTGTAAATACGCCCTCTTCATAAGTGTGCAGAAGCAGGAAAACAACGTCCGGAACGTACTGTCACATGCCTTCAGCAAACTAGGAGATAATTTGTGTATAATTTGCGTGTCACCAACGATACAGATTGGTCAACTACTCTGTGAATAGTGACACGATTATTCGGAAACAGTGCCGATATGCATCACCACTGTTAATGCCGTAGAAAAGACCTCTAGATGTTTTAATGGCAAAGCTGTAATTATGAAGCCCAACTGCAAAACTCAGCCTTCATTTATGCAATCATCACGTCAGAATATATGAATGGTATGCAATGTGTGCATGTGAAATAGAGCATAGAGATAAAAAAAACCTTTGCAGATCCTACCTTTGGTATCGTTGTGTGTTCATGTACTTTAATGCAGTTTTATAAAACACTAAATTAACCAGTTAGTGTAATCGATTTCCACTATTCAATCACATACTAATTCATTGGTTGTCTTCCAAACTGTTCATCATTTCAGTTCATTTTTACAATCGTGAAAATGATATGGTCTGAGAAAACAAACATAACATGTGGGACGGGAAGACAAAAATAACGAAAAGTGGAAGCATTTTCTTTGCAAGTATGACATTCATTACGATAGCTGCATCGTATATTGCTATCTTGTTTATGTTTCCTCAAATATTAGGATGTCACTGATTTCGTAACCCTATAAGCGAACTCATCAACTGCAGAATTCTATTGTAAACGGATATTCCACTTTATCAGTATTGTCAGTTACCATTAAATGTTTGTTCATTGAATGTTAAAATAAAAGATTTTCTCTAAATGTTTATACTTTGATATACATCAATATATCCTCATGATCTTGGAGCTTATCAGTTACCACTTAATTATTAAATGCAGACATATACTGATACTTAGTACAATCAGTCGTCCCTTGTTTTTATTTTGTTCACCTTCGTTTTAGTTGACGTCTCTTCACTATACCTGTATTTCTGTTTTATCGGTGAACATATTTCCTGCACGGAATGGTATTTCGGTCGAGTGCCAACATTATGAGTACTCATCAATCTGCTTCAATATGCAGACATTGAACATTGAATGTGGAAAGAAGAAGAACCATAATTTTTTATAGAATTATATTGCAGACGACGATGAGAAGCACAGGGTTAAACATAATTCACCTAGGCGATGAATTAATTGACCGAATTTGGTGTCAGTAGAATTTGAAATGTTTTGAAGAGGATATAATTACTCAGTTAACAAACTGGAAATCACTCACCAAGGCTTCCCACAGACACTCGTGGATCCGAGTGGCTATATTCTTTGAACATCGTTGAACTACCATGTGAATATACACACAAGCACGAAGAAATATGTAAAATTAAGGAATTAGCAGGGAGTAAAAAGACGGTTGCAGCGAAGAAAATTTTCTTTTCGACGAAGTCATCATCTAGGCTGTACATTCGTGTATTTATATCAAATGGATGGGAAAGTTCCAGAACAATTTCTGGTTAGGGGTTGAATTAACAAAAATTACAATTAGGAATTAGAATGCCATAATAAACAGGGGGATGGGTAAAACTAAAACAAAGTAGCATAATAACTAAGAAAATTGTCATTGTGCAATTGGGGTTAGAAATGTAAAAAATAACAAAATATACAGGATGTTTGGATAAGAAGCTAGTGTGATGAATAATTGTTTTAATTGGCCATCGTAAACAGGTAAATTTTTTAATAATGACCATCCCATCGCCTTTCTTATCTAAACTTCCTGTTTATTCATGTTATTTTAAGTTTTCTTAATCCCTGTCTACCCTACCATATTTTCATATCCACACTTCCTGTTTATTTTGTCATTTTATTATTTCTACATATTTAATCCCTGATTGCATAAACAATTATTCATCACACTAGTTTCTTATCCAAACATCCTGTATATTTTGTTATTTTTACATTTCTAACCCCAATTGCACAATGTCAATTTTCTTAGTTATTATGCTACTTTGTTTTAGTTTTACCCATCCCCCTGTTTATTATGGCATTCTAATTCCTAATTGTAATTTTTGTTAATTCAACCCCTAACCAGAAATTGTTCTGGAACTTTCCCATCCATTTGATATAAATACACGAATGTACAGCCTAGATGATGACTTCGTCGAAAAGAAAATTTTCTTCGCTGCAACCGTCTTTTTACTCCCTATGATCAAATGTGTATATTCCGTGAATTAGCAGGGACAAAGGGAAACAGTAAGGGTTAAAATCAACTTGTGATATGCAAATGTCCGATTATTGATACAGAGTCTAGGGGAAAAGAGTATAATAATTACGAAGCTAGTTGAAACGCCTAAATAAGTCCATGAGTGATTTCCTAAGTAATTCTTCGATCACATCCAATGCATTCGACTTTCAGAGACATACATATTCATTCGATTGTACTAACTATTCCATACTCTTTTATGAATGTCACATGCCCTCAGTGTTAAAGTCTACCGATCTACCGTTTAAAGTTAACCTCATACAAAAAAGCTAAACACTTCAGTCAATTGGAGTGCGGATACTTGTCATGAGATATTTTGTTTACACTTTCAGTATGGTAACATGGTTTACCATAGTTTCAGTCAGTTATGTTATGAATTTTGACCGATATGTTTCTAAGCTATACAAATAAACTGAGAAACGTGTGTCCGAAAACTTGTTTTCTGATAAGCCTTTGAATGACTTAGCAACATGTCGCTTAGATTCCCTTCTCCAAACAGTCTCAAACGATGAAACACACTGTAGACGAGGCGGAAGATGAACAGACTTTTGCATGAAATGTATTTTGCACACTGGCAGTCAACCATCTTTCTTGCTTCAGTGCAACAGTTTCTCCTTTCAATGTTTGAAGTCTTCAAATAGTACTATTCACTGTTTGAAATTATTTTAACGTCACAATTTCTAGAAAGGTAACAGGAAAGTGAGCGACTTGGCAAGTTGAATTGCTGCTATACTACACTTAATTTTATGCACATCATATAGATAATGATAAGTGACGTCAGTAAATGACTGAGAAGAAAAGCCTGTTCATTATTCACCACCAACATAAAACAGTCTGATTATGCGTTCTGTGTCCTGGTAACTGGATAACAACAGCTGTAATTTATTGTGCACAGACTCTACAGAGGTGAGAATGGAGAATCACTTGAATGAGCAAAAAATTACCTGACTTTTCATTCAACACAGTTAATCACCTACAACTCAATAGCAAGAGAATTGCCGGTGACTTACACATTTTTGATTGGACTAATTATGAACTGTTCTAGTCCAAGCAAAACATGTACCTTATTTCCATCAAAATGTCCTGATCAAACAGGCCTAATTCATGGTGAGCAATGCGAACTGATAATCTGGACTGAATACTTAGATAACTTGAATTTGTAGTTGACTGTATTTTATGATATTTTACATTTTCTCAAGAAATGCAGAATACTTGAGAATGGTTCTATGTCAACAGATGGAAGTGGGATCATGCTGTTTTCACCATAACGAACACGGACTCTTGAAGTGTACACACTACGGCCATGAGGAGTGTATGAATGCAAATACAGATGGCATGCAGATTATTTTGAGCACTTACGGGTAATGATCATGATGATGGCTATGATGAGATTCCGCAAACAAAAGAAACAACTCCTGATAGAAATATCTTTTATAATCTGTATAAAGTGAAATCTGTTCAATATATGAAGTAGGATTTAACGGGAATTCGTCAGTGATACAGGTAACAGATGAACGCATGAGCTATTTTTCGATTACTGTATAGAGAAATGCATTTCAATTGGTACATAACATCAAGGTCTATCCAGATAACCACTGCTCATTCCTGAGTCCTTTACAACAGCATGGTACTATGGAACGTTTGTTCACACCATAATTACCACAACCCATATTTAGTGAGGTGGAAATGTCACCAAGATATTTTAATTTCCATACAGATAACCGACATTCTCTTTCGGGTGAACAGATGTGGTGATAGTTGACATTCCAGAACACGTAAATGATAAGCCACATACAGGTACTGGCTTTCGTCTCAAAAAGACCATACTCATACGGAGTAACAGAACGTCTTTTCTCCCAACCAAAGCACAAAAAATAAGGAAATTCAATGATGAATCTCACCTGCCTTCACTAATTTCGATAGTCCTAATTCTATGGACATTTCGTCTAAATCAATTATTAAAATCTACTCGTGTTTCCTCATTACTCCTTCGAATATAGACGTGTAAACTGGTTAAGAGGAGGAAATTTCACCCAAAAAACGAAAGCCTAGTCGTGTTATGGATCACACTGAACAACCACGAATCATCACCGAGCAGAAAATAGAAGGAGGATTATATAACTATTGTCTCTGTTGCTGTTCCTGTTTTTGCAGGTTTCATGGCACAATTTGTTCGTAGGATAGAGGGTTGTTATAGTTTTGCTGACAGACTGATTGATGCACGTATTCATCTGCTTTTGCTTATAGAAGCTATTGCATATTCTATCTTTTTCCCAGAGTACTGTATACACCTAATTAATGATTTTTATTTAACGGAGTTGTTTATCTTTTTACCAACTGACAATTGGCGGTTTACATGGTTGACGTGAAACAAAAACAGTACAAACATCGTAAACGCAGATGTACATATTGTCGGTCAATTATTCGTAATGTGGATGGTTTGCTTGATGAACTCGGTGATTGTGTGCAGCTCCGTTCTGATCGTGATGAGTTCTATCTTGGAAAAGTTAGGGAGATTCGTTGTAACGGTGAAAAACACCCACCGACTGTGGTGACTGCATGATAATTTTTTATTCCTACATGACAATCATAACCCTCACCCACCCTATTGTGTGGTTGTGTGTTAATGCATGCATTGCAATTGCCGAGCTTTTTTCTAAATTACTTATCTTCTCGGGGTCAACCATTCTTACCTTAGCTAAATTCTTATGTTCTGACAATCTGACTACCCCTGACCTACTAGTTTGACCTATGTAGTTGACCTCACAGTCATTGCAGGGTATTTTGTAAATTATATTATTTTGTCTAATTGGGTCCACTGGGTCCTTTAACCTACAGAGCTTGTCCCTGAGTGAGTTTGTAGGTTTAAATGCCACCCTAATTCCTGCTTTATTTAGAATCCTACGTAGGGTCTCAGATGTCCCCTCTTTATATGGTATAACTGTAGATGACTTATATTCTCTCTTATTCATGTTCTTATTACTAGTTTCACAATTATTTTTCTCTTTCTTTTGGCGTTTTTCAATCTTCCTAATGAATTTTAGAGGATAGTTATTGAGAACCAATGCCTCTTCTATCTGTTTTATTTCATCATTTAGGTCTTTTTTTGTGCTACTTAGTGCCATTGCTCGGTTTGTTAAACACTTAACTAAGCATGCCTTAACAGTTAAAGGATGAGATGATCCTTCACGTTCCACAGTGGAACATAGGGCTTCAAGCTAGAGGCTTGAAGTTTCTGTAGCAGTGTTTATTTTCCAGGATGGAGTTGCTAACCTCATGCCCAACCTTTCCTCTTTACCAGTATTATTTCTGGCTTAGCGAGGTAAAGCATTGCGTCGACCGGGGTTTCAACCCTGGACCATGTACATGGTTGGCGAGCGTCCTAACCGCTATGCCACCGACGCACAAGGACGAGATGAATTAAAGTCTAAATATCTAAGTCGAATTTAATTCATTTCATCTTTTAACTGTTAAGGCAGGCTTAGTTAAGTGTTTAACAAACCGAGCAATGGCACTAAGTAGCACAAAAAAAGACCTAAATGATGAAATAAAACAGATAGAAGAGGCATTGGTTCTCAATAACTATCCTCTAAAATTCATTAGGAAGATTGAAAAAACGCCAAAAGAACAATAAAAAGAATTGTGAAACTAGTAATAAGAACATGAATAAGAGAGAATATAAGTCATCTACAGTTATACCATATAAAGAGGGGACATCTGAGACCCTACGTAGGATTCTAAATAAAGCAGGAATTAGGGTGGCATTTAAACCTACAAACTCACTCAGGGACAAGCTCTGTAGGTTAAAGGACCCAGTGGACCCAATTAGACAAAATAATATAATTTACAAAATACCCTGCAATGACTGTGAGGTCAACTACATAGGTCAAACTAGTAGGTCAGGGGTAGTCAGATTGTCAGAACATAAGAATTTAGCTAAGGTAAGAATGGTTGACCCCGAGAAGATAAGTAATTTAGAAAAAAGCTCGGCAATTGCAATGCATGCATTAACACACAACCACACAATAGGGTGGGAGAGGGTTAAGATTCTAAAAAGTAATCTAGGTAGGTGGAGAGAGAGGTTGATTACTGAATCTTTGTTCATCGAATCTACAGCCAACACATGCAATAGGAATGAATCATCTCTCATACTTGAAATATGGAAAATAATACTACCAATCAAATCAAGTGAAAAACAATGGAACTATATAAATGAATTTAGGAAGTCGTGTGATTAACTTGATATGATTATGAGCAATAAATTGTGCTCGAAACGTCATCAGTAAATATTACTGTATAACACTGTGAGACTCTATCAAAATAAAATTTACCCATGATTCGATGTTATTTAAGTAAAATTAATGCTTGATTGCATAGAGGACTTCATCATGAGCTGACATCAGCTAGAGAATCACTGAAAAACCTGGGAGTACTGGACAGCTGTTTCGTCCTAGTTTGGGACCCTTCAGCAGCCATACAAAACCAATACTTGAGAATTAATGCTGTTGTTAATATTCCCAATTCTTTTATCATCATTATTATGGATGGTTGGATGGATATCAGTGTAGAAGCTGATGAAGAGGAGGAGGTTACCGAAGTGAATATTCTTTGTTCAGTAATCAGGCTTTTGAAACTTCTAATGGGCATTTTCGACGCCAAATCCCAGTAGACCACTTGGACCACATTATCATGTATATGTATATAGCTTCTAATTGTAACCTATCGAGAAATCTAGCTGAAAGACATTGTGTTTGAAGCTGTACAGCATTTTTAGTTGGAAATGGAAATAAGTGTATATTAGACATTAGGGCATATTCCCCGAGTGATGATAATTAAATCATATTGAATCGAGTGAAATCAAATCACTCCTGAAGACCTCTTCTCAGCAGTTGTAAATAAGTAGAATCACAGATATTCATTCGCTAACAATATTTACTCCTTACTTCAGTCAAAAACAAACAACTGAAGTGATTAATTATTATACCGAGTACGTCAGTACTGATGTCATCTGACAATGTACCTTATGTATGCTGTAAAATACATCCTTATAGAAGCTATTGCATATTCTATCTTTTTCCCAGAGTACTGTATACACCTAATTAATGACTTTTATTTAACGGAGTTGTTTATCTTTTTACCAACTGACAATTGGCGGTTTACATGGTTGACGTGAAACAAAAACAGTACAAACATCGTAAACGTAGATGTACATATTGTCGGTCAATTATTCGTAATGTGGATGGTTTGGTTGTTGAACTCGGTGATTGTGTGCAGCTCCGTTCTGATCGTGATGAGTTATACCTTGGAAAAGTTAGGGAGATTCGTTGTAACGGTGAAAAACACTCACCGACTGTGGTGACTGCATGATACTTTTTTATTCCTATTGTCATGTAGGAATAAAAAATTATCATGCAGTCACCACAGTCGGTGAGTGTTTTTCACCGTTACAACGAATCTCCCTAACTTTTCCAAGGTATAACTCATCACGATCAGAACGGAGCTGCACACAATCACCGAGTTCAACAACCAAACCATCCACATTACGAATAATTGACCGGCAATATGTACATCTGCGTTTACGATGTTTGTACTGTTTTTGTTTCACGTCAACCATGTAAACCGCCAATTGTCAGTTGGTAAAAAGATAAACAACTCCGTTAAATAAAAGTCATTAATTAGGTGTATACAGTACTCTGGGAAAAAGATAGAATATGCAATAGCTTCTATAAGGATGTATTTTACAGCATACGTAAGGTACATTGTCAGATGACATTAGTACTGACGTACTCGGTATAATAATTAATCACTTCAGTTGTTTGTTTTTGACTGAAGTAAGGAGTAAATATTGTTAGCGAATGAATATCTGTGATTCTACTGATTTACAACTGCTGAGAAGAGGTCTTCAGGAGTGATTTGATTTCACTCGATTCAATATGATTTAATTATCATCACTCGGGGAATATGCCCTAATGTCTAATATACACTTATTTCCATTTCCAACTAAAAATGCTGTACAGCTTCAAACACAATGTCTTTCAGCTAGATTTCTCGATAGGTTACAATTAGAAGCTATATACATATACATGATAATGTGGTCCAAGTGGTCTACTGGGATTTGGCGTCGGTAATTCAGTGATTGAACACACTTGCCAACCAATCAAGTGGTCCGGTGGGGTTGGATCACCGGCCGACGCAAACCCTTACCTCACTTGGCAGGCGGTAAGCCCAGTAAGGAGGGAAGATTACGAGACTGGCAACACCATTCCTTTAAAAGAATCATTGCTACTGAGAGAATCCAAATCTTAAGCTTCAAGCTCTATTTTTCACTAGGAACGAAAATGAATGAAATTTAAAAAGATAATAATATATGAAGACAGATATTTGAACAGTGGTTGAACTTTGTAGTAGGTGGGTAAATGAAGAGGGGTAAATGCCGAAGATTAAATAACGGTCGAAGGGTTTAACAGTAACAAGACCTAATGTTCCTTCGATATATTCGGTATCAGATCATAAGTGTGCACTGCAAAGTATCAAACAACTTTCTGGAACGCTATTTTTTCTCCACACCACTCACTATATCGTGTTGGTTCTAAATATGATTTATATATTAATACAACAATTAGGCACAAATTAAACGAAAAACTGGGCAACCACATGCACTTTCATGTAGAAGGCAATTATTTTCTACAAAGTTAGCTATTTAATGCTAATAACTTTATAAAACTTAACCTCTTAATTATTTCACTGGTGTCCATAAGACAACTTTGTGATAACGTTGTATCTGATTCGAGTAAACTGGAAATGATATCAAAACTTTCGGTAATAAGGATGGATACTAGTATATAATTAGCACTAAATAGCGAAATGTCGATATAAACCAATATCGTTTTGTTTTTCATTCATTGGGAAATACAAAAAGAACCTTTATTATAATGTACATCTGACCTACTTAAAAGCTCATAATAACAAATCTAGAGACCTAATAATCACAAAATGAAGTCATCAATTTAAAGAAATATTTTTTGCGCTAAAAATAAGTGTTTTCAATTGATCGAAAATGCCCATTAGAAGTTTCAAAAGCTTGATTACTGAACAAAGAATATTCACTTCGGTAACCTCCTCCTCTTCATCAGCTTCTACACTGATATCCATCCAACCATCCATAATAATGATGATAAAAGAATTGGGAATATTAACAACAGCATTAATTCTCAAGTATTGGTTTTGTATGGCTGCTGAAGGGTCCCAAACTAGGACGAAACAGCTGTCCAGTACTCCCAGGTTTTTCAGTGATTCTCTAGCTGATGTCAGCTCATGATGAAATCCTCTATGCAATCAAGCATTAATTTTACTTAAATAACATCGAATCATGGGTAAATTTTATTTTGATAGAGTCTCACAGTGTTATACAGTAATATTTACTGATGACGTTTCGAGCACAATTTATTGCTCATAATCATATCAAGTTAATCACACGACTTCCTAAATTCATTTATATAGTTCCATTGTTTTTCACTTGATTTGATTGGTAGTATTATTTTCCATATTTCAGGTATGAGAGATGATTCATTCCTATTGCATGTGTTGGCTGTAGATTCGATGAACAAAGATTCAGTAATCAACCTCTCTCTCCACCTACCTAGATTACTTTTTAGAATCTTAACCCTCTCCCACCCTATTGTGTGGTTGTGTGTTAATGCATGCATTGCAATTGCCGAGCTTTTTTCTAAATTACTTATCTTCTCGGGGTCAACCATTCTTACCTTAGCTAAATTCTTATGTTCTGACAATCTGACTACCCCTGACCTACTAGTTTGACCTATGTAGTTGACCTCACAGTCATTGCAGGGTATTTTGTAAATTATATTATTTTGTCTAATTGGGTCCACTGGGTCCTTTAACCTACAGAGCTTGTCCCTGAGTGAGTTTGTAGGTTTAAATGCCACCCTAATTCCTGCTTTATTTAGAATCCTACGTAGGGTCTCAGATGTCCCCTCTTTATATGGTATAACTGTAGATGACTTATATTCTCTCTTATTTATGTTATTATTACCAGTTTCACAATTCTTTTTATTGTTCTTTTGGCGTTTTTTCAATCTTCCTAATGAATTTTAGAGGATAGTTATTGAGAACCAATGCCTCTTCTATCTGTTTTATTTCATCATTTAGGTCTTTTTTTGTGCTACTTAGTGCCATTGCTCGGTTTGTTAAACACTTAACTAAGCCTGCCTTAACAGTTAAAAGATGAAATGAATTAAATTCGACTTAGATATTTAGACTTTAATTCATCTCATCCTTTAACTGTTAAGGCAGGCTTAGTTAAGTGTTTAACAAACCGAGCAATGGCACTAAGTAGCACAAAAAAAGACCTAAATGATGAAATAAAACAGATAGAAGAGGCATTGGTTCTCAATAACTATCCTCTAAAATTCATTAGGAAGATTGAAAAAACGCCAAAAGAACAATAAAAAGAATTGTGAAACTAGTAATAAGAACATGAATAAGAGAGAATATAAGTCATCTACAGTTATACCATATAAAGAGGGGACATCTGAGACCCTACGTAGGATTCTAAATAAAGCAGGAATTAGGGTGGCATTTAAACCTACAAACTCACTCAGGGACAAGCTCTGTAGGTTAAAGGACCCAGTGGACCCAATTAGACAAAATAATATAATTTACAAAATACCCTGCAATGACTGTGAGGTCAACTACATAGGTCAAACTAGTAGGTCAGGGGTAGTCAGATTGTCAGAACATAAGAATTTAGCTAAGGTAAGAATGGTTGACCCCGAGAAGATAAGTAATTTAGAAAAAAGCTCGGCAATTGCAATGCATGCATTAACACACAACCACACAATAGGGTGGGAGAGGGTTAAGATTCTAAAAAGTAATCTAGGTAGGTGGAGAGAGAGGTTGATTACTGAATCTTTGTTCATCGAATCTACAGCCAACACATGCAATAGGAATGAATCATCTCTCATACTTGAAATATGGAAAATAATACTACCAATCAAATCAAGTGAAAAACAATGGAACTATATAAATGAATTTAGGAAGTCGTGTGATTAACTTGATATGATTATGAGCAATAAATTGTGCTCGAAACGTCATCAGTAAATATTACTGTATAACACTGTGAGACTCTATCAAAATAAAATTTACCCATGATTCGATGTTATTTAAGTAAAATTAATGCTTGATTGCATAGAGGATTTCATCATGAGCTGACATCAGCTAGAGAATCACTGGAAAACCTGGGAGTACTGGACAGCTGTTTCGTCCTAGTTTGGGACCCTTCAGCAGCCATACAAAACCAATACTTGAGAATTAATGCTGTTGTTAATATTCCCAATTCTTTTATCATCATTATTATGGATGGTTGGATGGATATCAGTGTAGAAGCTGATGAAGAGGAGGAGGTTACCGAAGTGAATATTCTTTGTTCAGTAATCAAGCTTTTGAAACTTCTAATGGGCATTTTCGACGCCAAATCCCAGTAGACCACTTGGACCACATTATCATGTATATGTATATAGCTTCTAATTGTAACCTATCGAGAAATCTAGCTGAAAGACATTGTGTTTGAAGCTGTACAGCATTTTTAGTTGGAAATGGAAATAAGTGTATATTAGACATTAGGGCATATTCCCCGAGTGATGATAATTAAATCATATTGAATCGAGTGAAATCAAATCACTCCTGAAGACCTCTTCTCAGCAGTTGTAAATAAGTAGAATCACAGATATTCATTCGCTAACAATATTTACTCCTTACTTCAGTCAAAAACAAACAACTGAAGTGATTAATTATTATACCGAGTACGTCAGTACTGATGTCATCTGACAATGTACCTTATGTATGCTGTAAAATACATCCTTATAGAAGCTATTGCATATTCTATCTTTTTCCCAGAGTACTGTATACACCTAATTAATGACTTTTATTTAACGGAGTTGTTTATCTTTTTACCAACTGACAATTGGCGGTTTACATGGTTGACGTGAAACAAAAACAGTACAAACATCGTAAACGTAGATGTACATATTGTCGGTCAATTATTCGTAATGTGGATGGTTTGGTTGTTGAACTCGGTGATTGTGTGCAGCTCCGTTCTGATCGTGATGAGTTATACCTTGGAAAAGTTAGGGAGATTCGTTGTAACGGTGAAAAACACTCACCGACTGTGGTGACTGCATGATACTTTTTTATTCCTATTGTCATGTAGGAATAAAAAATTATCATGCAGTCACCACAGTCGGTGAGTGTTTTTCACCGTTACAACGAATCTCCCTAACTTTTCCAAGGTATAACTCATCACGATCAGAACGGAGCTGCACACAATCACCGAGTTCAACAACCAAACCATCCACATTACGAATAATTGACCGGCAATATGTACATCTGCGTTTACGATGTTTGTACTGTTTTTGTTTCACGTCAACCATGTAAACCGCCAATTGTCAGTTGGTAAAAAGATAAACAACTCCGTTAAATAAAAGTCATTAATTAGGTGTATACAGTACTCTGGGAAAAAGATAGAATATGCAATAGCTTCTATAAGGATGTATTTTACAGCATACGTAAGGTACATTGTCAGATGACATTAGTACTGACGTACTCGGTATAATAATTAATCACTTCAGTTGTTTGTTTTTGACTGAAGTAAGGAGTAAATATTGTTAGCGAATGAATATCTGTGATTCTACTTATTTACAACTGCTGAGAAGAGGTCTTCAGGAGTGATTTGATTTCACTCGATTCAATATGATTTAATTATCATCACTCGGGGAATATGCCCTAATGTCTAATATACACTTATTTCCATTTCCAACTAAAAATGCTGTACAGCTTCAAACACAATGTCTTTCAGCTAGATTTCTCGATAGGTTACAATTAGAAGCTATATACATATACATGATAATGTGGTCCAAGTGGTCTACTGGGATTTGGCGTCGGTAATTCAGTGATTGAACACACTTGCCAACCAATCAAGTGGTCCAGTGGGGTTGGATCACCGGCCGACGCAAACCCTTACCTCACTTGGCAGGCGGTAAGCCCAGTAAGGAGGGAAGATTACGAGACTGGCAACACCATTCTTTTAAAAGAATCATTGCTACTGAGAGAATCCAAATCTTAAGCTTCAAGCTCTATTTTTCACTAGGAACGAAAATGAATGAAATTTAAATAGATAATAATATATGAAGACAGATATTTGAACAGTGGTTGAACTTTGTAGTAGGTGGGTAAATGAAGAGGGGTAAATGCCGAAGATTAAATAACGGTCGAAGGGTTTAACAGTAACAAGACCTAATGTTCCTTCGATATATTCGGTATCAGATCATAAGTGTGCACTGCAAAGTATCAAACAACTTTCTGGAACGCTATTTTTTCTCCACACCACTCACTATATCGTGTTGGTTCTAAATATGATTTATATATTAATACAACAATTAGGCACAAATTAAACGAAAAACTGGGCAACCACATGCACTTTCATGTAGAAGGCAATTATTTTCTATAAAGTTAGCTATTTAATGCTAATAACTTTATAAAACTTAACCTCTTAATTATTTCACTGGTGTCCATAAGACAACTTTGTGATAACGTTGTATCTGATTCGAGTAAACTGGAAATGATATCAAAACTTTCGGTAATAAGGATGGATACTAGTATATAATTAGCACTAAATAGCGAAATGTCGATATAAACCAATATCGTTTTGTTTTTCATTCATTGGGAAATACAAAAAGAACCTTTATTATAATGTACATCTGACCTACTTAAAAGCTCATAATAACAAATCTAGAGACCTAATAATCACAAAATGAAGTCATCAATTTAAAGAAATATTTTTTGCGCTAAAAATAAGTGTTTTCAATTGATCGAAAATGCCCATTAGAAGTTTCAAAAGCTTGATTACTGAACAAAGAATATTCACTTCGGTAACCTCCTCCTCTTCATCAGCTTCTACACTGATATCCATCCAACCATCCATAATAATGATGATAAAAGAATTGGGAATATTAACAACAGCATTAATTCTCAAGTATTGGTTTTGTATGGCTGCTGAAGGGTCCCAAACTAGGACGAAACAGCTGTCCAGTACTCCCAGGTTTTCCAGTGATTCTCTAGCTGATGTCAGCTCATGATGAAATCCTCTATGCAATCAAGCATTAATTTTACTTAAATAACATCGAATCATGGGTAAATTTTATTTTGATAGAGTCTCACAGTGTTATACAGTAATATTTACTGATGACGTTTCGAGCACAATTTATTGCTCATAATCATATCAAGTTAATCACACGACTTCCTAAATTCATTTATATAGTTCCATTGTTTTTCACTTGATTTGATTGGTAGTATTATTTTCCATATTTCAGGTATGAGAGATGATTCATTCCTATTGCATGTGTTGGCTGTAGATTCGATGAACAAAGATTCAGTAATCAACCTCTCTCTCCACCTACCTAGATTACTTTTTAGAATCTTAACCCTCTCCCACCCTATTGTGTGGTTGTGTGTTAATGCATGCATTGCAATTGCCGAGCTTTTTTCTAAATTACTTATCTTCTCGGGGTCAACCATTCTTACCTTAGCTAAATTCTTATGTTCTGACAATCTGACTACCCCTGACCTACTAGTTTGACCTATGTAGTTGACCTCACAGTCATTGCAGGGTATTTTGTAAATTATATTATTTTGTCTAATTGGGTCCACTGGGTCCTTTAACCTACAGAGCTTGTCCCTGAGTGAGTTTGTAGGTTTAAATGCCACCCTAATTCCTGCTTTATTTAGAATCCTACGTAGGGTCTCAGATGTCCCCTCTTTATATGGTATAACTGTAGATGACTTATATTCTCTCTTATTTATGTTATTATTACCAGTTTCACAATTCTTTTTATTGTTCTTTTGGCGTTTTTTCAATCTTCCTAATGAATTTTAGAGGATAGTTATTGAGAACCAATGCCTCTTCTATCTGTTTTATTTCATCATTTAGGTCTTTTTTTGTGCTACTTAGTGCCATTGCTCGGTTTGTTAAACACTTAACTAAGCCTGCCTTAACAGTTAAAAGATGAAATGAATTAAATTCGACTTAGATATTTAGACTTTAATTCATCTCATCCTTTAACTGTTAAGGCAGGCTTAGTTAAGTGTTTAACAAACCGAGCAATGGCACTAAGTAGCACAAAAAAAGACCTAAATGATGAAATAAAACAGATAGAAGAGGCATTGGTTCTCAATAACTATCCTCTAAAATTCATTAGGAAGATTGAAAAAACGCCAAAAGAACAATAAAAAGAATTGTGAAACTAGTAATAAGAACATGAATAAGAGAGAATATAAGTCATCTACAGTTATACCATATAAAGAGGGGACATCTGAGACCCTACGTAGGATTCTAAATAAAGCAGGAATTAGGGTGGCATTTAAACCTACAAACTCACTCAGGGACAAGCTCTGTAGGTTAAAGGACCCAGTGGACCCAATTAGACAAAATAATATAATTTACAAAATACCCTGCAATGACTGTGAGGTCAACTACATAGGTCAAACTAGTAGGTCAGGGGTAGTCAGATTGTCAGAACATAAGAATTTAGCTAAGGTAAGAATGGTTGACCCCGAGAAGATAAGTAATTTAGAAAAAAGCTCGGCAATTGCAATGCATGCATTAACACACAACCACACAATAGGGTGGGAGAGGGTTAAGATTCTAAAAAGTAATCTAGGTAGGTGGAGAGAGAGGTTGATTACTGAATCTTTGTTCATCGAATCTACAGCCAACACATGCAATAGGAATGAATCATCTCTCATACCTGAAATATGGAAAATAATACTACCAATCAAATCAAGTGAAAAACAATGGAACTATATAAATGAATTTAGGAAGTCGTGTGATTAACTTGATATGATTATGAGCAATAAATTGTGCTCGAAACGTCATCAGTAAATATTACTGTATAACACTGTGAGACTCTATCAAAATAAAATTTACCCATGATTCGATGTTATTTAAGTAAAATTAATGCTTGATTGCATAGAGGATTTCATCATGAGCTGACATCAGCTAGAGAATCACTGGAAAACCTGGGAGTACTGGACAGCTGTTTCGTCCTAGTTTGGGACCCTTCAGCAGCCATACAAAACCAATACTTGAGAATTAATGCTGTTGTTAATATTCCCAATTCTTTTATCATCATTATTATGGATGGTTGGATGGATATCAGTGTAGAAGCTGATGAAGAGGAGGAGGTTACCGAAGTGAATATTCTTTGTTCAGTAATCAGGCTTTTGAAACTTCTAATGGGCATTTTCGACGCCAAATCCCAGTAGACCACTTGGACCACATTATCATGTATATGTATATAGCTTCTAATTGTAACCTATCGAGAAATCTAGCTGAAAGACATTGTGTTTGAAGCTGTACAGCATTTTTAGTTGGAAATGGAAATAAGTGTATATTAGACATTAGGGCATATTCCCCGAGTGATGATAATTAAATCATATTGAATCGAGTGAAATCAAATCACTCCTGAAGACCTCTTCTCAGCAGTTGTAAATAAGTAGAATCACAGATATTCATTCGCTAACAATATTTACTCCTTACTTCAGTCAAAAACAAACAACTGAAGTGATTAATTATTATACCGAGTACGTCAGTACTAATGTCATCTGACAATGTACCTTACGTATGCTGTAAAATACATCCTTATAGAAGCTATTGCATATTCTATCTTTTTCCCAGAGTACTGTATACACCTAATTAATGACTTTTATTTAACGGAGTTGTTTATCTTTTTACCAACTGACAATTGGCGGTTTACATGGTTGACGTGAAACAAAAACAGTACAAACATCGTAAACGTAGATGTACATATTGTCGGTCAATTATTCGTAATGTGGATGGTTTGGTTGTTGAACTCGGTGATTGTGTGCAGCTCCGTTCTGATCGTGATGAGTTATACCTTGGAAAAGTTAGGGAGATTCGTTGTAACGGTGAAAAACACTCACCGACTGTGGTGACTGCATGATAATTTTTTATTCCTATTGTCATGTAGGAATAAAAAATTATCATGCAGTCACCACAGTCGGTGAGTGTTTTTCACCGTTACAACGAATCTCCCTAACTTTTCCAAGGTATAACTCATCACGATCAGAACGGAGCTGCACACAATCACCGAGTTCAACAACCAAACCATCCACATTACGAATAATTGACCGGCAATATGTACATCTGCGTTTACGATGTTTGTACTGTTTTTGTTTCACGTCAACCATGTAAACCGCCAATTGTCAGTTGGTAAAAAGATAAACAACTCCGTTAAATAAAAGTCATTAATTAGGTGTATACAGTACTCTGGGAAAAAGATAGAATATGCAATAGCTTCTATAAGGATGTATTTTACAGCATACGTAAGGTACATTGTCAGATGACATTAGTACTGACGTACTCGGTATAATAATTAATCACTTCAGTTGTTTGTTTTTGACTGAAGTAAGGAGTAAATATTGTTAGCGAATGAATATCTGTGATTCTACTTATTTACAACTGCTGAGAAGAGGTCTTCAGGAGTGATTTGATTTCACTCGATTCAATATGATTTAATTATCATCACTCGGGGAATATGCCCTAATGTCTAATATACACTTATTTCCATTTCCAACTAAAAATGCTGTACAGCTTCAAACACAATGTCTTTCAGCTAGATTTCTCGATAGGTTACAATTAGAAGCTATATACATATACATGATAATGTGGTCCAAGTGGTCTACTGGGATTTGGCGTCGGTAATTCAGTGATTGAACACACTTGCCAACCAATCAAGTGGTCCAGTGGGGTTGGATCACCGGCCGACGCAAACCCTTACCTCACTTGGCAGGCGGTAAGCCCAGTAAGGAGGGAAGATTACGAGACTGGCAACACCATTCTTTTAAAAGAATCATTGCTACTGAGAGAATCCAAATCTTAAGCTTCAAGCTCTATTTTTCACTAGGAACGAAAATGAATGAAATTTAAATAGATAATAATATATGAAGACAGATATTTGAACAGTGGTTGAACTTTGTAGTAGGTGGGTAAATGAAGAGGGGTAAATGCCGAAGATTAAATAACGGTCGAAGGGTTTAACAGTAACAAGACCTAATGTTCCTTCGATATATTCGGTATCAGATCATAAGTGTGCACTGCAAAGTATCAAACAACTTTCTGGAACGCTATTTTTTCTCCACACCACTCACTATATCGTGTTGGTTCTAAATATGATTTATATATTAATACAACAATTAGGCACAAATTAAACGAAAAACTGGGCAACCACATGCACTTTCATGTAGAAGGCAATTATTTTCTATAAAGTTAGCTATTTAATGCTAATAACTTTATAAAACTTAACCTCTTAATTATTTCACTGGTGTCCATAAGACAACTTTGTGATAACGTTGTATCTGATTCGAGTAAACTGGAAATGATATCAAAACTTTCGGTAATAAGGATGGATACTAGTATATAATTAGCACTAAATAGCGAAATGTCGATATAAACCAATATCGTTTTGTTTTTCATTCATTGGGAAATACAAAAAGAACCTTTATTATAATGTACATCTGACCTACTTAAAAGCTCATAATAACAAATCTAGAGACCTAATAATCACAAAATGAAGTCATCAATTTAAAGAAATATTTTTTGCGCTAAAAATAAGTGTTTTCAATTGATCGAAAATGCCCATTAGAAGTTTCAAAAGCGTGATTACTGAACAAAGAATATTCACTTCGGTAACCTCCTCCTCTTCATCAGCTTCTACACTGATATCCATCCAACCATCCATAATAATGATGATAAAAGAATTGGGAATATTAACAACAGCATTAATTCTCAAGTATTGGTTTTGTATGGCTGCTGAAGGGTCCCAAACTAGGACGAAACAGCTGTCCAGTACTCCCAGGTTTTTCAGTGATTCTCTAGCTGATGTCAGCTCATGATGAAGTCCTCTATGCAATCAAGCATTAATTTTACTTAAATAACATCGAATCATGGGTAAATTTTATTTTGATAGAGTCTCACAGTGTTATACAGTAATATTTACTGATGACGTTTCGAGCACAATTTATTGCTCATAATCATATCAAGTTAATCACACGACTTCCTAAATTCATTTATATAGTTCCATTGTTTTTCACTTGATTTGATTGGTAGTATTATTTTCCATATTTCAGGTATGAGAGATGATTCATTCCTATTGCATGTGTTGGCTGTAGATTCGATGAACAAAGATTCAGTAATCAACCTCTCTCTCCACCTACCTAGATTACTTTTTAGAATCTTAACCCTCTCCCACCCTATTGTGTGGTTGTGTGTTAATGCATGCATTGCAATTGCCGAGCTTTTTTCTAAATTACTTATCTTCTCGGGGTCAACCATTCTTACCTTAGCTAAATTCTTATGTTCTGACAATCTGACTACCCCTGACCTACTAGTTTGACCTATGTAGTTGACCTCACAGTCATTGCAGGGTATTTTGTAAATTATATTATTTTGTCTAATTGGGTCCACTGGGTCCTTTAACCTACAGAGCTTGTCCCTGAGTGAGTTTGTAGGTTTAAATGCCACCCTAATTCCTGCTTTATTTAGAATCCTACGTAGGGTCTCAGATGTCCCCTCTTTATATGGTATAACTGTAGATGACTTATATTCTCTCTTATTCATGTTCTTGTTACTAGTTTCACAATTCTTTTTATTGTTCTTTTGGCGTTTTTCAATCTTCCTAATGAATTTTAGAGGATAGTTATTGAGAACCAATGCCTCTTCTATCTGTTTTATTTCATCATTTAGGTCTTTTTTGTGCTACTTAGTGCCATTGCTCGGTTTGTTAAACACTTAACTAAGCCTGCCTTAACAGTTAAAGGATGAGATGAATTAAAGTCTAAATATCTAAGTCGAAATTAATTCAGAAATAACCTTGAGAATCGCCGTCATAAACATATGTGAAACACTTATGTGGATATGGCTATTCCGAGATTCAATGTGAATTCTTTAAACCAAATATCTTCTAGTCTTTTAAACGATACTGCACTTTATGAGCAGCTGAGAGTATGATAACCTGAGTGTCTGTTTAATCTTTGAACAGCCACTAAAATCAGCCTCATTTAATGTGAGTAGATACCATGTGTTGTGATCTCTGAACTTGTGTAGATTACAACGTGAACATGGAACTGAATGATCAATCTTCTGATGAAATATTATCATAGTTCTTCATACCATTTTAATGGTAGCCATCGACATTCATCACAATTATCCAATGCTCAGTGTATTCATTAGTTGGAATGATTCAAAATTAGCGATGGACGACGTAGCAATGTTTGTCTATGCAGCCATGTATAAAAGATTATAGACATTACTAAGTATTTTCTGACATTTACACATCATGCGTTTTGCATTCCTAAATAAATTCATCGTCAAAGAAAAGTTTTAGTTCGGGGTATGCACTGAAATGCAAACAGATGTCGAAGGATGTTTTGCATCATTTTATGTCGATTGAAATCCTAAATTATGTCAGTGTGACAGTTAGTACAAAATTTAACTGTCGTTTTGTAATTCCCTAACAATTTGCACACTCCTGTCACAACATCAGACAGACAATCAACAGCAAGCTCAAACATCACTCGTTGATTTCCTTTTTATTCTGCACAAATCATTCTGTGATTCATAATTTTTTTTAAATTAGAACAGTTTCCGATCATAAGTATGGTCATCATTAACTAATTCTCATTTCTCTCTAGAAATACACAATCATTGACGTGCATCTGTCATTGAGGTGTTCGAAATGAAATGAAATAACGGTTGACGATGTTTCCTGACTGGAACGTGCATGAGGTGAATAAACGTATCTATTTCTGCACAATGAACACCATTCGGACTCCCCATCATTGAAATCTCATTCTTCACTGAACGGAAATATCAGGTTTTTCATCCTGTTTCCCTAATCAGAAATTCTAGTCTGTTCAAAAATGAGTAGTAAATCAATCAACGTACGTGTACAAAGCATGAGGGAAACACACACACGATTATTGATGTCAATGCGTCTACTAATTTCAGACATAAGACAAAAGTGATATGAGTGATGTATCAATCAGTCAATGCAGAATTGTGGCAGGTCTGCTGTGCCGAAACACTGAAGGTAGATGAATATTTTTCAAAATTGTTTTCAGTATCTCCTGTTTGCGAGAATTCCCTAACTCTCTCTCTCTCTCTGAAACCAAAAGAATTTTAGGCAGATATGTGTACTGTGTAGTGAAATTTGTGCGCGTCAAGTAGATGAAATGCATGTACGCCTTTCAAAAAAAAACATGACTTCTGCTACTTCTTGGTGTAAAGTTGATTAGTTTAAAAATATTCCAATGAGTAAATGGTTGATGAATACAATATCATTTCAATGTTTAACAACGCATAATTGCTTTCTGTCAGTATGAAGAATAATAAATGAAGGCTTATCAGGAACACATCGAAAACTGAGTAGTCTTACAGTGGGATGTCAAACACATAATTATCGAAAACAGGGAAAACCGTTAACTGAGGTATTCTGCATGTAAAAGTGTGCATTGTCAGAGTTGCAATCAAGTTCATTGTAGTTTGTTTCTGAAATGTATTCAATATCTGATGCCTTATATTGCATTAAATCCAATGTTTGCAGTGTGCTCACTTTCCTTAATATTTTAGGACTTCTGAGATAAACAGCTATGTGCAGATGATAAGTAGGATAGTTTTCTTTAAAGTTAGAAAAGTATCCTTCTTAAATGCCCGACACGGTTAATACAAAGACTTGACATGTTTTGTAGACACGTCGTTTTCTTATTTCCTGTGGTCGCCCTCTTTACCTTCAAATAAGTGATCCCCTGTTTCTAGAGTTACACGTGAATCACATCCTCGTTACAATAGACGTCAACAGTCAAACTGCCAGTAAAGAGGCGTCATCAACGTATACAACACGTGAATGCCTAAAATATGTTGTTGAACGAACACTCCCTCACGTGACTCACCATTCCAATAATTTTCCATTCACAACTAGCTTTATATACTCTTCATATGTATTCCATTGTTTTAATTGACTCCGATACTACGTATTCCAAGTAGGTATTTAGTTTTGTCTATGAGGATAGATGAATGATGTACTTAATATGCACAACGCGATTCCCCAACAGTATATCCAGCGTGAATTTGGATTCACCAGAAGAGAATTTGATATAATTCTGTTATTTGACATAGCTGTGGAGTGAATGGGATTTTCTGTTTTGGTTCATTTCGTGTGCAGTTCAAAATCAATATTTTAAACATCTAAAGATGATGAGCATGTAGATGTCTATTATCGATGTCAATTTGTTCGAATTTTCTATCCAGTACAACTACATACAAGCGTCTGATGTGAAAGGACTAGTAAATTCCCTAATAAATAGTAGATCAAGTGAAGGAATAACAATTCAATTGAGCCAACACGCTGGATAACTTGTGAATAAGACACCAGTCCTTACAAGCAGTGATGATATCATGCACTCTTCAAGAGAAATTATTTGTTTTCACGAAGGCCAAAAGATCATTACCTTTTCAAGAATGCTCCATGGACCACTGTTAACTCCTCTATTGACTATTGGAGTTTTCATCGCTCTTGGAATGTACATAGTATCTGAAACTGATTCTTCGGAATCAAGACTGCAAACCCATCGTTATGTCTGAAGAAGTCGAAAATCCACAATTTTCAAAACTTTTACTGCGACACGCGCATTTGGGTTGTATGAATTGTCCTCGAGTAAACTGGATGTAGAATTTGCGACAGAATTTGTACTTGCTTGTGAAGAGCACAATGAAATAGGAACTTCTGAAGAAAGAGATGAAAGCAAACAGTAGGGTGATTTGTAAACGAGGAATCATAAACGAGAACCATAAAGAAAATTGAGACAAATAATAATCACATTCTACTTATGAGTAGTCAACACATGCAAAAAAACAAATATTTCAGTCTAGACTAGCAAGCATGCTAGCTAGCTAGCTAGCTAGCCAGCTAGAAACTCGATCATAGGCAAACGATGCAATGATGCAATCATGTCACAGTATGTGTGTCTTCTGAATGCCCTTCTTATTTAAACACACGACATATGAAATAATCAAATAGGAAAATCAATCACACAGGATAACTTACCTGACAGTGACCAAGAATGATATGACAATCTTCAAATGGTACGATCGACACCGCTATGACGGCGCATTCGTGACACAACTGCATTTCTAACACTATTCACAGAATTTGAAGGGATCAGATAAGGTGACAGACCATTCATTATGTTAAGTTCACCACCGGTTACACTAACTAATTCACATAAATTTGTAAAATAACCTGGTAGAATACGTAGGCCAGATAAGGGGACTTCTCGATTATCACTATCATCAAAATCCACCGGAACATGGTCATGATTTACAGCTCCATGTGAATCAGCTAGTAGAGTGGAAAAACGAGAGGTAGGGAGAACAGATACGAAATAAAAGACAAACTGACCACATGAACACAGTTTTGTTCTGTGCTAATGACAAACGTGTGGTTGGCAGTTTTCGTTTCCTATTCCAAGATGTGCCTCAGTTAGTATGAAATCATAATTCTCTCTGTCATCAGCAGCCGAAGGTCATATTAATCTCACGGTTAGTTTATAAGCAACTTTGTTGATTATAGAATGTCGCTAGGTTGAAGAAACCAATCAACCTCTTCGTAAAAACTGCCACATTTTTGCTAACATGAAACCACATCAACTTTCTTTAAACTTCACCTAACCACCACCACTATAAGTAGTACGGATGACTTGAATAACATCAAACCTTCGATGAGAAGTATCAGGAAATAGAATTCCGTTAGTGCTATATCCACGAATGAATAAATACAAAACAGAGAGATGTTTGGAAGAAACTAAGAAGCAGACTATATACAATTCATATGATATACAGGGTAAAATATTTTTAAATATCCCCATTTTTAATATTAGAACAAGACATATCAGCGATCAATTGGAAATCAGTGTGGAAATCTATTATAGTCAACATAAAGTGTAAAACTAGTATTTTCAACACTGATGTCATATTAGTCATCGCTTCGATACAGTTAAGAGATTTTGCATGCACCTCACCATAGGCATTTGAAACAGGCTACTACAGACGTCCATGAACAGATGCCATCGTTGGCTCCATACTGAAGATCAGAGGGCCGGCCAGAATGTATGCACAAACAACAAAGAACTCTGCAGAAGAATCATTCAAGAAGCTATTAACCTGATGGGACGCATGAGGTGCACTCTGCACACATTTGGGAAACGCATTTGAGCCATCCAGATCTGCGGGTTTAAACCATATATGAAAAGACGAGTTGTGCGTAGGACCCAGGGCGACATGAAGATCGTGTTATGAGAAGATGAAGGCTTATTGACAGTCGATGAGCCAGCTATTGAGGACTGCAGAAAAAAACATGAAATAAAGATGTGTTGTAGATGCCCCATGTTCTCCTCAGAATCCAACACGAATAATAATAATAATATAATGTCGTTTCTCCAACGGAATCTGCCTGCTTTGTTCTTGATAACCGATTCATGGTTGTTCTCACGTTTCATTTCTTCTTTATTCCACGTGTAGCTACTACCAGCATCACCAGTTAAGATCACTAGGCTGCAGTAGTTATTAAGTCAGTTAATCACCTAGATACAAGAGTCAGTTTAAGACACGTAGGAAGGTGTACACTTCCTGGTTGGGGTCCTCGCGCCCATTCTGAGATTTCAATCCGTGTCACCTAGTGGTGCAGTAAGAGATGTTACAACTGAATTATTCAGCCTCGCGAGCCCTAAGTCCGAAGAATCCTGAAGGATTACCTCCAGTCTGCACCGAACAAAGGACTAGACTCATAACACTAGTTACCACCTAATACCAAGTGTCCAATCAAAGTATCCATTACAGTCCTACAGTAAATCAGTCGAGAACCCGAACAGCTCAATGATAACGTCTCTTACTGCACCATTAAGTGATACGGGTACGAATCTCAGGATGGACACGAGTTCCTACAATATTGTAGATATGCCTAGGTGATTGGTGTATGCTAAGCAAGCAGAAAACCTAGACTCAAGGTTTGCTGCTCACTGCGCCTCCGATCATCTAACCTCTTTGTATACGGATTCTGCTACAACAAAAACAGGATGATAGCAACAGTAGGAGAGATTTTCTTTAACACAACAACTCCACAGAGTCATCAAGAAACTTACGTATCAAACATGAAAGCGATTGTACAACAACTAAAATTCAAATTGAAAAAACTGAACCAAATAACCAAAGACGACGAAATCACCCATACTCGAAAAATCCAAACATGAGGTATTATTATTCACACTTACTGCTTTCACTACATCAAATTAAAATAGTGAAAGAAAAGCATCCTAGATAAGAAGAGTGAATTTATCAATGAAACCTCATCCATCAATCATTAATACATTAAACACAAAAAATGCTTCAAAAAGGAAAAACACGTCAATGTAGCCATCCGACTGATGGATTAAAACCTGAAGAAGTCATTCCCAGTGTACAATTAGCAATAAGTGCAATAGATAGAAGTCGTGACCAGTGAGCTTCATCCAATCAAGTGTGAGCATGGATGTCCCACCGATGACATTGGTTGGTGGTCGCGCTAAATGACGAACTGGTAGGAGTTAGAATTCATGCACTGGCCATTGAATTGTGGTGGGGGGCAGTGACTGGATGGTATACGAGCCAGCTTGCCTTGAAACCCGAAGGTCCTAGGTTCGAACCCTGATGGCGGGTGCGTACCGGCGATGATTCCGAAAGTATAATGAAACAGCTGTTCAGTATTCCCTGGCTTTCGTTGATTCTCTAACTGATATCAACCCATCGTAAAACTCGTAAAAAGATAGGACAATTTTCAACAAAACACAACAACAAGTCACAGTACAATAGTGCATCTACACTTAAACATCAAAAAAGAACCAAAAACTATTGATTATCACAACTAGTGAATATCACCGTAAAACATTTGATAAACCATCAGAACATACTGACTGTCAAATCAAACAAGACTAAGTCAACAGCAGTTATGCATCAATTAACTATATCAATGAACACATTTAAATAGGTCTATGTAAGGAGATTAAGAAACCTGTGGAAACTGTTGTGAGCAGGTTCGAAAACCCCAAAGCTGACCTAACACTCCCAGTGGAATCATTATCTCTCTACTACTATTAAAATACCCCAAAACAACCACTCAGTCGACTTTACGAACCCGCCGACATATGAAGCATCAAAATATTTCACACTAATATTAGGCCTCCCTTGACGTCGGTTAAACGCAAGGCTAACTAATTTACATAAAATGCAAACGATTTGTAGCTCAGGTGGATGATATTGCATGAGTTGTGTTCTCTGAACTGCGTGGTTGATTTCATTGCCGAGCTTTCGTTGTTCGCCTTCTAGACAAGATCTACAGCGCAGGTTTTAGTATAAACTGAACTCATTTAAATTCCCCGTGAATGACATGATTGTGTCCCGGGGCAACCACTGTCGTGATTGTCTGATGACTGACTTACGTCTTTATTGACTTGGAATTCGAAATTTCTTGTCATATGATTGAGGAAATTTTAAACAGAGGAAACACTCAGATGCCAGGGAACCTTTAGAAGTCTAATACTCAAGTGAATTAGCAATCAAACCAGGGCTAGAGCGCAATCAAATTGATTCACTTCGACTTAACAAGTACATACACTAATATTTCGACTAATACAGCACTGTCCAAATAAACCATCTCGTACTGCACCTGAGCATGGGTAGACTGCAGTATCACTGTCAAAAAGAAATCCTCTTCTATGGCCATGTATTCCTACACTAGCCAGACAAGTGACATTGTTCAACAAAACTGAAACGAAGAATCACAACGTGTAAACTTCCCTACGTATTCGCGAAAATCAACCTAAAATGCTCCGCAGAGCTGGAAAATCCTGATTCCACCAAACCTATGCTGTACATGGCCTCCAGAAGCCGAACTGACCGAGTGAACTTGGCCACCGGAAACAATGGGAATGCAGCTCCTCCGGCTGTCCCATTGTCTTGTTAAGGATGAGACTTCAAATCAAGGGCTCGGACAAGCGGAGATGGCCTTCACCGACTGTCGGTCACTTCAGATGGAAACCTTACACAAGAACTGACACCGCTGAGTCAGTTCGAATTCACTGAGATATTCTTCCTGGGAACTCCTTCATTTCAAATTCGTATGTTGTGAATTTGATTTGACATTCGCTGTCCTAAATTCAGATGAGAGTAGTCATAATTCTTCAACACCTCCAATTTCTGCTACAGCCTCCGACCACTAATTCGTTCTCAGGAGGATAGCATCACGGTCAATTGTGTTCATACAAAAAGCATAAGTGCAGAAAAAATATCAGAAAATACCAAAACAAAGCGGAATAGTGAACATGCAGCCTCAATGCTTGGCAGAGCTGGAAAACCCTGATTCCACCAAACCTATCGTGTACATGGCCTCCAGAAGCCGAACTGACCGAGTGAACTTTGCCACTTCCACGTAAAATGAAAGTCGAAGGCAGTTTTCAATGTTTCTGATGAGTAGGTCTAGAATGAACACAAATATGTTGATGTATCTCTCCCTATATCATCATCCAGTCCAACTTCACTGCCTCATGCATAAAGTTTATCTTTCTAAAACTTAACCATATACCAATAGCAAATGCAACAACATTACCTCTTATCTACCTAAGGGCGAAATGTACGCCTTACAGGTCACGCGGGAAGTAACATCAGTGACAAATATGGACAACAGAAGGAAAAACTAAGTTCAATTCACTATCCAGTGAATAAAGGAGTGAGATAAGAACAATAAAAAAAAATGGCCAACCAAACCTCATTACCAAAAAGGAGGAACAAAGAAAACAATAGGCTGTTCACTTCAAAAATTCTTCAACTGACCATCACTTACAATCCATCCAGAAATACCATCAACAACCACAGAACAACTGGTCAGTGGATACCAGTCCTCCAACGAATGCACAAGTCTCCAATGCACTCAGGCTACTAAAAGTGGAGAAGGCAACAGGACCACGCGGAATTCTCTTCTGAGGCACTGAAAACAGATCACGAGACTACAGTTGACATCCTCACGACACTAATGTAAAAATTTCGCAAGGAAAGAAAGAAATGTACCTATTGATCGGATGAAAAACTACATTGTTGAATTACCAAAGAAGGGCAAATTACTCCTCTGAAAGAACTGGCGAAGAATCATGCTGTTCTCCACAGCAAGAGAAATATTAGTTCACGTCATCCTAGAGAGACTAGAAGATGCACTGGATACAAGAAAAGAAAATCATGTGCTGAAACAATTGCAACCCTACGAATAATCATCGAACTCAGGATAGAACCAGTCAAATCTCTACCTCAACTTCGTCAGCTTTTAAGAGGCCTCCGACAGCGTTGCCCACTAGGTGATCTGGAAACTATCACCGATGTTATTCCTACTTGTTTGGGATTGGATTATGCGAGAGACCCTCAGAAGGGGGCAGACAGGAGTACGTTGGACCGAGGAGACTTATAAATTTTTGTGTGATCTATGTCTTTTAAATAAATTCGAAGACCTACAGTCGGGAACCGACGAACTGGCATAAGACACTGACTGCAAATACAGGACTTCTGATGAAGACTGAGAAGACGGAGGTGGAGATAACAAACCACCGACAACAAGCACCAATCACTATCAATGAAACAAATTTGAAAGACATCACTTGCTTTACCTAGCTAGAAAGTATCTTTCCGACTACAGGCCGAGTCACGATTAAGTCAAGAACAGCCTTCATCACTCTGAAATCAGTTTAGAAATCTTCTGCACTCAACATTAACAACAAAATCCCCATTTTCAACACCGATGTTAAGTCAGTCCCTCTAAATTGATCAGAAACTTGACTCACGCCTGACGAAAAGCATTTCCACTAAAGGACACTAAAGAAGTTTATTAACAGCTACCTTCTCTGGCTCCACACCGAAGATCAGACGGCTGGAGAGAAAGAATTAGCAAAAACGAACTCCGGTGACGAAACAATCAAGAACCCATTGGTCAACACAAATATGCAGAAAACGGAAGTGGATCTGACACTCTGAGGAGACTATTGGTAGAGTGGGAAATGACGACTTGGGAGTTCGACAGCGGCAACGAGGAGACCGCGTGAGGAGGAAATGAAAACTTATGGGTAATATTGAGGCCGGATTAATGGGGACTGCAGAACATACGACAAAATGGAAATAACCAATTGAAGTTCTATGCAACCAAGAGAATAACAATGTAAAATTGTTTTGCTAAAATCTCTTGGTTTAAGCGCATACCAAAACACTAACAACAACAACAACAAACAAACAAACAAACAATTTAACACTTACAGATTTGTTTCCTCCGACTTAAGATTCAGTTGCAACCGGACATCATTGTTAGTAACACTGTGACCATTGCTGCTCTCTCTGGTAAGGTTTGTTTAACCATAACTTTATCTGTAATTTCTTCATGTACCATAATTATGTCATCATCCTCTTCTCCGTTAGACTTCAAAAGGGAAAAAAATCAACGAATTACACAATGAAGCCTTTCTTTGTAAAAACGAATTTTGATCAAGATACTGACTGTATTGAATCACGCTTCATAATATTCAAGTATTCTAACATTACATTTTCCATACTAACTAGAAGATGAAGATAGTCGAGAAACTCTCACTATAGTTTGACTGGACACTAGTAACTAGTGTTGTGCGTCTAGTGGCTTGCAATACGGCCACCATTCTAGGTGGCTCAACATCACGGTGCACATTGATTTGACGATATCAGATGGTTGGAGGCAATCGGCAGTTACTAGTGTCCAATCAAACTATCCACTACAGTCCTACAGGAGGTCAATCGCCAGCCCGACTGCAGCACTGGGTGACGCAGCATCGAATCTCAGAAGCGACATGAGTTCCTTTAAGGTTACAGACAAGCCTTGCTGACGAGTGCCAACTAAACTAGCACGAGGCTTCCAAGGCTTCCTGCCGGTTGCTACCAACCATCTAATATCATCAAACTCTCACTATTTTCTTCTTTAATCACACTTGCTGAGATCACATTACGCAACACCGGACAATTATGCAATGACTTTTTGTTGAAAAGAACTTTAATCAAATCTTCATGAGGATTCCTCATCAGATGCAATGCATTAAAATGCATCTTATTTTATGCATAACAGTAAGTCTGAGAAGTCACGGCAATACAAAGGAAGAAAATTACTCACTTAAATATTCTTAGATGAAAATGGTGCCAGCAGTTTAAAAAACAACAGCATTCAAAACCATAACCACCTAGTGATTACGAGCACCACTTACATGCATGGTGTTGAGGCCATTCAGATCGACCGACGTTAATGTTCCCTTCATTGATTCGATCTCACCTGATTCAGAGGACTTTACCATGACAAGAAATCGTCCAATTGCTCCAGGAAAGCCATGTTATCGGCATTTAGCGAATAACACGGCTTTCCTGGAGTAATTGGACGATTTCTTGTCATGGTAAAGTCCTCTGAATCAGGTGAGATCGAATCAATGAAGGGAACATTAACGTCGGTTGATCTGAATGGCCGCAACATGCATGGTGCATGTAAGTGGTGCTCGTAATCACTAGGTGGTTATGGTTTTGAATGCTGTTGTTTTTTAAACTGCTGGCACCATTTTCATCTAAGAATATTTAAGTGAGTAATTTTCTTCCTTTGTATTGCCGTGACTTCTCAGACTTACTGTTATGCATAAAATAAGATGCATTTTAATGCATTGCATCTGATGAGGAATCCTCATGAAGATTTGATTAAAGTACTTTTTAACAAAAAGTCATTGCATAATTGTCCGGTGTTGCGTAATGTGATCTCAGCAAGTGTGATTAAAGAAGAAAATAGTGAGAGTTTGATGATATTAGATGGTTGGTAGCAACCGGCAGGAAGCCTTGGAAGCCTCGTGCTAGTTTAGTTGGCACTCGTCAGCAAGGCTTGTCTGTAACCTTAAAGGAACTCATGTCGCTTCTGAGATTCGATGCTGCGTCACCCAGTGCTGCAGTCGGGCTGGCGATTGACCTCCTGTAGGACTGTAGTGGATAGTTTGATTGGACACTAGTAACTGCCGATTGCCTCCAACCATCTGATATCGTCAAATCAATGTGCACCGTGATGTTGAGCCACCTAGAATGGTGGCCGTATTGCAAGCCACTAGACGCACAACACTAGTTACTAGTGTCCAGTCAAACTATAGTGAGAGTTTCTCGACTATCTTCATCTTCTAGTTAGTATGGAAAATGTAATGTTAGAATACTTGAATATTATGAAGCGTGATTCAATACAGTCAGTATCTTGATCAAAATTCGTTTTTACAAAGAAAGGCTTCATTGTGTAATTCGTTGATTTTTTTCCCTTTTGAAGTCTAACGGAGAAGAGGATGATGACATAATTATGGTACATGAAGAAATTACAGATAAAGTTATGGTTAAACAAACCTTACCAGAGAGAGCAGCAATGGTCACAGTGTTACTAACAATGATGTCCGGTTGCAACTGAATCTTAAGTCGGAGGAAACAAATCTGTAAGTGTTAAATTGTTTGTTTATCTGAAAAAAATTTATTATTGAATCGTTTAAAAGAGCTCCCGGTGAAAGGCACAGAATATCCTCAGTTGTTAATGTTATTGCATCAGGGGAGACCCACGAGGTTTATAGACCAATACACTAAAACAAAAAATACACATAGTTAAGGGAATTTTAAATGGAGGCTAGTAGTCTTACAAAAACTTTAGATAAGAACAAAGTAATGATAAGAATAATATCTTAAACCCGAATGTTCAAAAGATAGACCAACATTTCTGCGTCTTTTTTAATTCAGGGAAAATTCCCATTGTAACATATAGAAAATCAGAAGAAGTAATTCAGCGAAGAGACTCTTTTCAACGAATTTATTATCTCTGTATACAGAGAAAGTTCGTTTAGCCCCTCCAACTTTCATAGTCTTAATCCCTACCTAGTCATATTATGGCTCGACCTATTCTTCGTTTTGTTAGGGTTAGGGTTTTTCGATAATTACTAACCGTTCTGCACAATACGTCCCACGGATGACCTACTGTTCATTTCACCATTATATGGCAATTTGATGGAAAAATAACTGTGAGTAAAGGTTGAACGACCCCATAGGTTGACCCAATTAGACAAAAAAGGATACAATATACGAAATACCTTGCAATGACTGTCAGTTAGGCCAACTACAAAGGTCAAACCACTAGAATGGGGGGTTGTCAGATAATCAGGACATAAGAATCTAGCCAAATGTAAAATGACTGACCCTGTCGAGATAAATAATCTAGAAGAAAGTCAGGAACTGCACTGCATACATTGACACACAACTACACATTGGGGTGGGACAGAGTGACATTTCTAAAAATTAAATATAGATGGATGGAGAGAGAGTGAGAGGTTGATTACCGACTGACTGACTGACTGACTTACTAGCTGAATCTTTGTTCATAGAATAATCTACACCCAACACAACACGTGAAATAGGAGTGACTCATCACCACTAGTTCCAGAGATATGCAAAACGCTACTACTACCACCAATCATCAAATCAAGTGACGAAAAATGATGGAATTCTATAAACAAAGTGAGAAGGGGTTGTGTGAGTAGTGCCTCGATATTGATTATGAGCAGTAATGCAGATTGTGGTCGAAACGTGGTCGTCAGTAAGTAATATTACTGTATAACACTTTGAGACTTTCGTAAAATAAAATCTTCTCCATAATGGAAGAAATTCCTTAGTGTTTAAGCTATAGTGTACATATCTAAACGACGCCAACAACAGTCTTCTAATGGTGAGAACATGTGAATTCGGTGGTCACCGCCCTACATGTTGACAACCAACCAGATGGATAGTTCAATGGTCCAATTATTCTGCCAAATATGATGATCTTAAAAGTCTTGTTGTTATTCATAACCGTAAATTCCTTCTTCCATTCATGATAATTTTACTTCATTTAACACAGAGTGATTGATGTATTATGATATAACTTGATGACATATTGACCACAATTCATTACCTCGCTCACAATCATACCAATGTATTCACACGACTTGTTGACTTACTTTTCATAGCCATACTTCTATCTTATTCATCGCACTTCGCCACAGACACAAATATGATTAACAAGTGATCTTATATTCAACATTTTATATATATGCAATACAAAATGCCATCACTCCTAATTATCTTCGTATACTTTCATTGGAAATTAAGTAGTATGTTTCTCGTGTGATGAGTCTAGTAGTCCTTTGTCTGGTGCTGATTGAATTGCATCAGTCAGTCAAGTTTGCTAGGTATCTTGTCATTACGGTGCACTCAGAAGTGTTGTTAGATGTTTCGGAGTTCTTTTTCAGGAAGCCTTGGACCTAGATATCATGCTTGTTGGCACTCATCAGTCCATCAAGACGTATCTGCAGTCTTAAAGGAGTTCGCGCCCATTCTGAGATTTCAATCCGTGTCACCTAGTGGTGCAGTAAGAGATGTTACAACTGAATTATTCAGCCTCGCGAGCCCTAAGTCCGAAGAATCCTGAAGGATTACCTCCAGTCTGCACCAAACAAAGGACTAGACTCATAACACTAGTTACCACCTAATACCAAGTGTCCAATCAAAGTATCCATTACAGTCCTACAGTAAATCAGTCGAGAACCCGAACAGCTCAATGATAACGTCTCTTACTGCACCATTAAGTGATACGGGTACGAATCTCAGGATGGACACGAGTTCCTACAATATTGTAGATATGCCTAGGTGATTGGTGTATGCTAAGCAAGCAGAAAACCTAGACTCAAGGTTTGCTGCTCACTGCGCCTCCGATCATCTAACCTCTTTGTATACGGATTCTGCTACAACAAAAACAGGATGATAGCAACAGTAGGAGAGATTTTCTTTAACACAACAACTCCACAGAGTCATCAAGAAACTTACGTATCAAACATGAAAGCGATTGTACAACAACTAAAATTCAAATTGAAAAAACTGAACCAAATAACCAAAGACGACGAAATCACCCATACTCGAAAAATCCAAACATGAGGTATTATTATTCACACTTACTGCTTTCACTACATCAAATTAAAATAGTGAAAGAAAAGCATCCTAGATAAGAAGAGTGAATTTATCAATGAAACCTCATCCATCAATCATTAATACATTAAACACAAAAAATGCTTCAAAAAGGAAAAACACGTCAATGTAGCCACCCGACTGATGGATTAAAACCTGAAGAAGTCATTCCCAGTGTACAATTAGCAATAAGTGCAATAGATAGAAGTCGTGACCAGTGAGCTTCATCCAATCAAGTGTGAGCATGGATGTCCCACCGATGACATTGGTTGGTGGTCGCGCTAAATGACGAACTGGTAGGAGTTAGAATTCATGCACTGGCCATTGAATTGTGGTGGGGGGCAGTGACTGGATGGTATACGAGCCAGCTTGCCTTGAAACCCGAAGGTCCTAGGTTCGAACCCTGATGGCGGGTGCGTACCGGCGATGATTCCGAAAGTATAATGAAACAGCTGTTCAGTATTCCCTGGCTTTCGTTGATTCTCTAACTGATATCAACCCATCGTAAAACTCGTAAAAAGATAGGACAATTTTCAACAAAACACAACAACAAGTCACAGTACAATAGTGCATCTACACTTAAACATCAAAAAAGAACCAAAAACTATTGATTATCACAACTAGTGAATATCACCGTAAAACATTTGATAAACCATCAGAACATACTGACTGTCAAATCAAACAAGACTAAGTCAACAGCAGTTATGCATCAATTAACTATATCAATGAACACATTTAAATAGGTCTATGTAAGGAGATTAAGAAACCTGTGGAAACTGTTGTGAGCAGGTTCGAAAACCCCAAAGCTGACCTAACACTCCCAGTGGAATCATTATCTCTCTACTACTATTAAAATACCCCAAAACAACCACTCAGTCGACTTTACGAACCCGCCGACATATGAAGCATCAAAATATTTCACACTAATATTAGGCCTCCCTTGACGTCGGTTAAACGCAAGGCTAACTAATTTACATAAAATGCAAACGATTTGTAGCTCAGGTGGATGATATTGCATGAGTTGTGTTCTCTGAACTGCGTGGTTGATTTCATTGCCGAGCTTTCGTTGTTCGCCTTCTAGACAAGATCTACAGCGCAGGTTTTAGTATAAACTGAACTCATTTAAATTCCCCGTGAATGACATGATTGTGTCCCGGGGCAACCACTGTCGTGATTGTCTGATGACTGACTTACGTCTTTATTGACTTGGAATTCGAAATTTCTTGTCATATGATTGAGGAAATTTTAAACAGAGGAAACACTCAGATGCCAGGGAACCTTTAGAAGTCTAATACTCAAGTGAATTAGCAATCAAACCAGGGCTAGAGCGCAATCAAATTGATTCACTTCGACTTAACAAGTACATACACTAATATTTCGACTAATACAGCACTGTCCAAATAAACCATCTCGTACTGCACCTGAGCATGGGTAGACTGCAGTATCACTGTCAAAAAGAAATCCTCTTCTATGGCCATGTATTCCTACACTAGCCAGACAAGTGACATTGTTCAACAAAACTGAAACGAAGAATCACAACGTGTAAACTTCCCTACGTATTCGCGAAAATCAACCTAAAATGCTCCGCAGAGCTGGAAAATCCTGATTCCACCAAACCTATGCTGTACATGGCCTCCAGAAGCCGAACTGACCGAGTGAACTTGGCCACCGGAAACAATGGGAATGCAGCTCCTCCGGCTGTCCCATTGTCTTGTTAAGGATGAGACTTCAAATCAAGGGCTCGGACAAGCGGAGATGGCCCCTTAAGTCAACCGCCTGCCTCGGTCTGAACCTTCGAGTAGTATCCTAGCCGTCACACTAACTATAACATTTTGTGTAGCACATCTCTTGGTGCCCATCATGTACCAAGCCTCCGTCTTGATTATGTCATTATGACAATAATAATAATAATAAAAACAGTAATGACAATACAACACTGCAGACAATCAGGAATGAGCTGGACATTCACCCTAAACTAACAAATAGGATTACAGCTCCAGTTGAAAAAAAAATAACTATCTGTCTAACTTCCACTGTATTCATATTTCAAAATATGATATTTAAAAGTAAACCGAACAAATAACCTGTCTGTCTGTCTGGTAATCGGATCATCAATATCTCACCGAACCAATAGTAGCCAACATATTTATGGATACTTGACAAATGTGAAGCTCTTATAACCTTTAATCCTGATCCTAGGTTATTGTGGAGCTTTGAAGACAACACATTCATTGTAGCCAACCGAAAATCTAAACATACCACGAATTGTCTTCACACACATACACTCAGTATTAGATTCAATGCTACTCTCGCTTTCGAGTTACTTAGTGGACAGAGTGATGAGTTAACTATGTCACAGGACTATAAAGCGGGAAGAAAACACACTATGGTAGGTTAGACACTGGAATCTCTCACATTCTCATACCACCTACATCTTAGACTTTGAATCATCCGACTGATGGTATAAGCAATGTTGCTGAATCATTCAAAA
This sequence comes from Trichobilharzia szidati, assembly GCA_944472155.2. NCBI lineage: Eukaryota > Metazoa > Platyhelminthes > Trematoda > Strigeidida > Schistosomatidae > Trichobilharzia > Trichobilharzia szidati. The sequence continues at coordinate 30,806,661 of OX235276.1, read as the reverse complement.
CATCTAGGGATTATGAGTGAGCTAGTATTCGGACATATTTATTCCTATTACACGACAAGGTGACATGTATGTTGTCAAGGCATCTAAATACTCAAGATATTCAGTCAACTACATTTTCAAACAGAGTGTTGCTAAGTCATATCAAAAATATAGGATTATGAGTAGTGACATATTTACTCTAATGTATTTGAATAACCACATAGCAACACATGTCGTTTACCTTCAGTTACCATAATCTATCGGGAAAACGTAGCGACATGTCTCAAGCATACTAACATCAGTCAGTCAGTCAGTCAATCAATCAATCAAACAATAAGTCCACCTACTATTCTGTCATATGATGAATTTTCGACTGTCCTCTGACAGACAGCACTTTCACACAAAAATAAATCCCATTGAACGACTCATTCTAAACATTAACAACACACAAACAAAATCGTCGTTAAATCATGCCTAGATGTTCTCATTTCTAAATGTCTCTACAGTTACACAATTAATCTCTTCGTCAAAGGATGAGTCATCTAGGGGCTTGTTCATGTGCTTCCTTGTCTACTCACTCACTCGCTTGATTGCTTAAGAGGTAGAGGTGCATGTCAGATGATTGGCCGTCATCCCAAATTCCATTAGAAAAATGTGATGTATTTGAGCAATACATTTCGAACAATCTGGTCCCCTACACATTCACTTATCAAGTCAATATTTATCCTATGTTAAAAATAAAGGCCGAGTAGAATACACAAATAAAACAAAAAGGATTTTAAAATTAATAAGAATAATTAACAACACCAGGTTTGGTTATCTATCTACCTATCTAATCAGATAAGGATTGCCAAGGTAGGTTGAGAATAATAAAATATTATTTCTGTACACACAGTTGGCAGGGGTGAACGGCTTGGCGATTAAACCACCAAGCTCATACCATACACATTTTAACCTGTGGTCCTGTAGTTTCCATATATTTTATTGAAATGGGCTGAAGCGATAGCTATTCGTAAATTTCAGCGCCTCACTGTGTGCTCAAAAACAATTTAATATTACATTCAATATAACATACCTTGGTGGTAATTCTATTATGGATAACATTTTATTCTGATTAAGTCACACAATATTATGCAGTAACATTTACTGATGACTACCTTTCGTGCAAAATTTTCATTATTTCTCATAATCATATCAAGGCAGTACTCACACAATTCTCTTGCTTCATTTATATAAACATGAATAAAAATTGATGATTAGACAGTTGAATAAAATCAATGTAAGATAAAGTACACTCTGAAACAATATCAGTTTTCAAGAGTTCGGTTTGTAAGCATCAGATTTCTTTATACTTGATTCGTATTTTCAATTGTGAAACACTCCCGACTAGACTTAACTTTCACACATCGGAAAAAAGTTCACCAAGACAGTTTATACTGAATTACAATTTGAGAATTCATATGTATTCAACCAACTGACAGATGATCATAAGAGAATATAGATAGATAGGCTTGGTTGGTGTCTTCAAAGCTAATGCGGTTGACGTTGTTGCTGTATGATGTATGCTGCCAGAAAACACTAGGAAGCACTTAAACATCTCAAAAATACTCACCAAATAGCAATATTACGATCGGATAAAGGTTTGACAGTTGTTCTAATCAATAAAGAAGATTATATTGCCGAGATGAACCTAATCCTACAAAATCCAGAAAAATTGATTGATTCAGTTTTAACATAGAAAATAACGCAAAAATATAACATTTCAGATTTCAGTACTACACTCCATGTAGCACACAAGAGAGACTACAATAAGCAGAAATGTACTGGAGAAAGAATAGCGACATGGAAAAATCACTAGAGATTATTGGATATGCGAGATGGCAAACAGTGAATACATCCGCGACACTCAGAACGATTTTGACCCAATTCTCTAATGGTCACCAACCATTGCCTCTAAACACTCCGAGAACTCAAGTGAGACAGTCTACACATCACTATGTGGCTGGCTCAAAGTAATAGTCAAAAACGTCACGGACTATAGTCAGATGTCGACTCAACCAACCAACCAACCAACCAAAACTCTTTTCCAAATTAAACTGATGTCAGCTAACATTCCTCTTCGACGAGGAAGGCGATGGTTCATCATGCCCAACACACGCCCTAGCCATCTCAATCCACGTAACTTCACAACCTTATTGATGCACTTACTCCATCTTGCCTAACACTCTACGACTAATCTCATTAGTATTCACCATATTATACCACCTAACATGGGAAATAGAATGCAAACACCTGTGGTGGTTGTGAGTCGGTCTTAGACAGCTAGCCTTTCTTCCATTAAGTGGCCAAAACGCTGTACTACTTCACTCCCAATATTTAAGCTTGGAGTCGGTGCAGTGCAGTCCTGCAGCATCGAATTACATATCAAAGGAGAGAATCACACGCCAAATATTCCAAGATTTCTGTCCAAAATGTTCACAAGACTCTGCATTTTGTCACAGTCTTCACCTAGGAGGACAATATCATCCCCGTACAAAAATGGGGAGGGTGAGCATTCCTGAAGGCCATCACCGACTGTCGGTCACTTCAGATGGAAACCTTACACAAGAACTGACACCGCTGAGTCAGTTCGAATACACTGAGATATTCTTCCTGGGAACTCCTTCATTTCAAATTCGTATGTTGTGAATTTGATTTGACATTCGCTGTCCTAAATTCAGATGAGAGTAGTCATAATTCTTCAACACCTCCAATTTCTGCTACAGCCTCCGACCACTAATTCGTTCTCAGGAGGATAGCATCACGGTCAATTGTGTTCATACAAAAAGCATAAGTGCAGAAAAAATATCAGAAAATACCAAAACAAAGCGGAATAGTGAACATGCAGCCTCAATGCTTGGCAGAGCTGGAAAACCCTGATTCCACCAAACCTATCGTGTACATGGCCTCCAGAAGCCGAACTGACCGAGTGAACTTTGCCACTTTCGCCACTTTGCGTCTTAAGGGAGACTGTCTTAGTTGCTCCTACTAAACCTAGTTCTCTTGCTAGATCTTCTGTGACCAATGTTGCGTCTGAACCGCTGTCCAAAAACGCACAGGTTTGAACGACATTACCATTATATCTGGCTAAGATGGGCACTATAGCGAATGCTGTTTCACTTGCCGGAGTCTTGTTCAAAGTCATATCACTACACTGCTGAGCGTTGATACGCACATCATTTTTTATATCGTCGGATAACCCCTGGCTTCTGTGAAGCAATGTATGGTGTCTCCAACCACAACCTTCAACTGTACAGGACCTTGGAGAACGGCAATTCTTTGCTATGTGATTTGCTTTGAAACATACGTTGCATAGTTTTCTCTTGGAAACAAATGCCAGACGTTCATCAAGGTCTTTATCTTTAAACTCCGAACACTGGTCTAGGAAATGTCCTCCCGAACATAATATACAGGGTGGGATAAATAAACGTGACTCGTTCTTAGGATCATTACTCGGTTTTTCGACATTATTCTCTGAGAGCCTGGTAACAAACACTCGGTGATTAGAATCAGAGTTTTTCTTCGTAGGGATGCTAAACTCTTTAGTATTTTTTCCCGTGGAATGCCCATTGATTAGCAGCCCATACCTGGTGTTACCCATATCTGACTGCTCCTTAACAAACACGCATAAGTTGCTAAATGATGGTTCGCGACCGCTCTTTATGACGTTGCAAGCCACCTTTATCCATTCTCTCTGTGAATGAAAAGGGAGTTTTAGGACTAGTTTTTCAATAGTTTTACCAGAATTCAAATCTGAAACGTAGTTCATCTGTTTTGAAGTCAGTTCGCAGGCTTGCATCTCGTGAGATAGCTTTCTTAATAATGCTGCATCATTGCTTTTAACATTCGGAAATTCTAGGACTTTCTCTATGAAAGTCCGGGCCACAACGTGCCTTTGCCCAAATGCTTCTTCTAACAGTTCTAGGGCTTTATAATAACCTTCCTCTGGCTCTAACAAAACACAGTGTTTGATTACATCTTTGGCTTCTCCCTCACAATACTGAATTAAGTAATTTAGCTTACTTCCGTATCCAATAGCATCATTATCCACCAAGTCTTCAAAATCCTTTATAAAATTCCAATAATTTACAGGATTACCGTCAAACTTAATGATCTCTCTTTTAGGCATGTCCAGAAACTTGGACATGGCTCTGGCGAGCTCACCGTTAGGAGATATAGCGCCTGTATGGGAAGTAGAAGGCTTGTAAGGCGACTTATTATGATTAGAACATTCACGACTAGCTTGTCGTAATCTTTCCAATTCAATTTCTTTCTCTATTTGGACTATACGCATTTTCGCTAGCTCCAGCTCTACCATATAATTTGATTTATACTCGTTGTTTCCATGGAAATCAGTTTCACTACTCTTTTCTGACTGTGGAGTTAACGTCAGCATAGTCTCATATTTTTCGTCTGCCATACTGTTCGAAACTTTGTAGGATTATTTTTGCCTACAGATTTAGTCCTTCCTCAGTACTCACGACACAGTCTTGGCTTAACTATAGTTAAGAACAGAATCACTTGACTTAAACTTTATCTGTTTCTTAAACATAAAATAAATCATACAATCACACCAAGAAAAAAATATACAAATCCATTGTCATTCAACAAAGGACAAAAACGTACCGAACAGTATTGAGGGAACGGACAAAATGAACAGTTAATTAATAACATGTACACAAATAGAGTGACAGAAAACAAACGACACTCAAGGTCACATCACGTGGTGTGAGTTACATTAAATTAACCAATAATCGCGACGAAAGGGTCACATAATATTGATTAGCTGTCTATCATACACCCTATCTATCTGTCGCGATTAACACACTTTCTCATTTCACTTACATCTGTCAAGTGTACACTGCCCTATCATATATGGAGAAGATTTGTACACACCCCTACCAGCTTACTTTCTCACCGAATAACAATTCTTAACCCTGAATTTTTAACAATAATAATGATAATAATAATAGTGATAATAATAATAATAATGACGACACTAATAATAAGGAATCTAAATCATCAGTGATAATTCCATACAAGGAAGGAACCTCGGAAGCCTTACGCAGAATTCTTAACAAGGCAGGAATAAAAATGGCATTCAAACCCACAAACTCAATTAGAAACAAGCTTTGTCGGTTGAAGGATCCTATAGAGCCTTTAAAACAAAACAATTTAGTTTATCTAATACCCTGCTGGAATGATTGTAAGGTCAAATACATAGGTCAAACTAGTAGAACAGGGGCAGTCAGACTGGCTGAACATAAAAACTTGACAAAATTTAGATTGGTTGACCCGAATAAGATAAGAAATCTAGAGAATAGTTCAGCTATAGCACTCACCATATGCAGTTACACACAACCATACAATAGGATGAGATAGGATGACAGTTTCAAAATCTAATGTCACAGGGTATAGGGAGAGATTGATAACAGAAGCTTTGTTTATCGAATCAACTGACATGGAACACATGTAATAGGAATGATTCATCACCTGTCCCAGATATCTGGAAAATTCTTCTACTCAAACGACAAATGGGAGAGAACAAAGAAAACTATAAAATTCAAGTGTCAAAGTCGTGTGATTATAATTGTGATATGATTATGTTTTACAAACCAAACTATAGATATGATTACGAACAATAAATTTTGTTCGAAACGTCATCCAGTAAATAATACTGTTTCACTGTGTGATATATCTGATAAACAAACTAATATGGAATTACTTACTACCACAGTGCCCAAGTTTTACACATATATTAATTTTTAACCTTATCTAATCGGAAACCTCTTCTTCCATTGCATCATTCAGGTATTATGTTGTTTTTTCCTCACTTTGATATATTTTAGAAACTACTTTTGAGTAAGCTTTGAGCTTATCGGGGGCTAGTCAACGGGGAATGAAGACATCAGGACAAATATGGAGATGTACTGCTGAAGACCCATGCTCATCACAGAACCAAACGGAATCTAAATAATAACTATTGTGAATGTGTGAAATATCGGTTAGCGACAGGTGTGACCTAATATAAACAACCTCCCTAAGACTACATTATCATCATATAAAAATGAAATATCATTCTACTACAGAAATATACCCAGTATAGTGAGTCATCTAGTGGGGTCGTGTAATAATAGCAATGAAAAACTGAAAATACAATTAACTATCAATCGAACAACTACAGGAACACTCACTTCCAACTGGATAAACTCGTCCACCGTAGATCAGTCCTGTGATTTAAATTTGAAAAAATATATCGCGGTATGATGACTTGAAAAGAATTTTTGTTCCAATGTATTTTGGTTTTGTGATTGTCTAATATATATTAGTAGAGTCAGTATTCACCACCAGAATAGTAGTGAGTAATCTGATGGATTCCTGTCTACGTACAATAACAGACTAGTTATATCGTGACACATCTAGTAGTATCTATGTTTCATTTATGGCTTTCAGACTTACTATTGGTGAGATCATATCATGTAGATGATCCAGTCACCTCAGTCCTACTATCCCCCCTACCATGCATATTATTTTACACTAGCCAATCACATGATAGATTGCACAACCTTCAAATGACTGGGCTATTTTCCTATCACACATTCTCTTCCAATCATGGATTAAAATAAGTCAGTCTGCCCGATCAACATCACCTTGAATAGGTACTCCTCTTCTTGTTCTTACTGTTATAAAATATATTATATCATATATAATATCCGGTCCATTCTTGATCACAGTTCATACGTATGTTAATATCAAATAGCTAGTTATCTTTTCATGGTCATATTTTTATATAGAATAACAGATTAGTTATGGGATGACCAAAAGTGTTGGGCTGAATGGAATCACAAAAAATTGTCATATGGTGGTGACATAAACACATAAAAAATTCTCCAACCAATAAAATCAACCTAATAGAAAAAAATGGAGGGCTGGAAAATTGACTCCTCAGTTGAAGGTTGTTAATTGAGTCAATTGAGTGGCTAGTACAAAATAAAATGCATTAGAGAGAAGATAGTAAGACGTTGAATTAGACTGTTAGAGATTTGATCGCATGGAGTGGCGGATAGCTGTTTCGTCTAAGTGTAGGACTCTTCTTAGGTGCTTACTTACCGGGGTAAACCTTGTACCTTCCATGTACTAGGTGTGCTCGTACACCATTCAGTCACTGTAACCTGATCCAGTGGCCAATGCACGAATAACAATTTCTGCTGATCCATGATATACAGCGAAGAAATACGAGTCATTGTCATCGGCACTTAACTTTTCTCTTACCTGCCACAGTCGTTCAGTACTCCTTGGTTTTTAATGGTTCGACCATTAATGTCAGTTCAGTTCGTGATCGAACTCGAAAACAAATAAATCTATTCAGTGACACAAGTAAAATCCAATAGCAGTTCAACCTCTTAATATAGTATGTTTATGCAAACTCTGATCAAGTTTTGGCCGAATAGTTCCACAACAATGTGAAGACTATATTAAGTAATGTATATCAGGAAAACTGAAATAAATAGTTCGGGGTAGAACTTCGGTTGCGTCCCTTGAACGGTAAAATCTCGATCAGAGGTATTATGTATGTCACAACTTAGTAGTTGAAACTGCCACAGTTAAATCAATAAACCGATTACAGCTTTACATATAGCTACTATCGATATATTCATACATCAGATCATGATGGATTGATGAGTTATTGATTTAAGTATAAAACTTCGTCACTGTGGCAGAGTATAGCTCCAATATGGATAAGATATTATTTTGATAAATCACACAGTGTTGTGCAGTGACATTAACTGATGACGTTTCGAGCACAAATTATTGCTCAGTCAAAAATATCCAATACAGACGCGGGTTCGAATCTCAGAAGGGACATGAGCTCCTTCGAGGTTGCAGATACGCCTTGCTGACGAGTGCCAACTAGTACGGAACCTAGGTCCAAGGCTTCCTTCCGATTGCCTCCAACCATCTAATTACTCTGCATCACTGTGTGATTTATCAAAATAAAATCTTATCCGTAATAGATCTATGACTTCACTTTACTCCGTGCCCTCAGCCACCACGCCTCCCTTCAACAAAACAATATTGCATATTGAATCGAGACTGCTTGAAACTCTAATTAGTAGAAACTGGTTTTCCAAAAGACTTTGCCATTATATTAGTTAACTGTAAACAAGGTATAAACATAAAACGGCATATTGTGAGGTCAAATCACGTCAAGATGATAACAACAACAACGTCGTGGCATATGATGATTTCTCGCCTGTCCTCTGACAGACAGCACTTTCACACAAAAATAAATCCCATTGAACGACTCATTCTAAACATTAACAACACACAAACAAAATCGTCGTTAAATCATGCCTAGATGTTCTCATTTCTAAATGTCTCTACAGTTACACAATTAATCTCTTCGTCAAAGGATGAGTCATCTAGGGGCTTGTTCATGTGCTTCCTTGTCTACTCACTCACTCGCTTGATTGCTTAAGAGGTAGAGGTGCATGTCAGATGATTGGCCGTCATCCCAAATTCCATTAGAAAAATGTGATGTATTTGAGCAATACATTTCGAACAATCTGGTCCCCTACACATTCACTTATCAAGTCAATATTTATCCTATGTTAAAAATAAAGGCCGAGTAGAATACACAAATAAAACAAAAAGGATTTTAAAATTAATAAGAATAATTAACAACACCAGGTTTGGTTATCTATCTACCTATCTAATCAGATAAGGATTGCCAAGGTAGGTTGAGAATAATAAAATATTATTTCTGTACACACAGTTGGCAGGGGTGAACGGCTTGGCGATTAAACCACCAAGCTCATACCATACACATTTTAACCTGTGGTCCTGTAGTTTCCATATATTTTATTGAAATGGGCTAAAGCGATAGCTATTCGTAAATTTCAGCGCCTCACTGTGTGCTCAAAAACAATTTAATATTACATTCAATATAACATACCTTGGTGGTAATTCTATTATGGATAACATTTTATTCTGATTAAGTCACACAATATTATGCAGTAACATTTACTGATGACTACCTTTCGTGCAAAATTTTCATTATTTCTCATAATCATATCAAGGCAGTACTCACACAATTCTCTTGCTTCATTTATATAAACATGAATAAAAATTGATGATTAGACAGTTGAATAAAATCAATGTAAGATAAAGTACACTCTGAAACAATATCAGTTTTCAAGAGTTCGGTTTGTAAGCATCAGATTTCTTTATACTTGATTCGTATTTTCAATTGTGAAACACTCCCGACTAGACTTAACTTTCACACATCGGAAAAAAGTTCACCAAGACAGTTTATACTGAATTACAATTTGAGAATTCATATGTATTCAACCAACTGACAGATGATCATAAGAGAATATATAATAGTGAGATAGATAGATAGGCTTGGTTGGTGTCTTCAAAGCTAATGCGGTTGACGTTGTTGCTGTATGATGTATGCTGCCAGAAAACACTAGGAAGCACTTAAACATCTCAAAAATACTCACCAAATAGCAACATTACGATCGGATAAAGGTTTGACAGTTGTTCTAATCAATAAAGAAGACTATATTGCTGAGATGAACCTAATCCTACAAAATCCAGAAAAATTGATTGATTCAGTTTTAACATAGAAAATAACGCAAAAATATAACATTTCAGATTTCAGTACTACACTCCATGTAGCACACAAGAGAGACTACAATAAGCAGAAATGTACTGGAGAAAGAATAGCGACATGGAAAAATCACTAGAGATTATTGGATATGCGAGATGGCAAACAGTGAATACATCCGCGACACTCAGAACGATTTTGACCCAATTCTCTAATGGTCACCAACCATTGCCTCTAAACACTCCGAGAACTCAAGTGAGACAGTCTACACATCACTATGTGGCTGGCTCAAAGTAATAGTCAAAAACGTCACGGACTATAGTCAGATGTCGACTCAACCAACCAACCAACCAACCAACCAAAACTCTTTTCCAAATTAAACTGATGTCAGCTAACATTCCTCTTCGACGAGGAAGGCGATGGTTCATCATGCCCAACACACGCCCTAGCCATCTCAATCCACGTAACTTCACAACCTTATTGATGCACTTACTCCATCTTGCCTAACACTCTACGACTAATCTCATTAGTATTCACCATATTATACCACCTAACATGGGAAATAGAATGCAAACACCTGTGGTGGTTGTGAGTCGGTCTTAGACAGCTAGCCTTTCTTCCATTAAGTGGCCAAAACGCTGTACTACTTCACTCCCAATATTTATGCTTGGAGTCGGTGCAGTGCAGTCCTGCAGCATCGAATTACATATCAAAGGAGAGAATCACACGCCAAATATTCCAAGATTTCTGTCCAAAATGTTCACAAGACTCTGCATTTTGTCACAGTCTTCACCTAGGAGGACAATATCATCCCCGTACAAAAATGGGGAGGGTGAGCATTCCTGAAGGCCATCACCGACTGTCGGTCACTTCAGATGGAAACCTTACACAAGAACTGACACCGCTGAGTCAGTTCGAATACACTGAGATATTCTTCCTGGGAACTCCTTCATTTCAAATTCGTATGTTGTGAATTTGATTTGACATTCGCTGTCCTAAATTCAGATGAGAGTAGTCATAATTCTTCAACACCTCCAATTTCTGCTACAGCCTCCGACCACTAATTCGTTCTCAGGAGGATAGCATCACGGTCAATTGTGTTCATACAAAAAGCATAAGTGCAGAAAAAATATCAGAAAATACCAAAACAAAGCGGAATAGTGAACATGCAGCCTCAATGCTTGGCAGAGCTGGAAAACCCTGATTCCACCAAACCTATCGTGTACATGGCCTCCAGAAGCCGAACTGACCGAGTGAACTTTGCCACTTTCGCCACTTTGCGTCTTAAGGGAGACTGTCTTAGTTGCTCCTACTAAACCTAGTTCTCTTGCTAGATCTTCTGTGACCAATGTTGCGTCTGAACCGCTATCCAAAAACGCACAGGCTTGAACGACATTACCATTATATCTGGCTAAGATGGGCACTATAGCGAATGCTGTTTCACTTGCCGGAGTCTTGTCCAAAGTCATATCACTACACTGCTGAGCGTTGATACGCACATCATTTTTTATATCGTCGGATAACCCCTGGCTTCTGTGAAGCAATGTATGGTGTCTCCAACCACAACCTTCAACTGTACAGGACCTTGGAGAACGGCAATTATTTGCTATGTGATTTGCTTTGAAACATACGTTGCATAGTTTTCTCTTGGAAACAAATGCCAGACGTTCATCAAGGTCTTTATCTTTAAACTCCGAACACTGGTCTAGGAAATGTCCTCCCGAACATAATATACAGGGTGGGATAAATAAACGTGACTCGTTCTTAGGATCATTACTCGGTTTTTCGACATTATTCTCTGAGAGCCTGGTAACAAACACTCGGTGATTAGAATCAGAGTTTTTCTTCGTAGGGATGCTAAACTCTTTAGTATTTTTTCCCGTGGAATGCCCATTGATTAGCAGCCCATACCTGGTGTTACCCATATCTGACTGCTCCTTAACAAACACGCATAAGTTGCTAAATGATGGTTCGCGACCGCTCTTTATGACGTTGCAAGCCACCTTTATCCATTCTCTCTGTGAATGAAAAGGGAGTTTTAGGACTAGTTTTTCAATAGTTTTACCAGAATTCAAATCTGAAACGTAGTTCATCTGTTTTGAAGTCAGTTCGCAGGCTTGCATCTCGTGAGATAGCTTTCTTAATAATGCTGCATCATTGCTTTTAACATTCGGAAATTCTAGGACTTTCTCTATGAAAGTCCGGGCCACAACGTGCCTTTGCCCAAATGCTTCTTCTAACAGTTCTAGGGCTTTATAATAACCTTCCTCTGGCTCTAACAAAACACAGTGTTTGATTACATCTTTGGCTTCTCCCTCACAATACTGAATTAAGTAATTTAGCTTACTTCCGTATCCAATAGCATCATTATCCACCAAGTCTTCAAAATCCTTTATAAAATTCCAATAATTTACAGGATTACCGTCAAACTTAATGATCTCTCTTTTAGGCATGTCCAGAAACTTGGACATGGCTCTGGCGAGCTCACCGTTAGGAGATATAGCGCCTGTATGGGAAGTAGAAGGCTTGTAAGGCGACTTATTATGATTAGAACATTCACGACTAGCTTGTCGTAATCTTTCCAATTCAATTTCTTTCTCTATTTGGACTATACGCATTTTCGCTAGCTCCAGCTCTACCATATAATTTGATTTATACTCGTTGTTTCCATGGAAATCAGTTTCACTACTCTTTTCTGACTGTGGAGTTAACGTCAGCATAGTCTCATATTTTTCGTCTGCCATACTGTTCGAAACTTTGTAGGATTATTTTTGCCTACAGATTTAGTCCTTCCTCAGTACTCACGACACAGTCTTGGCTTAACTATAGTTAAGAACAGAATCACTTGACTTAAACTTTATCTGTTTCTTAAACATAAAATAAATCATACAATCACACCAAGAAAAAAATATACAAATCCATTGTCATTCAACAAAGGACAAAAACGTACCGAACAGTATTGAGGGAACGGACAAAATGAACAGTTAGTTAATAACATGTACACAAATAGAGTGACAGAAAACAAACGACACTCAAGGTCACATCACGTGGTGTGAGTTACATTAAATTAACCAATAATCGCGACGAAAGGGTCACATAATATTGATTAGCTGTCTATCATACACCCTATCTATCTGTCGCGATTAACACACTTTCTCATTTCACTTACATCTGTCAAGTGTACACTGCCCTATCATATATGGAGAAGATTTGTACACTCCCCTACCAGCTTACTTTCTCACCGAATAACAATTCTTAACCCTGAATTTTTAACAATAATAATGATAATAATAATAGTGATAATAATAATAATAATGACGACACTAATAATAAGGAATCTAAATCATCAGTGATAATTCCATACAAGGAAGGAACCTCGGAAGCCTTACGCAGAATTCTTAACAAGGCAGGAATAAAAATGGCATTCAAACCCACAAACTCAATTAGAAACAAGCTTTGTCGGTTGAAGGATCCTATAGAGCCTTTAAAACAAAACAATTTAGTTTATCTAATACCCTGCTGGAATGATTGTAAGGTCAAATACATAGGTCAAACTAGTAGAACGGGGGCAGTCAGACTAGCTGAACATGAAAACCTAGCAAAATCTAGATTGGTTGACCCGAATAAGATAAGAAATCTAGAGAATAGTTCAGCTATAGCACTCACCATATGCAGTTACACACAACCATACAATAGGATGGGATAGGATGACAGTTTCAAAATCTAATGTCACAGGGTATAGGGAGAGATTGATAACAGAAGCTTTGTTTATCGAATCAACTGACATGGAATACATGTAATAGGAATGATTCATCACCTGTCCCAGATATCTGGAAAATTCTACTACCCCCACAACAAATGGGAGAGAACAAAGAAAACTATAAAACTCAAGAGTCAAAGTCGTGTGATTATAATTGTGATATGATTATGTTTTACAAACCAAACTATAGATATGATTACGAACAATAAATTTTGTTCGAAACGTCATCCAGTAAATAATACTGTTTCACTGTGTGATATATCTGATAAACAAACTAATATGGAATTACTTACTACCACAGTGCCCAAGTTTTACACATATATTAATTTTTAACCTTATCTAATCGAAAACCTCTTCTTCCATTGCATCATTCAGGTATTATGTTGTTTTTTCCTCACTTTGATATATTTTAGAAACTACTTTTGAGTAAGCTTTGAGCTTATCGGGGGCTAGTCAACGGGGAATGAAGACATCAGGACAAATATGGAGATGTACTGCTGAAGACCCATGCTCATCACAGAACCAAACGGAATCTAAATAATAACTATTGTGAATGTGTGAAATATCGGTTAGCGACAGGTGTGACCTAATATAAACAACCTCCCTAAGACTACATTATCATCATATAAAAATGAAATATCATTCTACTACAGAAATATACCCAGTATAGTGAGTCATCTAGTGGGGTCGTGTAATAATCGCAATGAAAAACTGAAAATACAATTAACTATCAATCGAACAACTACAGGAACACTCACTTCCAACTGGATAAACTCGTCCACCGTAGATCAGTCCTGTGATTTAAATTTGAAAAAATATATCGCGGTATGATGACTTGAAAAGAATTTTTGTTCCAATGTATTTTGGTTTTGTGATTGTCTAATATATATTAGTAGAGTCAGTATTCACCACCAGAATAGTAGTGAGTAATCTGATGGATTCCTGTCTACGTACAATAACAGACTAGTTATATCGTGACACATCTAGTAGTATCTATGTTTCATTTATGGCTTTCAGACTTACTATTGGTGAGATCATATCATGTAGATGATCCAGTCACCTCAGTCCTACTATCCCCCCTACCATGCATATTATTTTACACTAGCCAATCACATGATAGATTGCACAACCTTCAAATGACTGGGCTATTTTCCTATCACACATTCTCTTCCAATCATGGATTAAAATAAGTCAGTCTGCCCGATCAACATCACCTTGAATAGGTACTCCTCTTCTTGTTCTTACTGTTATAAAATATATTATATCATATATAATATCCGGTCCATTCTTGATCACAGTTCATACGTATGTTAATATCAAATAGCTAGTTATCTTTTCATGGTCATATTTTTATATAGAATAACAGATTAGTTATGGGATGACCAAAAGTGTTGGGCTGAATGGAATCACAAAAAATTGTCATATGGTGGTGACATAAACACATAAAAAATTCTCCAACCAATAAAATCAACCTAATAGAAAAAAATGGAGGGCTGGAAAATTGACTCCTCAGTTGAAGGTTGTTAATTGAGTCAATTGAGTGGCTAGTACAAAATAAAATGCATTAGAGAGAAGATAGTAAGACGTTGAATTAGACTGTTAGAGATTTGATCGCATGGAGTGGCGGATAGCTGTTTCGTCTAAGTGTAGGACTCTTCTTGGGTACTTACTTACCGGGGCGAACCTTGTACCTTCCATGTACTAGGTGTGCTCGTACACCATTCAGTCACTGTAACCTGATCCAGTGGCCAATGCACGAATAACAATTTCTGCTGATCCATGATATACAGCGAAGAAATACGAGTCATTGTCATCGGCACTTAACTTTTCTCTTACCTGCCACAGTCGTTCAGTACCCCTTGGTTTTTATTGGTTCGACCATTAATGTCAGTTCAGTTCGTGATCGAACTCGAAAACAAATAAATCTATTCAGTGACACAAGTAAAATCCAATAGCAGTTCAACCTCTTAATATAGTATGTTTATGCAAACTCTGATCAAGTTTTGGCCGAATAGTTCCACAACAATGTGAAGACTATATTAAGTAATGTATATCAGGAAAACTGAAATAAATAGTTCGGGGTAGAACTTCGGTTGCGTCCCTTGAACGGTAAAATCTCGATCAGAGGTATTATGTATGTCACAACTTAGTAGTTGAAACTGCCACAGTTAAATCAATAAACCGATTACAGCTTTACATATAGCTACTATCGATATATTCATACATCAGATCATGATGGATTGATGAGTTATTGATTTAAGTATAAAACTTCGTCACTGTGGCAGAGTATAGCTCCAATATGGATAAGATATTATTTTGATAAATCACACAGTGTTGTGCAGTGACATTAACTGATGACGTTTCGAGCACAAATTATTGCTCAGTCAAAAATATCCAATACAGACGCGGGTTCGAATCTCAGAAGGGACATGAGCTCCTTCGAGGTTGCAGATACGCCTTGCTGACGAGTGCCAACTAGTACGGAACCTAGGTCCAAGGCTTCCTTCCGATTGCCTCCAACCATCTAATTACTCTGCATCACTGTGTGATTTATCAAAATAAAATCTTATCCGTAATAGATCTATGACTTCACTTTACTCCGTGCCCTCAGCCACCACGCCTCCCTTCAACAAAACAATATTGCATATTGAATCGAGACTGCTTGAAACTCTAATTAGTAGAAACTGGTTTTCCAAAAGACTTTGCCATTATATTAGTTAACTGTAAACAAGGTATAAACATAAAACGGCATATTGTGAGGTCAAATCACGTCAAGATGATAACAACAACAACGTCGTGGCATATGATGATTTCTCGCCTGTCCTCTGACAGACAGCACTTTCACACAAAAATAAATCCCATTGAACGACTCATTCTAAACATTAACAACACACAAACAAAATCGTCGTTAAATCATGCCTAGATGTCCTCATTTCTAAATATCTCCACAGTTACACACTTAATCTCTTCCTCAAAGGATGAGTCATCTAGGGGCTTGTTCATGTGCTTCCTTGTCTACTCACTCACTCGCTTGCTTGCTTAAGAGGTAGAGGTGCATGTCAGATGATTGGCCGTCATCCCAAATTCCATTAGAAAAATGTGATGTATTTGAGCAATACATTTCGAACAATCTGGTCCCCTACACATTCACTTATCAAGTCAATATTTATACTATGTTAAAAATAAAGGCCGATTAGAATACACAAATAAAACAAAAAGGATTTTAAAATTAATAAGAATAATTAACAACACTAGGCTTGGTTATCTATCTACCTATCTAATCAGATAAGGATTGCCAAGGTAGGTTGAGAATAATAAAATATTATTTCTGTACACACAGTTGGCAGGGGTGAACGGCTTGGCGATTAAACCACCAAGCTCATACCATACACATTTTAACCTGTGGTCCTGTAGTTTCCATATATTTTATTGAAATGGGCTAAAGCGATAGCTATTCGTAAATTTCAGCGCCTCACTGTGTGCTCAAAAACAATTTAATATTACATTCAATATAACATACCTTGGTGGTAATTCTATTATGGATAACATTTTATTCTGATTAAGTCACGCAATATTATGCAGTAACATTTACTGATGACTACCTTTCGTGCAAAATTTTCATTATTTCTCATAATCATATCAAGGCAGTACTCACACAATTCTCTTGCTTCATTTATATAAACATGAATAAAAATTGATGATTAGACAGTTGAATAAAATCAATGTAAGATAAAGTACACTCTGAAACAATATTAGTTTTCAAGAGTTCGGTTTGTAAGCATCAGATTTCTTTATACTTGATTCGTATTTTCAATTGTGAAACACTCCCGACTAGACTTAACTTTCACACATCGGAAAAAAGTTCACCAAGACAGTTTATACTGAATTACAATTTGAGAATTCATATGTATTCAACCAACTGACAGATGATCATAAGAGAATATATAATAAGTGAGGATAGATAGATAGGCTTGGTTGGTGTCTTCAAAGCTAATGCGGTTGACGTTGTTGCTGTATGATGTATGCTGCCAGAAAACACTAGGAAGCACTTAAACATCTCAAAAATACTCACCAAATAGCAACATTACGATCGGATAAAGGTTTGACAGTTGTTCTAATCAATAAAGAAGATTATATTGCCGAGATGAACCTAATCCTACAAAATCCAGAAAAATTGATTGATTCAGTTTTAACATAGAAAATAACGCAAAAATATAACATTTCAGATTTCAGTACTACACTCCATGTAGCACACAAGAGACTACAATAAGCAGAAATGTACTGGAGAAAGAATAGCGACATGGAAAAATCACTAGAGATTATTGGATATGCGAGATGGCAAACAGTGAATACATCCGCGACACTCAGAACGATTTTGACCCAATTCTCTAATGGTCACCAACCATTGCCTCTAAACACTCCGAGAACTCAAGTGAGACAGTCTACACATCACTATGTGGCTGGCTCAAAGTAATAGTCAAAAACGTCACGGACTATAGTCAGGTGTCGACTCAACCAACCAACCAACCAACCAAAACTCTTTTCCAAATTAAACTGATGTCAGCTAACATTCCTCTTCGACGAGGAAGGCGATGGTTCATCATGCCCAACACACGCCCTAGCCATCTCAATCCACGTAACTTCACAACCTTATTGATGCACTTACTCCATCTTGCCTAACACTCTACGACTAATCTCATTAGTATTCACCATATTATACCACCTAACATGGGAAATAGAATGCAAACACCTGTGGTGGTTGTGAGTCGGTCTTAGACAGCTAGCCTTTCTTCCATTAAGTGGCCAAAACGCTGTACTACTTCACTCCCAATATTTATGCTTGGAGTCGGTGCAGTGCAGTCCTGCAGCATCGAATTACATATCAAAGGAGAGAATCACACGCCAAATATTCCAAGATTTCTGTCCAAAATGTTCACAAGACTCTGCATTTTGTCACAGTCTTCACCTAGGAGGACAATATCATCCCCGTACAAAAATGGGGAGGGTGAGCATTCCTGAAGGCCATCACCGACTGTCGGTCACTTCAGATGGAAACCTTACACAAGAACTGACACCGCTGAGTCAGTTCGAATACACTGAGATATTCTTCCTGGGAACTCCTTCATTTCAAATTCGTATGTTGTGAATTTGATTTGACATTCGCTGTCCTAAATTCAGATGAGAGTAGTCATAATTCTTCAACACCTCCAATTTCTGCTACAGCCTCCGACCACTAATTCGTTCTCAGGAGGATAGCATCACGGTCAATTGTGTTCATACAAAAAGCATAAGTGCAGAAAAAATATCAGAAAATACCAAAACAAAGCGGAATAGTGAACATGCAGCCTCAATGCTTGGCAGAGCTGGAAAACCCTGATTCCACCAAACCTATCGTGTACATGGCCTCCAGAAGCCGAACTGACCGAGTGAACTTTGCCACTTCCACGTAAAATGAAAATCGAAGGCAGTTTTCAATGTTTCTGATTAGTAGGTCTAGAATGAACACAAATATG
The DNA here is from genome assembly GCA_944472155.2 of Trichobilharzia szidati. Lineage (NCBI taxonomy): Eukaryota > Metazoa > Platyhelminthes > Trematoda > Strigeidida > Schistosomatidae > Trichobilharzia > Trichobilharzia szidati. Next base: position 30,787,757 of record OX235276.1, on the reverse strand, counting down.
TTGATGTATCTCTCCCTATATCATCATCCAGTCCAACTTCACTGCCTCACGCATAAAGTTTATCCCTCTAAAACTTAACCATATACCAATAACAAATGCAACAACATTACCTCTTATCTACCTAAGGGCGAAATGTACGCCTTACAGGTCACGCGGGAAGTAACATCAGTGACAAATATGGACAACAGAAGGAAAAACTAAGTTCAATTCACTATCCAGTGAATAAAGAAGTGAGATAAGAACAACAAAAAAAATGACCAACCAAACCTCATTACCAAAAAGGAGGAACAAAGAAAACAATAGGCTGTTCACTTCAAAAATTCTTCAACTGACCATCACTTACAATCCATCCAGAAATACCATCAACAACCACAGAACAACTGGTCAGTGGATACCAGTCCTCCAACGAATGCACAAGTCTCCGATGCACTCAGGCTACTAAAAGTGGAGAAGGCAACAGGACCACGCGGAATTCTCTTCTGAGGCACTGAAAACAGATCACGAGACTACAGTTGACATCCTCACGACACTAATGTAAAAATTTCGCAAGGAAAGAAAGAAATGTACCTATTGATCGGATGAAAAACTACATTGTTGAATTACCAAAGAAGGGCAAATTACTCCTCTGAAAGAACTGGCGCAGAATCATGCCGTTCTCCACAGCAAGAGAAATATTAGTTCACGTCATCCTAGAGAGACTAGAAGATGCACTGGATACAAGAAAAGAAAACCATGTACTGTAAAAATTGCAACCCTACGAATAATCATCGAACTCAGGATAGAACCAGTCAAATCTCTACCTCAACTTCGTCAGCTTTTAAGAGGCCTCCGACAGCGTTGCCCACTAGGTGATCTGGAAACTATCACCGATGTTATTCCTACTTGTTTGGGATTGGGTTATGCGGGAGACCCTCAGAAGGGGGCAGACAGGAGTACGTTGGACCGAGGAGACTCTATAAAAACTCAACTTTGTGTGTGATCTATGTCTTTTAAATAAATTCGAAGACCTACAGTCGGGAACCGACGAACTGGCATAAGACACTGACTGCAAATACAAGACTTCTGATGAAGACTGAGAAGACGGAGGTGGAGATAACAAACCACCGACAACAAGCACCAATCACTATCAATGAAACAAATTTGAAAGACATCACTTGCTTTACCTAGCTAGAAAGTATCTTTTCGACTACAGGCCGAGTCACGATTAAGTCAAGAACAGCCTTCATCACTCTGAAATCAGTTTAGAAATCTTCTGCACTCAACATTAACAACAAAATCCCCATTTTCAACACCGATGTTAAGTCAGTCCCTCTAAATTGATCAGAAACTTGACTCACGCCTGACGAAAAGCATTTCCACTAAAGAAGTTTATTAACAGCTACCTTCTCTGGCTCCACACCGAAGATCAGACGGCTGGAGAGAAAGAATTAGCAAAAACGAACTCCGGTGACGAAACAATCAAGAACCCATTGGTCAACACAAATATACAGAAAACGGAAGTGGACCTGACACTCTGAGGAGACTATCGGTAGAGTGGGAAATGACGACTTGGGCGTTCGACAGCGGCAACGAGGAGACCGCGTGAGGAGGAAATGAAAACTTATGGGTAATATTGAGGCCGGGTTAATGGGGACTGCAGAACATACGACAAAATGGAAATGACCTATTGAAGTTCTATGCAACCAAGAGAATAACAATGTAAAATTGTTTTGCTAAAATCTCTTGGTTCAAGCGCATACCAAAACACTAACAACAACAACAACAAACAAACATTTTAACACTTACAGATTTGTTTCCTCCGACTTAAGATTCAGTTGCAACCGGACATCATTGTTAGTAACACTGTGACCATTGCTGCTCTCTCTGGTAAGGTTTGTTTAACCATAACTTTATCTGGAATTTCTTCATGTACCATAATTATGTCATCATCCTCTTCTCCGTTAGACTTCAAAAGGGAAAAAAATCAACGAATTACACAATGAAGCCTTTCTTTGTAAAAACGAATTTTGATCAAGATACTGACTGTTTTACCAGAATTCAAATCTGAAACATAGTTCATCTGTTTTAAAGTCAGTTCGCAGGCTTGCATCTCGTGAGATAGCTTTCTTAATAATGCTGCATCATTGCTTTTAACATTCGGAAATTCTAGGACTTTCTCTATGAAAGTCCGGGCCACAACGTGCCTTTGCCCAAATGCTTCTTCTAACAGTTCTAGGGCTTTATAATAACCTTCCTCTGGCTCTAACAAAACACAGTGTTTGATTACATCTTTGGCTTCTCCCTCACAATACTGAATTAAGTAATTTAGCTTACTTCCGTATCCAATAGCATCATTATCCACCAAGTCTTCAAAATCCTTTATAAAATTCCAATAATTTACAGGATTACCGTCAAACTTAATGATCTCTCTTTTAGGCATGTCCAGAAACTTGGACATGGCTCTGGCGAGCTCACCGTTAGGAGATATAGCGCCTGTATGAGAAGTAGAAGGCTTGTAAGGCGACTTATTATGATTAGAACATTCACGACTAGCTTGTCGTAATCTTTCCAATTCAATTTCTTTCTCTATTTGGACTATACGCATTTTCGCTAGCTCCAGCTCTACCATATAATTTGATTTATACTCGTTGTTTCCATGGAAATCAGTTTCACTACTCTTTTCTGACTGTGGAGTTAACGTCAGCATAGTCTCATATTTTTCGTCTGCCATACTGTTCGAAACTTTGTAGGATTATTTTTGCCTACAGATTTAGTCCTTCCTCAGTACTCACGACACAGTCTTGGCTTAACTATAGTTAAAAACAGAACCACTTGACTTAAACTTTATCTGTTTCTTAAACATAAAATAAATCATACAATCACACCAAGAAAAAAATATACAAATCCATTGTCATTCAACAAAGGACAAAAACGTACCGAACAGTATTGAGGGAACGGACAAAATGAACAGTTAGTTAATAACATGTACACAAATAGAGTGACAGAAAACAAACGACACTCAAGGTCACATCACGTGGTGTGAGTTACATTAAATTAACCAATAATCGCGACGAAAGGGTCACATAATATTGATTAGCTGTCTATCATACACCCTATCTATCTGTCGCGATTAACACACTTTCTCATTTCACTTACATCTGTCAAGTGTACACTGCCCTATCATATATGGAGAAGATTTGTACACTCCCCTACCAGCTTACTTTCTCACCGAATAACAATTCTTAACCCTGAATTTTTAACAATAATAATGATAATAATAATAGTGATAATAATAATAATAATAATAATAATAATAATAATAATAATAATAATAATGACGACACTAATAATAAGGAATCTAAATCATCAGTAGTAATTCCATACAAGGAAGGAACCTCGGAAGCCTTACGCAGAATTCTTAACAAGGCAGGAATAAAAATGGCATTCAAACCCACAAACTCAATTAGAAACAAGCTTTGTCGGTTGAAGGATCCTATAAAGCCTTTAAAACAAAACAGTTTAGTTTATCTAATACCCTCCTGGAATGATTGTCAGGTTAAATACATAGGTCAAACTAGTAGAACAGGGGCAGTCAGACTAGCTGAACATGAAAACCTAGCAAAATCTAGAGAATAGTTCAGCTATAGCACTCACCATATGCAGTTACACACAACCATACAATAGGATGGGATAGGATGACAGTTTCAAAATCTAATGTCACAGGGTATAGGGAGAGATTGATAACAGAAGCTTTGTTTATCGAATCAACTGACATGGAATACATGTAATAGGAAAGATTCATCACCTGTCCCAGATATCTGGAAAATTCTTCTACTCAAACGACAAATGGGAGAGAACAAAGAAAACTATAAAACTCAAGAGTCAAAGTCGTGTGATTATAATTGTGATATGATTATGTTTTACAAACCAAACTATAGATATGATTACGAACAATAAATTTTGTTCGAAACGTCATCCAGTAAATAATACTGTTTCACTGTGTGATATATCTGATAAACAAACTAATATGGAATTACTTACTACCACAGTGCCCAAGTTTTACACATATATTAATTTTTAACCTTATCTAATCGAAAACCTCTACTTCCATTGCATCATTCAGGTATTATGTTGTTTTTTCCTCACTTTGATTTATTTTAGAAACTACTTTTGAGTAAGCTTAGAGCTTATCGGGGGCCAGTTAACGAGGACTGAAGAGATCAGGACAAATATGGAGATGTACTGCTGAAGACCCATGCTCATCACAGAACCAAACGGAATCTAAATAATAACTATTGTGAATGTGTGAAATATCGGTTAGCGACAGGTGTGACGTAACATAAACAACCTCCCTAAGATTACATTATCATCATATAAAAATGAAATGTCATTCTACTACAGAAATATACCCAGTATAGTGAGTCATCTAGTGGGGTCGTGTAATAATCGCAATGAAAAACTGAAAATACAATTAACTATCAATCGAACAACTACAGGAACACTCACTTCCAACTGGATAAACTCGTCCACCGTAGATCAGTCCTGTGATTTAAATTTGAAAAAATATATCGCGGTATGATGACTTGAAAAGAATTTTTGTTCCAATGTATTTTGGTTTTGTGATTGTCTAATATATATTAGTAGAGTCAGTATTCACCACCAGAATAGTAGTGAGTAATCTGATGGATTCCTGTCTACGTACAATAACAGACTAGTTATATCGTGACACATCTAGTAGTATCTATGTTTCATTTATGGCTTTCAGACTTACTATTGGTGAGATCATATCATGTAGATGATCCAGTCACCTCAGTCCTACTATCCCCCCTACCATGCATATTATTTTACACTAGCCAGTCACATGATAGATTGCACAACCTTCAAATGACTGGGCTATTTTCCTATCACACATTCTCTTCCAATCATGGATTAAAATAAGTCAGTCTGCCCGATCAACATCACCTTGAATAGGTACTCCTCTTCTTGTTCTTACTGTTATAAAGTATATTATATTATATATAATATCCGGTCCATTCTTGATCACAGTTCATACGTATGTTAATATTAAATAGCTAGTTATCTTAATATCAGTAAAAAGTTTGAGCATTGTGGATTAGATAAAAAAAAGTATAATTATATTTCAAAAGTTTACACACAATGATAAGTTTTGTTATTGGTAATATTTCGAGCAAAATTACTGCCCATGTTCACACCACTGTTGGAATTGTTTGATTCACACATTTATGATTTGTACTCATATATATAGTTGATTATTTTTGCTCACTCATATTTTTATTTTTTTGTATTTGAGTTGTATTCCACGTTCATTCATGTTTTTGTATCCAGAATTATATTCCAAGTTGTTGATAGTTGTACTGAGTCACCCTTGTTACATGTATCCGGTGTGGCTTTAATGAATACCGATTCTGTTATAAGTCTTTCTTTCCATTTGTTCATGTTAGTTTTTAGAATATTAGTGTTATAAACAAACAACAGTTACACTAGCTATGCGTTCAAAACAAAATCATTCAACCATATCTACTATCAAGATAACAATCTTGTTGATTTCTACTCACCCAACTTCCTAAAACTCTTGTATTTCCCTCTTTATGTCTCCTAGATATTTCCATATTTTCCTCCTCCGTTTCGATTTGCATTCTGATTACAACTCACACATGAAATTAGTCATCTTATCACACATTTATTCGACTGATTAACACGAACAGCTAGACTTGTGAATACTGCTCACTTTTATTACTTTCTTCGTGCATGAAAAAATCATGCATCAATGTCACTGACTGTAGAGTTGGTGAGGCAAATGAATTCCCTGAAAACAGCCTCTTCACCGGACTAAGTGTTTTCTTTTCATAAAGGATTAAGCCACAAAATAACTATACAAGTTACCATTTAATAATGTGTTATCACTTTCATGACAGTAATTCATCTCAGTGGATATGTAGCTCGAAAGTGTCTACTCTTTCTACTGTCTTGTACAGAACTTCGACTAGGCTCTGTAAACCATTCAGATTTTGTTTTGACCAGTTCATATTTGTTTTCGGAGGTGAACAGCGAACCATGATGTAGTCTTGATGGAAATCCAATCGAAACTTCTTTTTCGAATTTAAGATGAAATCCTATAGGATACAAACAAATATGGAAATAAGTGTTTTCAGCTTTCCGTTTACTCCAACTACCACTCGTACGTAAAGTGAGTTGTATACATCGGATGGTTATGACCGAGACACACTTACGTGTTAAAAATATTAACTGAAGTACAACTCAGTCTAGAGAGTTTTTGTGTGAAACACCGGATAAGTTAGTCGATTTGCAGCCAAATTTATTCATAAATGAAAATGATACTTCAGACATTGTTATTTGAGCAGCCGGAAGATATAGCATAGCATACACTGACACAATAGGAGCTGCAGTTGGTTTTTGAATCGTACCTCCTGCATTAACATACAATTAACCACACAATAGGGTGGGATAGAGTCGAAATTCTAAGAAGTAATAATATAGGTAGGTGGAGATAGAGATGGATTACTGAATCCTGTCTGGTTCATCGAGTCTACGCCCAACACATGCACAATAGAAGTGACTCAACGCAAATACCAGAGATATGGAAGACATTATTACCAGTCAAATCAGAGGAGGATAATAAATAATGTTAAAATGTATTCACTTCAATTCACATTATAACATTCTAATAAGTTATTTATTCATTTATTTTACAATGAAAACATCTTATTTCCCATCTTATTGTATTTTATTCATAACACTCAAATTATTAGTTGTGAATGTACTTCAACTTATATTGATTTTATACAAATGTGGAATTATCAATTTTTATTTATGTCATGTACATAAACGAAGCAGAAAGTTGTGTGAGTGAGTACCTTGATATGATTATGAGCAGTAATGAAAATTGTGCTCAAAAGGTGGTCATCAGTTAATATTACTATATAACACTGTGTGATTTATCAACATAAAATCTTATCCATATCGGAGTTATGCTCTACCACAGTGGCCAAGATTTATACTTATATCAAAGAAATCAGTTACCCATATGAATTTCAGTCAAACGATAACATGCAATTTACTATCTGAAACATGTAAGGCAATCTCAAAACACTCACACAGTATATTTAGATAAAAGGCAACACAGCACAAAGGACCAATATATCCTTTTAACTTGACCTGAGTCTATTTTCTCACCTCTTACCTCTTTATTAATTTCATATATATTCCTATGACAAGTCCGTGTGTGATCAGATTGTTCGAAATGTGTTGCGCAAATACATTGCGTTCAAAAACAATTTGTCATCACATTGAACCTTCCTTGGTAAATTTTGTTTTGATACTATAACAGATGTACTATTACCTCTGTTATTTGGTTTAGTGGTCTTCATTGTTACTTTGACCTTGAATATGTCCTTTAAACTTGACCTAAGTCCAATTTCTCACCTCTTACCTCTTTATTAATTTCATGATATAAATAGACAATTATTTAGTGTTAAAAGAGTAACTACTTATGTAGATAGTAATGAGACAAAGAGGTGGAGTTCTGATTTCTCTTGGATACAAGCATGGACTATACACAAAATACAAGATAGAACAACAGAGTGAATTTATACATATGTCGATGGTGACTTCAGGAATGTGGGTGTGAATAGTGAAGTAAAATTATAAAATCGATAAATTCATTTCATTTATATCTTACAATATTACTCACCCCTACCCTCCTCAACTCTTCACCACAATATATACATATACGTAAATATAAAAATTCACTCTGTCGTTCTATCTTGTTTTTTGTCTCCAGTGCATACTTGTTTCCAAGCGAAATGTAAACTCCACCGCCTTATCTAATTATTACCTAAATAGTTAGTCTTTGAGATATAACTCGAATTCATCGTCGAAAAGTAGGTTCTGACACCATTTCTTAACTTAAATTTGATTTTGTGTAGGATGTAGACGAGTTAAGTGAGAGAGAGAGAGAGAGAATCGACGAAGTAAAACGAGGTCGTATTATCTTGCAACTGCAAATATGTTTCTGCCTTCTTTATTCAAATTAATGCAGGCAACAGGCTGTATGAAATTAACCAGGTGGTTTGGCGACACCCCACCCTCCCCACTACTGACAGCTTTGAATGCTCATCGCAATGTGACAAAATATTTCCTAAGCAGCCCAAGAAGGATTCACGCGGAGCAATAGAGAATAACGGAGAGGAAATAAATGTTTAGTAATCGAGCTTATTCTTTTACTCTATTAAAAGTCTACACTTTTCCAACATTACAGTATTATCGTGTTAACATTCCAACGACAATCGGCATTGTAAGTAACAGAATGGAAAACCAATGAAAATAAAATACGACAACTAAAAATTAATCCATGGGAAATTCCCTCCTCACTCCCGGCCCCAACACACACACACCTCGAACATTATCAAAACACAAGACAAGTAGTTCAGCGAAGAGGCTCTCTTCAAGGAATTCCCTTACCCCCTTGCTTCTACAATCCTATTTATATGCAATTTTCCCCATGAAACAGGCCTGTAACAAAAGTGATGACTATTTGTCATAATCGTGTAGTCGCTAATTAATATTAGTCAGTGCATGTGAGCAGCTGAACAAGTGGATTCCAGTTACCAGAATGATTGAGTGAAGAAATATTCGCTTTTCAATTAGATCCTCATCTCTCACTCTACTCTAATGTATTTATAGCATTTTTATTAGCATACACAACAGTTTACCAATCAGGTGGCACTGGTATCTTTGTTACCAATAATTAGTCAGTGTGAAAATGTCAATGGGGTGATAAATCAGGAAGAAAATTAATACACACAATTAAAAGGTAGAAATGGTCACAACACGTGGATTGCATAATGCTGCATAATTTTGGAAAGATCACGAGTAATTAAGGAATAAGTGTGTTCACAGGTTGTATACGTAACAGATTGTCAAAGAAAATAAAACGATTTGGACAGTGATAATTTGTAACTAAGGTTGATGAAGGGGTCATAAGAATAAAATGATTTTACAACGATAACATGTAATTAAAGATGAAGCAGTCAGAGGAGTTAAATAATTCAGACAATTATAATTTTTACAATTTTTAAAGGTTTATGGGAAGAGGGGCGAAGTAGTCCGGTTTATACATTCATGTAACGATGTCCAATTACAAATACATAAGATGATGACTAATTTAATGCGTCAGTTGTGATCACCATGCACATCGAAACGAAGGAAATATGGAATGATGTATTAGTGTTATAAACAAACAACAGTTACACTAGCTATGCGTTCAAAACAAAATCATTCAACCATATCTACTATCAAGATAACAATCTTGTTGATTTCTACTCACCCAACTTCCTAAAACTCTTGTATTTCCCTCTTTATGTCTCTTAGTGTTTTAACTGCAATGGATTAAGGTAAAACCCCGTCGCTAATTTGTTGTAGCTGTAGGGGATTTAAATTGAGGACGTTGTCGCCTTGTGCTGTCTGCGCCTGACTAATATGTCTATCTGCTTCTGGTACCTTCCGATTCAGCGAACCACGCAAATATCAAAAGACAAAAGCTGGCCTGTGACTGTGTATTGTAGTACAACAACGACGACTACGACGACGAATAACTTATTTAGGAAATGGTATTTATACAATTTTACAACCAATAGAGACAGCTAACGGTATTTGAAATAATTGGTCGTAATAGTCAATAACAATTTGCGTGGGAATGATGATATACCACTTATGCGAGATTAACAGTCATTAAGATAATTGAACAATAACAAAGTGTGTGGGAATTGATGATATACAACTTATGCGAGATTAACAGTCGTTAAGATAATTGAACAATAACAAAGTGTGTGGGATCCTATCACCTAGATATTTCCATATTTTCCTCCTCCGTTTCGATTTGCATTCTGATTACAACTCACACATGAAATTAGTCATCTTATCACACATTTATTCGACTGATTAACACGAACAGCTAGACTTGTGAATACTGCTCACTTTTATTACTTTCTTCGTGCATGAAAAAAATCATGCATCAATGTCACTGACTGTAGAGTTGGTGAGGCAAATGAATTCCCTGAAAACAGCCTCTTCACCGGACTAAGTGTTTTCTTTTCATAAAGGATTAAGCCACAAAATAACTATACAAGTTACCATTTAATAATGTGTTATCACTTTCATGACAATTATTCATCGATATATTCTCTCAGCTGACCTTTCATGTGGATAATTCATCACAAAAACGCAAATGAACTGACTTTCAGCCTAATTTGCCAGTAAACTGATTCGAAACAATGCTTCACCTTTCAAACTAATTTCGTCATCGCAGTTACAAGAACAATGTAACAAAAAAGCTGTTTAAATAAAGCAATAATAGGACGTATTTCGTCTGAATCGTGTAATCATGAACACTCATCTCAGTGATCTAATGGTTAGTGTATTCATTAGCTGTGAGTATTTAAAATTAAAGATAGTCAGTATCGCTTTTCCTGCCTGTGCATTCATATTTGAATTAATGTAGGTATAATGGTGTATTTTCCGACATTTAGACTAGATATCTTATGTCTCTCAGAATAATTTCGATAGTTGAAAAATAATTGAAGAGATGGAAATACAGTGAAATCCAAACGGACAACTGATGAATTTTACTTTAGATGTTGTAAATTACAAGTCAAAATTGTCACCGCGTAACATGTTTTGTGATTTTAAATTGTCAATTTGTCGTAATCCTTAACTATTTTCATCACAGTTAGTTGTACCACTCACTACATATCTCAGTGAAATTGCGCAAGAGAGATGTCATAGTATCAGACAGCTGTTTAATAGCGAATTCAGTTATTATTTCTTGCTTTCATTTGTATGACATCTCGGAACATCATTTGGCGTTTTCGATAAAGTAGTTCGTCCACCACACAGATCGATGGATGTCTGATGCTGGCCTAACCACGAGACCTGTTCCTCGAAGGAAAATTGTACATTTCGTTGTTAGACAAACACCTAGTGATAGATTTACATCATCTTTTCATAAACAGAAATTTTAGTCTTATACAAATACGAATGGAGAAAATCAATCAGACCTTATTCATTTTTGTAGAACAGTATGAGAAATGCTCTATGTATCCTAAACTGAAATGTACAGTGTGGATTCATGAAGACAGTTTCATTTCATCCAGGGGAAATATGTGCGTAGAATTGGCTTTTTGGAATTAGTGAATAATAGATGGAAATTGTAACCTCGCCTAGATTACTAGGTCACTAGTATTCTAGCCGGTCCCAAGCCCGGATAAAGAGGGAGGGTTGGGGCGTGGTGCTAGCAACTCCACCCCCAAAACTTAACCAAATTGCTACTAAAACTTCAACGCACAAATATATTCAAAATTCTAAAATTACAAATAGTGACCTTATTTTTCGCTGGAATCGGGGAAGTGAAATGACGCGGGCTGGTGAAAGCCTTCGGGAAGCCAGTCAGCCGATGTGCCTTCTTTCGATGAAAGCGAAAATAAGGATGGGGACGTGGAATGTTCGTACAATGTACGAAGCTGGGAAGGCTGCTCAGGTTGCCGCAGAAATGAGGAGATATAGAATAGAAGTGTTGGGAATCTGCGAGAGCAGATGGAACGGATGTGGAAGGAGCCAACTATCAACTGGAGAGACAATAATCTACTCCGGTCACCCAGAGGACAATCACGAGCACACCGAGGGAGTAGCCATCATGATGTCACCAACAGCGGCTAAAGCTCTCATGCAGTGGGAACCAATCTCCTCCAGGATAATGACAGCCAGGTTCAACTCAAAAGGAAAAAAGGTTACAATCATTCAGTGCTACGCACCTACAAACGCCTCAGAACATGAGAAGAAGGAGGATTTCTACAGTCAACTACAAACAGTAATGGACAACGTCCCAAAGAGCGATATCAAAATCCTGATGGGCGACATGAATGCGAAACTGGGAGGAGACAATACAGGAAGAGAACTCACCATGGGTCGTGAGGCCCTCGGTGAAATGAACGAAAATGGTGAACTCTTCTCAGACTTCTGCGCCTTCAATGATTTGGTGATTGGTGGCAGTGTGTTCAAACACAGGGATATACACAAGGCAACATGGATTTCACCAGATGGACACACCAAAAACCAGATAGACTTCATTTCAATCTCAAGGAAGTGGAGACGGAGCCTACTGGACACAAGATCGAGGAGAGGAGCAGATGTGGGTTCAGACCACTACCTAGTACAAGGGACTTTCAAGGTGAAGCTGAAAGCCTCGAGGATACCTGGGGATAGGCCACAATGCAAGTTCAACACTCACAAACTGAAGGACACAATCACACAGGACATTTTCACTGCAACTGTCAGAGCAAAGCAGGAAACACTACGTGGCACCACTGAGGAATCATCCGTGGAAGACCATTGGAACTCTCTGAAGGTAATTTTCAACGAAACGTGCTCAACGGTTTTAGGAAGAAAGAAGAAACAAGACAAGGAATGGCTCTCAACAGACACTTGGAAACTAATAGAGGAGAGGAGAAAAGTGAAAGAGAAAATGATTCAATGCAAAGACGGACAAGAGAAAGAGACGCTGAACTCAACTTACACAGCACTGGACAAAGAAGTGAAGAAGAGTGCCAGGAAGGACAAAAGACAATTCTACGACAACCTGGCTACTGAAGCTGAGAAGGCAGCAGGCAAAAGGGACCTGAGGACACTATATCAGATAACCAAGTCTCTATCCGGGAAGAGATCAACACAAGTGAAACCTATAAAAGACAGCCAAGGGAACCCAATTACCAAAGAAGAAAGACAGATTAAACAATGGGCGGACCACTTCAAAGGACTCTTGAACCGACCACCACCTACAACCCGTCCAGTAATACCAACAACAGCACGTACACAACTGCAAGTTGACACCAATCCTCCAACGAAAACTGAAGTCATGAATGCAATCAAGCTTCTGAAAGCTGGAAAAGCAGCTGGACCAGATGGAATACCCACGGAAGCACTGAAAGCGGACCCAGAAACGACAGCAGATATGCTGACTCCATTATTGCAAAAGATCTGGAAAGAGGGAAAGGTGCCTACTGACTGGAGGAAAGGTTACCTGGTGAAACTACCAAAGAAGGGCGACCTGGGACTCTGCAAGAACTGGAGAGGAATCATGCTCCTGTCGACGCCAAGTAAAATCCTGAGTCGCATCATCCTGGAGAGAATCAAGGACGCGCTGGATACAGAACTCCGACCAGAACAAGCTGGATTCAGGAAAGGCAAATCATGTTCTGACCAAATTGCAACTCTACGCATTATCATCGAACAAAGCATGGAATGGCAATCAAATCTCTACCTCAACTTCATAGACTTTGAGAAGGCCTTCGACAGCGTTGACCGCGAAGTAATTTGGAAATTACTCGAGTACTACGGCGTACCGCAAATATTCATCAACCTTATTCAACAACTGTACGACAACGGCACATGTCAAGTGATCCACAACGGAAAACTCAGCGAAGCGTTTGGAGTAAACACAGGAGTCAGACAAGGGTGCTTATTATCACCAATGATATTCCTAATTGTGGTGGACTGGATTATGCGTCAGACAGTGGGAAACGAGAAGACAGGGATATCCTGGACCGACATGAAGAACCTAGAAGACCTGGATTTTGCGGATGATTTATGTTTGATGTCACACAAAATCGAAGACTTACAAGCAAAAACCGACAAACTGGTCGAAGAAGCAGCCAGGGAAGACAGGACTGCAGGTGAACATAGACAAGACGGAGGTCATGAAATTAACCAACCAACAACAGCAGCAACATCCAGTGCCAATCACCATCAACGGGAGGGATTTGAAAGAGGTTACTTCTTTCACTTATCTGGGGAGCATTGTCTCAACCACAGGAGGAACGGACGAGGATGTCAAATCGAGAATCGGGAAGGCGAGAAACACATTCATCAACCTGAAACCAATCTGGAAATCTTCGTCACTCACCATCAACAACAAAATTCGGATTTTCAATACAAACGTGAAGTCAATTTTGCTTTACGGATCAGAAACTTGGCGGGTCACCAAGAATATTTTCAACAGGTTGCAGACCTTTATCAACAACTGTCTTCGCTCCATACTGAAGATTAGATGGCCAGAAAGAATCACAAACAAGAAGCTATGGGAACAAACGAAACAGGAACCAATCGCCCAACAAATATGCAGGAGGAAGTGGAGATGGATTGGACACTCGCTGAGAAGGCCATTGAGTGACATCGCGCGTCAGGCCATTGCTCGAGTGGAACCCGAAAGGGAAGCGGCGAGTGGGACGTCCAAGGGTGACATGGAGGAGATCGTGTGAGGAGGAGATGAAACAGTATGGAATAACATGGACGCAAGTGAAAAGAACAGCAGAAGACAGAAGCAAGTGGAGACGTGCAGTTGAAGCCCTATGTTCCACTAGGAACCCAAGGGAACAATAATAATAATAATAGATGGAAATTGTAGTCCTCTGGTTGTATGTAGTGTAATTGTATATGAGAAGGATAAAGCCGTTCGGATAAACCCGCCTTTCGAGAGTGGAAAATACAGACGAAATGTTCAGCATATATAGTTTACCCATCAGAAGATAATTATGTCACACCATGTCGAATGTGGAGAGATGAATTTTGATGGGAATTAATTAATAATCTGGGCTACGGAATATTCGTCAATATATAATCATGCTACTTACTATTAAAAAAGCAGTATAAAGTTAAACGCAGATAAAACGTGATGAAATCTGATAAATGCATCAGGAAGTAATTAACATAGTGTACAAGCATTCCTGTATATATATTTGCGGTAGAATGATCATTGGACTTTTCAAAACGGAAGATGTTAGCGCCTTGAATAAATGTAACATTCTTTGCAGGAATGATAGGTGTTGTCATCGATTCACTGAAATACATTTACAAAGTACATGATTTAAAACTATTCTCGAACTGTGGAAGACAGTTAAGGCTGACTTGAAGTACAGATATTGCTAGCGTAATGCATGTTTTGTGGATCTGATAAACTTAAATTACTGCACCGGTTTATATTTCTTATGTCTGCACTACAAGTATTCACCAAATTCATCGTTATTCAACAAAAAGCAAAAATATCACTGACAAATGCGTTTCAAAACTGGAATTTAGTGAGCATTGGGTATAACTAGTAACCAGCAAAACAAGACAGTATAGAGAAAATCTAATCTCTCTGGAAAGAAAATAGAGTTAACTCTTACTAAATTGACACAGTGCAGTAATTCCACTAGTCGAAAATAAAATAATCCATTCTACCTTGATGGTGTTTGTTTAATCTTCCTGTATTGATGATTAGGATCTTTTTGAGTTTCACTTTTGTTGTCTTACGCAATTAATGCATAAATTACAATTTCTAGTCTGAAGATATTACTGTACATACCATTTACATGTTTCATCCATTTCTGTGCATTTTTCGGCTGCGTCACGATGTTCATCCCAGACACTGTCGGTATTCTCTCCTTGTTCATAGGACATATTCAAGGTCAAAGTAACAATGGAGACCACTAAACCAAATAACAGAGGTAATAGTACATCTGCTATGGTATCAAAACAAAATTTACCAAGGAAGGTTTAATGTGATGACAAATTGTTTTTGAACGCATAAAGGTGGCTTAAACTTCCTAATTGCTAGGGCTTCTTTGGTGAGAGCTGTCTACTAGCCAAATTGGTAGACAGTAATTTACGTCAATATTTACGTTCCCAAGATTTGTCGTGAGAAAATGTGAACAAAGATTGATTCAAAACCGACCACAGCAGACGTTGCGTAGGCGGATGCAGTTAACGTATGGAGGATTTGACATTCAAGAAACAGTCACAAATAGATGAAATATTAACTTTACGTGAGAAACAACCAATCGGAAGACTGTGTTTGTTTGTTTACATATCCATAGTGATGTACATGAAATATATAAATATGCATTGATTTCCTTAAAGAATTATCTGTTGCCTGACTCTTGCCTTCTGTCGTTACACTTCCACAAACTTTAGGATACGCCCCAAACACGTTTTATAGATAGGTTTAAAAGATCTGTTAACGTCAATTTTATGTCCTGTTTCTATAATATGTTTCGCAATAGAGGAGCTAGGTCTCCTGTTCTCACCATTAATGGGTTCTGAAGATTCCATTTGTTTCTGGAGCCATTTAGGAATATGCTCTGAAGCCCTTACTTGCAGAGATCAATGAGTCCTCCCTATGTATCTGTGTCCACACGTACATTCAAATTGGTAAATACAGTGGAATGTGACGTCATTTTTCTCATGTTCGAAGTGCTTAGATAGATATATTGGCTTTACATTCTCTATTATTATGATATTGGCTGCATAAAAAGTCTTTTTGACCGCAGCGTTCAGTCTTTGTCTAGTTATCAAGCTACTTTGATGCCCCATATAGGGTAGCTTGATGTACACGTCTTTCTTAGGGGCGAGTTGGAGAGTGGGTCTTGGTGTTCTGACTACTTTATATCTCCTGATGAACTTGTCTGGATAATTGTTATCAACCAGAGTTTGTGTCAACTTTCCTTCTTCCGCATCAAGTGTGTCTTCAGTGCATATTCGTTGGATTCTACTGAAGAGGCACCTTACTAAGGCTCTTTTGTACCGAACAGGGCAAAAACTGTGGTAATTAAGATATTGTCCTGTCCAGGTAGGTTTTCTATAAATAGATCTTTTTATTGACCCATTAGGCTTTTGGCTAAGGAATACATCTAGTAAAGATAAACAATTATCTTCCTTTTCTACCAATTTGGCTAGTAGACAGCTCTCACCAAAGAAGCCCTGGCAATTAGGAAGTTTAAGCCACCTTTATGCGTTCAAAAACAATTTGTCATCACATTAAACCTTCCTTGGTAAATTTTGTTTTGATACCATAGCAGATGTACTATTACCTCTGTTATTTGGTTTAGTGGTCTCCATTGTTACTTTGACCTTGAATATGTCCTTTAAACTTGACCTAAGTCCAATTTCTCACCGGAAATATATATACAGGAATGCTTGTACACTATGTCAATTACTTCCTGATGCATTCATCAGATTTCATCACGTTTTATCTGTGTTTAACTTTGTACTACTTTTTTAATAGTGAGTAGCATGATTATATATTGACGAATATTCCGTAGCCCATCAAAATTTATCTCTCCACATTGGACTTGGTGTGACATAATTATCTTCTGATGGGTAAACTATATATGCTGAACATTTCGTCTGTATTTTCCACTCTCGAAAGGCGGGTTTATCCGAACGGCTTTATCCTTCTCATATACAATTACATTACATACAACCAGAGGACTACAATTTCCATCTATTATTCACTAATTCCAAAAAGCCAATTCTACGCACATATTTCCCCTGGATGAAATGAAACTGTCTTCATGAATCCACACTGTACATTTCAGTTTAGGATACATAGAGCATTTCTCATACTGTTCTACAAAAATGAATAAGGTCTGATTGATTTTCTCCATTCGTATTTGTATAAGACTAAAATTTCTGTTTATGAAAAGATGATGTAAACCTATCACTAGGTGTTTGTCTAACAACGAAATGTACAATTTTCCTTCGAGGAACAGGTCTCGTGGTTAGGCCAGCATCAGACATCCATCGATCTGTGTGGTGGACGAACTACTTTATCGAAAACGCCAAATGATGTTCCGAGATGTCATACAAATGAAAGCAAGAAATAATAACTGAATTCGCTATTAAACAGCTGTCTGATACTATGACATCTCTCTTGCGCAATTTCACTGAGATATGTAGTGAGTGGTACAACTAACTGTGATGAAAGTAGTTAAGGATTACGACAAATTGACAATTTAAAATCACAAAACATGTTACGCGGTGACAATTTTGACTTGTAATTTACAACATCTGAAGTAAAATTCATCAGTAGTCCGTTTGGATTTCACTGTATTTCCATCTCTTCAATTATTTTTCAACTATCGAAATTATTCTGAGAGACATAAGATATCTAGTCTAAATGTCGGAAAATACACCATTATACCTACATTAATTCAAATATGAATGCACAGGCAGGAAAAGCGATACTGACTATCTTTAATTTTAAATACTCACAGCTAATGAATACACTAACCATTAGATCACTGAGATGAGTGTTCATGAGTATCATAACACCGTTGTAAATTGTTATGATTTTACTTCAGGAAACGAATGAAACATCCGTCCCAACTTCACTTTGTTACAGAAACACTTTCGACTTTTCTTGCACCTAGTGATTATTCATAACAAATTAGGCAGGATTTCATGATTATTCAAAGAACAAACATAAGAATATCAGTCATTTGTGAAATCACAATTTGTGCTGCCCATGTAAGTGCTGTGTCTTTCAAGAGCACATCTGATTTAAAAGCAATGGGCAGCTAATCAAATTAAGACCAAGTGGTTTCAGCTTTCAGCGTACAGTTACAATTGTTTTGATTTTCAAGCCTAATGTTGTACTACTTAAGTTTTCGGCACAAATTTAGCCAATTTTCAATATGAAAGGTACCAAAGATTATATGTAATAACAATACATGCACATGATCAGAGGACGATTTTTTCTCTATTCGAATACTAAATATAGACCTATATACAAACTATTCATATTTCACGCAATTTCAATGCTCCAAAATATCTGGGTCACATAGTTTGTTGGAAATCTGCGAACACTTCAAAAAGTGTGTGAATGAAAATGAACCAACCAGGGATGTAAGCAACTCACAGCTGAGCAAAATGCACTACTCATACTGCATATCCGATATTTTCTGAAATGTAATTCCATATTTGTTTGTTTATTAGATATATCACACAGTGAAACAAAACAATTTAGTTTATCTAATACCCTCCTGGAATGATTGTCAGGTCAAATACATAGGTCAAACTAGTAGAACGGGGGCAGTCAGACTAGCTGAACATGAAAACCTAGCAAAATCTAGATTGGTTGACCCGAATAAGATAAGAAATCTAGAGAATAGTTCAGCTATAGCACTCACCATATGCAGTTACACACAACCATACAATAGGATGGGATAGGATGACAGTTTCAAAATCTAATGTCACAGGGTATAGGGAGAGATTGATAACAGAAGCTTTGTTTATCGAATCAACTGACATGGAATACATGTAATAGGAATGATTCATCACCTGTCCCAGATATCTGGAAAATTCTACTACCCCCACAACAAATGGGAGAGAACAAAGAAAACTATAAAACTCAAGTGTCAAAGTCGTGTGATTATAATTGTGATATGATTATGTTTTACAAACCAAACTATAGATATGATTATGAACAATAAATTTTGTTCGAAACGTCATCCAGTAAATAATACTGTTTCACTGTGTGATATATCTAATAAACAAACTAATATGGAATTACTTACTACCTACCACAGTGCCCAAGTTTTACACACATATTTTCTGAAATGGTATAAATAACACGAAAGAGAATACCTCAAGATGAGAAGTAAGGTGCTAAAAGTTTTTTTAAATAATATGAATAAAAGAAGAAAACAAAACAAATAACGGGTTGAATAGCCTCAAACGATATGCGAAGACGCAGAATGGTGACTTGTGATCGATTATGCAGTGCATCTGCTGAGCTTAATGAGAATAATCGAGGCAAGAAAATTTCACAAATATTCCGTATTTCTTCTATCATCGAAGAGTGTATCTCTTCTTCGAAAACTCGAAATAACAAATAATTCAGCTCTGATGTAGTGTGTGGATTCGAAGTCTGAATATTTGCTGGAATGTATTTTTATCCTGCATATGGATATAATATAAAACTCATTTTACTTCCGTTCAGCTATGCAGCTTATAAGTGTCAAAGTATCAACGTCCGAATCTGTTTCCGAGGTAAATCTTATGCTGGGAGATTGTTTCTTCATTCCCTTCAAGCATGAATGATGCAGGTCTCGTTTAAGTACTACGAAGAGATCATTCACATGTCGAAGCCATATATTCGGTCTGTATGTGTTTGCAGAAATTTTGTTTTGAAACTTATTCATGAAGAGGTTTGAAGCCGCCAGTGAAGCTGATAAATGCACAGCAACACCACGCGTCCGTCGATGCATATCTCCCCTAAACGTAAAGAATTTTATTTTCCAGACAGAATTATGTGTCCTTAATGATCTCACTTGCATTTAGTGAACATCTTTCTGATAAGTTTGTGTCACGTTTACTTCACCGAAGCCAGTTGCCTTTGTATCGGAAATTTAAAGTATTACATATGTGGAGCATTAGGAATGAGATATCTTCATATTCAGGATGTAAAAATTATCATTAGAGTCGAATATAACACTAACATAGCAAGATAGTTTTGCCTGTCCTTAACATACCCATCGTTGGATTTTTAGCAATTTTATAGTGAGTAGCTAAGAGACAATGTCATTTAGGAAATATTCAACAGCTTTTGGCGTTCCAAATGGGTGAAGTCGTAATAACCAGTTTATCACCTTAAGTATCTCGAATTTCAATGTTGGATTTAGTGAACCATCTCATTCCTCCCCAGGGACTGAATGCTCAACAAACTCGCATTGTAAATGGAATTTCTTGTGTTACAAAATAGAACATATTGATACTGAATCTATGCTGAGACTTGCTATCAAAATCGAGAACCAGTCCACAGCTTATAAACACATCTAAACTCCCTGAGTACCTTGGAATGCATAGTGATAAAATTGCCTCATGCGCTACAAATGAAACAGTGGAAGACGTCACAGAGGGCAGGCTTTGGCCGATATTCTCTGAGTTGACGAAGTTTGCGTCTGCTTGTTCAAGCATTTAACTGAAGAAAAATGGCGACAAGTAGTCGACGAAAAAACAGTTGGGTACCCTGTTCCATGCAACAGTTTACGCCTGTTGGATTTGATGTGTCTACTGGGACCAACAATAGGTATTTTGAAGTGTGTGAAGGAGGCCACACGACTACTAGCTATCCAGAATTCTCGACAACTTTTGTGACTGAAAGGTAGTCAAGGACCAAGCAGGTGAAACATTATTTCGCTCGGATCACGAAAAGTCACAGGTTCTCTGTATGTAAGGCTAGTGGTCTGTGTATTTCTGAATGTTGTGAAGAATCCCAGCACCGATTTCTGCATAAGCTCATGAAACACCTTAGTTATACACAGCATATGGGTGGGGGAGCCAATAATTTTCAAGAGGTGACGTATATTGAGTTCTACGGATAGCGATGACAAAACTTAGGATGCACACAATTTTCTTGAATCAACAGTTCTCACTTACTCAGATTGATTCCTATAGCTTCTGCTGTAAGCAGAAAAAGACTTCATCAAGCGAAATGAGGACTGGATACAGAAGAAACACTTCATTGAATCATAGAACTCCTCACCAACTTTTCTGTACATGAACTTAATAATAATTTAGTTAGGCTGCAAGAAGTTGATGAGAGGCCAACGAAGTAAGTGCTGGTATCATATTATTCTGTAAAAACTGTTGTACTTGCTTTAATCAAATAACGTATGTTCCTACAATGATTTAATTCAGAGGGAACAATACATGGTTACACAATACACAATTAACCACTGGTTTCGTTATACATCCTGTACGAAGAGTATATTTGTCGCTGTAGAATAAACTAAGAATTTCGTAATGTGTTCTGACAAGGTGCTGACAAGAATCAGCCTATTACTGATGTAATCAAAAAATAAACTGGAAAAGGTTTCGAATTCACTGAAGTCAAAAGAGATTTGTATGTCAGTCCCAAATTCATGCCTTTTCTTTGATTTGTTCTTATGTTTCAACAAAGCACTATCACAATATACTGATGAACTGAAACAAAGTTGTCAAGGTATTCAGGGATCCTTATATTTGGCATCCATCGACAATTTGGGTAATTAGGAGGAGCTAAGTGTATGAGAAATGACTGTGTGTGAAACATAGTGAATTGTCTTACGTTATTGAGAAAATGTACTCACAAATACCTCTCCATCACCTAGTTAGCTGTGCACTTCCTTGAATACATAATGTTATTCATTATATTTAGATGTTATTTCTCAAACAAACTTTACACCCTCACACAGGGACGCAATCGCAAGAATGACAAGCTCAGTGGTGATATTTCAAACCACGACACGGAGTGACTCGGGTCCGAGTCCCACAGGGGGCGTCATCAAATCTTCGTGGTTGCAGATACGTTTTCTTGAGCAGTACTCACTAGCATCAATCTTCAGTTCAATGATTCTAGTTGACTGTCTCCATATATATCCAACATCAAATGGGAGAAAAAAGCCATTCAGTTTGTTTAGCACGCTGTATACATTGCTGTTAGAATTCAGTCAGCCACAGAACCAGTAATTAGACGCGTAACAACGGCTATCCGCAGATGGAAACTCAATGTAGATTTGATTTATTTGTGTTACTAAGTGCAGCATAAGAGTTTGAATTCGTGTGCTCTACATGACAGTCATCTTATTAACATATTCAAGTTTAATGAGGTAAAAATGTGCATGATATTTTGTCTTCAGTTGAATACAATCATGCATTATCCCCATTCTGGCATAAATGGAAACAAAACACGTAAATCAAAGAAGAATCTCTTTTCGGTGAATTCATTTTCTTAGCTGTACAATCGCAAACATATATGTGTTATTTTTTGTATGTATGTGTACATTAGTTTGTCAAACAAAAATACAATTGGTTATAGTTATTTTAACTAAACAGGTGAAGATTGATAATTGGAGTTACGTAATACAAAATCAGTCAAGAAAATTAGGTGTTAATGAAATTAGGGTGGTAACAAAGGTGATGAGTTGTCAAAAACAGTTGTTAAAAAAGGTTATGTAATATTATGAATAGTTTGATGAGTGAGTTTTACCCAGAATGCACATAGGAACAAAGTAGATAATACGAAATTACGTAAGAGTTCTAAATGAATACAAGAATTATAAGTAATTAAAGAACAGGCAAAGAAACAAAATTAAGTCATCAAAATTAAAAAAATCAAATCAAATCAAAAAAGTTGTTACCAAGACAGTAGAAGTGGTTGAGTAATCCTCTTTTATATGCACAGCTCCGGATTTTCTCTGTGAATGGCCAGAGCTTCAGCGATACAAAGAAGACGAAACCGTATTGCTTTTGATAGATTATTCTTGACTCTGTAGATTACTTTGAAGCAAGAGGCGTTTGTTGAAATGGAATGATCAGTGTTAACCAGGTGTTCAATTATCCCACTCCTTATTGCACCTCTATTGCCTTTTCGCAACCATGCTGGATAGTGTTCTTGAATCCTCTTGGACAGGGTGCGCATCGGACGACCGATGTACCTGGCTCCACAGCAGCAGGTGAACTGATATATGCACATAGAAGTGGTCAGATGTGGGATCTTGTCCTTGAGGCTTCTGCAGATCAGTGGGCGACTGGAGGACACTATTCTTAGCGTTGCTGCAAAGAATGCTCTTCTCAGAGATAATATGATCCTTCTCTTGAGAATATCGCTTGCTAAATCTCCCTTGAAATCCAAGTTCATGTTGAGTTTCTTTTAAGGCGCAATTAAAGTTTCGTTGCTTTGAATTCTTGGTTTGAATCTACCAAAGCTGCACAAGGTTGGTGTCCCACTTCGTCCAATTCTGGATATGTCAAGTTCCCCTTACCACTCTATTGCGAAATGACTAGCAGTTATTCTGGAACAATTATGTACGCAGTCGCTCCGTGACACCTTCCAGTTCATTGACTGCATACAAGACTTGAATGTATCTAACAAAATTACGCTGTCCTTCGACAATGAGTCACTTTTCACCAATGTCCCACTCACGGAAACGGTCTGCTTCATATGCAAATACATAGATGACAACCATCTCAATATTGGAATATCAACAACATATTTGAAGGAATTACTATTGAGATGCACTCTGAACGTCCAGTTCACATTCAACGAAACCATTTACAGACAAAAATATGGTGTTGCAATGGGATCTCCGTTGGGTTCACTACTATCAGATTGCTTCGTGGCAAGCCTCGAGAAAGGTCCACTAAATTCGAGCATTGACAATTGGCGACTGTATAAAAGATACGTAGACGACATATTCATCATTTGTCTACTGCTGAAGACATTTAACTATTGCCATCCAGCAATAAAATTCACTCTTGAAATGGAAAACGAGTCAAAAATTCCGTTTCTTGGTGTGGAACTAACAAGAAGAACTGACGGGAGCCTAAGAAGATCGATCCATAGGAAACCTACTTGGAATGGTCAACTAACGAGCTTCTATAGCTGGGTACCCATACAACAAAAGCGGAATTTAATTGAATCACTTGCCACCCGCATCCGACGCATCTGTAGTCCCGACGTTCTGGAAACAGAATTAGATATTCTAAGAGAAATTTTCATCCAAAATGGATACCCAATAAGATTCATCGACAAAAGTATCAAACCTAGAATTCAAAGCAACGAAACTTTAATTGCGCCTTAAAAGAAACTCAATATGAACTTGGATTTCAAGGGAGATTTAGCAAGCGATATTCTCAAGAAAAGGATCATATCATCTCTGAGAAGAACATTCTTTGCAGCAACGCTAAGAATAGTGTCCTCCAGTCGCCCACTGATCTGCAGTAGCCTCAAGGACAAGATCCCACATCTGACCACTTCTATGTGCATATATCAGTTCACCTGCTGCTGTGGAGCCAGGTACATCGGTCGTCCGATGCGCACCCTGTCCAAGAGGATTCAAGAACACTATCCAGCATGGTTGCGAAAAGGCAATAGAGGTGCAATAAGGAGTGGGATAATTGAACACCTGGTTAACACTGATCATTCCATTTCAACAAACGCCTCTTGCTTCAAAGTAATCTACAGAGTCAAGAATAATCTATCAAAAGCAATACGGTTTCGTCTTCTTTGTATCGCTGAAGCTCTGGCCATTCACAGAGAAAATCCGGAGCTGTGCATATAAAAGAGGATTACTCAACCACTTCTACTGTCTTGGTAACAACTTTTTTGATTTGATTTGATTTTTTTTAATTTTGATGACTTAATTTTGTTTCTTTGCCTGTTCTCTAATTACTTATAATTCTTGTATTCATTTAGAACTCTTACGTAATTTCGTATTATCTACTTTGTTCCTATGTGCATTCTGGGTAAAACTCACTCATCAAACTATTCATAATATTACATAACCTTTTTTAACAACTGTTTTTGACAACTCATCACCTTTGTTACTACCCTAATTTCATTAACACCTAATTTTCTTGACTGATTTTGTATTACGTAACTCCAATTATCAATCTTCACCTGTTTAGTTAAAATAACTATAACCAATTGTATTTTTGTTTGACAAACTAATGTACACATACATACAAAAAATAACACATATATGTTTGCGATTGTACAGCTAAGAAAATGAATTCGCCGAAAATAGACTCTTCGCTGATCTGCGTGTTTTATTTTCATGAATCTATTCAACCTTCACTGATCTACACATAACTTCAAATCAGGAGCTTCCATGTATGTCTATTACAGTGTATTTCAAATGGGTGAACAAGATGTCTGTTGGGTGTACATTTATTTACATGGACCACGATAATTCCAATTGGAAGATAAAATGATTGGAATGATGAAGAATACAGAAGTGTATGATGATCAGAATGGTGAATTTATTGGGGTTGGATTGAGAATTTTTGAGAATCGGTGCTATCGTAAATGAATCACAGAGAATATTACTACCTACTGCCTCATATTTACGTGTCACATGAACTGTTCTCCGCTGAAATTTCCATTGAAATTCAAACAGATAACAAGAGATTTTTCACCTCAGTTGGAATATATAAAACATTGAAATTATCGGTTTACACGATGTTATGTGAATTTCAACTGTCATTTATTATACTTTGAAAGTCAATTGAACCACTGGGTAGACAGTTCATTCTTATTATGCAACAGAAGTCTCACAACATCGGTAAATTATTCAAATAAAAATCTAACTATCAGTTATTTCTGTCCTTACCATTCTACACAGATCACTCTACGACTCATGTGTTTCAGCTCTCGGAATAGGTCAATAAAAATACAGACTGTTTGAACACCACTCAAAATGATCACAAATAAAATCCTAATCGGTTCATTCTCAGTTTTCTAGTGAAACACACAATCAAGGTTGTCCATCTGACAAATAGTGGGTAAAATTAAATACTACTTGCGAACAGGAATTCCTTAGTAAAATAGAGAGTAGGTGAACAGGCTTAAGTATATCGGAAAGTATAAGCGAGTATAGAAAAGAAATACGCTCTCGATAAAATAATATTTTCGCCACATGTGACAACGAAAACGTGAGCTCAGCATAAGTACGATATCAATTCCTTTGACGAAATTGTATCCTTCGCCCGACGAAGGATTTTTCATCACCTATTCATAAACAGAAACTTCAAGTTATTAGAAGTATGTGAGAAAGAAGTCAGTTAACACCCGTTCATTATCTCATAATGACACACACGATTAAATTTCTGCATCATTTACGACTGCACAGTCACCTGTTTCTGTTAAATTTCAGCTAAAACGCAAGTGCACATCAATAGCGATCACCATATTTAAGCAGCATAACTGCAGCGAGCAAAACTACACTACAAAAGTTGATTCAAGTTATTTGATTCGCTGCCGGTCACTCGTTCCAACAGTAGCATACTATTGGTAATTATTACTGACTGTCTGTTTCACCATCTTGTTTATTTATACCTCAGTTATTAAAATTTATGCTTTGAGTAACACCGAATAACAGCTTTAATCAAAATTGTTTCTGCGAAGGAGTTCGTGTAGATAAAAGAAAATACCTTACCTTCGTCAAATCAAGCACATTTTCATATTGAAAGGCGGAAGAAAATTATTGTGAATAGTTTAGGAAACTGTCATCTGATATTCTCTGACAAACATGAATATAAAGGTGAGGTGAAACAATTGCTAATACTTATTGATTAAATGAAAACAGAGCATTTTCATACTGTGCACAGTTTCGCAATGGATTGCAATGCTCATAACCGTTCTTATCTTCATTTTTGTGTAAGTTTATTATTCAATAAAGAAATATACCATCATTTAGACCAAATGGAGAAGGGATTTGCAAATATAGATGGGCTTATTTGGGTTTAACGTAACTTGTGAATGTACAATCTGACATTGATTTTCTAGTGTGGTGTTAGCCTGTCTCTATGTTACTTGGGTTGTCATTTTAAGAATGAAAACCCCATTGGTGGTGAACATTGTGTTTGCAGTAATAACGGTAAGGTGTTCTCGTTTCATAGATTTCTACTTTCTTATCTATTTGAATGAAGATTTGACGTTACAGTCAGTGTCGTTTAGAACACTTACCAAGAGGCTACAAATCAAGATGATGCAATCCTTGCAATTTGACTTTGAATTATAACACTTTGCGTCTGAAGAAGACAGGTCATCTGTCGAAAAGGTGAAAGATTGTCCAAGAATGTTAACGAGGACTTTAACATCCACGCTAAAGATTGTTATGATTTTAACACTGGCAGTATTAATGAATTTAGATTCCGATAGTGTGGAAAGCACTGGTGAAGATTATATACACAGGTTAGATTGTTTTTACAAATGCATGGGATAATAGATAAAAAACCTCCTTCAACTTATGTCAAACCTGAATTTCTACGTAGTTGCATGTCAACTCACTAAGTAGTTACACATCCGCATATATACTACTCCTGCAGAAGCGGCAGATATTGTTGAAACAGGATTCAATTCAGTATATATATATATATATATATATATATATATATATATATACCATGAGAAATAAGTTGGGAGCTATAGGATTGATAGGCATAATATTTCTGAATGCATTTCTGATGGTATAATTATTATATATATATGCATTCCACACTATGCGGAGTATTCAGTTTAAGAGTCCTACCGAAACTTGATGAATTCATTAAATTCGGCTTAATTAACATTTGTTGCACTATCTCTCACTCCCATGATTTGTCGTGAGATTGTGTAACGTCACTGGGAAAACACGCTTTCATCGATAGAAAATTTATTTGGTGCTCAATATCAACAAATTCACGGGTAATATGCCTTATTTAGTCGACCAGTGATCATCATGTATTTCCTCCACTTATGCTGTGCAACCAAGGTGAATATGTCATCTATTTTTTGAACAGTTGCTTAGTTGGTGTTAACTTTGTTAACATCCTCTTGTCATTCCAGAATATTTTGATGTCGGTATTTTGTGGCATGGTGACAACGTGTTTTGACGTGAAATGGTGTCTAACTTCACTTGCATTGGCCACAGTGTTCGCCGTTTTGATATTTCTGGCAGCTATATATATGAAGTCATTCACACTGCTGAACTATAAATTCTTATTTATCTGTTCGGGAATACTGGGAGCAATTTGTATCGTTCTTATTATTTCCTCAGCACTCCGATTTCCTTTGAAGGTATGTGTAATTTTACAGATTTCTTTATCCTTCCTGAGGATTTCTAATGTCTGGAAAGGAAATATTAATCGAGGTAATCTAGTTTATTGGATGAATGTCAGTCAAGAACATCATGGTTATATTAGACGTGCCATGTTCATTGAATTTTAAACTCTGCACAAAAATTGCCTTACCCCTAGGCAAACGTATTTCAATATTCTGCTGAAAGCGTCACTCAGGAATACTTTGAAACAATTATTCTTATTGCACATTCTTTCATGCTCCATGGACTCTGGTTCATTCACGCTTCATGATTTTAATTCAGTTACCTTTGCTTTTCTCTTTACAGATAACTGCTCCGTTGTTTGCATGTGTAATCTTGTTGCTTGCAGTAGTAAGTATCAATACTTTAATGCAACTAATAATTCTCATTGACTCATCCACACTGTTTTAAATTCTAATGTAGTAGAGGGTGACTATCAGTCGATGAAAACAACATCGATTCTCAAAAGCATCCATCTGATTAGTTCACTGACCTGTCTTATTGACTGTACAAGTAGGCCACAATAAACGCCTAATAATGTGTACAGATGACCAGTCGCATGCAAGGATGTGAACTACGTGGATTTTCATCTCTGAAAAACGAATGAGTTCTTTAATTCAATTCGAATTACAGACAGTCGAGATGAATTATCGATAGGATGATAGGACGACCGAGATTTGTGCTATCAGCAGCGATCACACTGTCGATTTTATTACTTTGAATAACGGAAAACGTTTGATGATGCAAAAGTGATAATTGAGTGATCGAAAAACACATACTCGTTTATGAATTGCAGATTGAAGTTTCCAAAATAAGGAAGA
Source organism: Trichobilharzia szidati (assembly GCA_944472155.2). Taxonomy (NCBI): domain Eukaryota; kingdom Metazoa; phylum Platyhelminthes; class Trematoda; order Strigeidida; family Schistosomatidae; genus Trichobilharzia; species Trichobilharzia szidati. The sequence goes on along the minus strand of OX235276.1, from coordinate 30,758,482 downwards.
ATATTCTAATGTTTGCATTCCCCGATAAGAGATGAGTAAACGATGCATTCACAAGTATCGTCTTAGTGTTCAGTACTGGACTGATTGATCGGATGCCATTTCAGCATACTACGTCCTAAGGATCAGTGAGAAATCGATTGAAGTGAATCGACAGGATTCAGTAATTCACCTTAAACGCCTCATTTTTCTTCAGTGGATATTTCATCCTAATCCTGCAGACAGGAATGATTTCGACCACACATTGTGTAGGAAATTAGGCATAAATCCTTCTTCTTCCTCCACTCTGAAAACATTTATCTAAATCCATGCGAGTAGTTTGCATGTGAACATACACTTTACCCCAGTGATTCTTCCTTCTGACTCAACAAATCTTCTGTTCAATGAAGCAACAAGGAAATGACACGCATTCTTGTGCTCTACTTTATAAGTGCATATGAGCAATATATGAAGATTGATTGTTTAGCAGCACTACCAAGACCACATGCACCTGATTGATCATTAGTTTTTGTGCTAACTGAATTGTATCAGCTGTTTTGTGATAGTGATCAATAAGCTGATTGTTGATATGACGCCTTCATTAGCTTAAGGAAGCATGAAAACATCGTCCAGGATATACTGTCAAATGCCTTCAGCCATCTAGACGACGAAGTGTGTATTATTCGCATGTCACCACTAATTAAACTCAGTCAAATGTCTTTCATATAACAGTATGATAATTCTAAAATAGTTATGCTGTGCAACATATCTATCAGTGAAGTCTGTTAATGCTGTCAAGGAGACCTCTAGAAGCTTTATTAGTAATGCTGTCACTATCTTGACTAATTGCACAACGCAACCATCACCATTTCTCCAACAATCCCATCTGCAGGATAGCGTGTTGCGCTATACCTGAGTGTTAAATTAGACATCGAGAATATTAACTTTAGCAGATATAACTAAAAGTAATATTGTGAGTTTACAGGTGATCTATCTCAGTTGAATACCACACACTACAGTAACTGACTACTTTAATTTATTTTCACTATTCAAACGTACACTAATCCACTTTGAATCTCTTTGAATCGTTCATCATTTCAGTTCATCTTTACAATCGTGCAATTGATATGGGACGAGAAAACAAAAGTCACACAAGGTGGAAGCATTTTCTTTGCAAGTATGACATTCACTATGACAGCTGCCTTGTTTATTGCTAACTTGTCAATGTTTCCTTATAAAAAAAATATGTCACGTGTTTGACTGAAGGTGAAGCTAATTCGTGGATTGCAGAATTCAAGCGTTTTGTTATTTACGAATAAACCATTTTATAAAAACAAATTATTTCTCATTAAATGGCAAAATGCAAACTTTTCTCAAAATATTTATTTGTTTGAAAGTGATTTCATACAAGTAATAATACGTAGTGCAGAGAATTCAGAAGTCTTATCTGAAGTAGAGTGCGTCGGTGGACGTGGAATGATGTCCATCGGTTTGATATAACTGACAGAAAATTCGAATCAATGTGGTGTGCTCATATTCATTGGAAGTGTAAGTAGACATGCGAGTGTTACTTTTATTTTCAATTGATGATAATAGGAACTAGAGAATTATGTCAACGGTAGTCAGTTACTGCGTAGGCCACGTTATTACAGCGGACAGCACACCACACATATACGAGATATATTGCTTTAAAATAGGGTCAAAATCCTTAGATAAATAACAGCAAAATAATAATCCGCTCCAAGTGTCACAGAGCACTGAAACCAAACTTTGGGTGAATCTCCGTCACCTTATTTCATCATACATTGTATGATATTTTCTTAAAATCTTCTAGCAACACCCTACTCACGAAACATCATCAGAAAGTGGAAGTTTTCCACACAGCGCCATGAGTGACTGTAAACTACTACCTCTTCATGGATTGTCCAATCAGGTATTCAAGAATTTGTACGAATTTGAAGCAGAGATTCATTTTTTCCAAGGATTCCTTCTCTCCTATACGCGCAGATTAGCATAAAATATCTTTACTAACTCATGTATGTTAAATCATAGTGTTATGCATGTGTGAGGAAACTAGCACGAATCGATTACACATGACCACACGCACATGCACACGCACAGAATTATGAATAAACGCGAATAAGCTATAACGAAGACACATTCAACACATCTGCTACTTGATGCTTAAACGCCTTTGCACAGAGGTACATGCATGCAAACATTAAACCTTTGCAACACCAGTGAATTATACCGTCAAATCCACTGATTATTACTCACTCGCCACATCCACTACAACTAGACGCGACAATTGTTTGTTCACGCTGAGATGAACTGATTTACTGCATAGGCAATCACAAGTCTTCCTAGTGTACCACGCGTAACATTTGACCACTATTTTCTATATCTTCTCCACCTTTCGTCCATATTATCCTCGGGTAATTTATTTCTCATTGCAGTGAACTTGTATTCTCACCATCACAAATGTTTCCCGTAGGCTGTTCGTAGAATGTGTTGAGTATAATGTAGAGACTGATTACTCTATTTTCTTTCGGATATGTTTAGCGAAAGTTTCAGAGATTTTAAAGAAACTATGTCAAGTGGCGTCAATATATGTTTGCAAACTATAAATGAATTGGATGTGTGTCTATGCTTAATAATCGAAAAGAGAATAACTAGTCGTCTGGTCTTAGACACAGATTAATGTAAGTGTACGACATAAGCCTTGCGGTAGTATATGATTCCAAGTTAGATAAGTTTATTTCATGCATTACACAAACTGATATGTTTTTGATCAATAATTTGTGCTCGAAACGTCATCCAGTTATTAATATTGTATCACTGTGTAATATTTGAAATGAGCTTATCTAATATGGAATTAGGCATATATCGTTAAAACTGTAAACATCAGTATCTCTCTTCTTCAAAACTGCTCAACTTTGTACCTTAATTGTGAGCTCTTCAGAATGCGTTTTGAAAATGTCAACAAAGAGGGTTAATTCCATGTCGCTATTGTTAGATTTGCTGTGAATTGTTTACATTAGACATTCTTGTTGACTTTTGAACCATCCTAAGCTTCATGTGCAGCACAAATTATCATAGTACAAATGTCTGATATTTTTATCCTTTGAACTATAATTATACTCAGCCTTATCTGATATGAATAAACATGAGGTGCAGAAAACCTCGGAAATGCTTTAAATAGCACCGTGAATTTCTCATCTATGTGTCAATATTTTGCTAAATTAATGTCATAATAATTTACACTGGTGTTATGACACTCATGGACATTTATCTAAATTATCCAATGGTCAGTGTATTCTGTGGTTATGATTATTTAAAATTAATGATACTCGCTGTGACTATTTCACTCTATGCATCCATACATAAAGCATTGCTGATATCATCATGTATTTCCTAACATTTACGTTAAGTGAATTGCCAGCAGATAGCAAACGAGACTGTACATCCAAATTACATCTAGTGAAATTGAAAATTATTATCTCGCACAGTGATGTGTATATATACATACATACGTATATCACTTTTCTAAATTTGGACACCTTAAACACCATAGCCAAATTTACCACTTACTAGATATTACAATATCTGATAGGTGTATAATAGTTCTCTGTTTCCTCATAATTCTATGCTAACCAGTAATGAGATTCATGTGTTTCAAATCTCGGAACAACTCCATAGAATGATAGGCTTTCAGAACACCTTTTTTCAAAATTATCACAGCTTCAAATTACAAATTAAATCACAATAAGCTCTAGCTCCGCTTTCTATAGAAACACGAAATTACTGCCATGCATCTGACAGTTATATGTTCAGAATTTTTGAAACACTACTTGTGAACGATGATTCCTAACTAAAACGGAGATTAGGGGAATAAAGGGAAGTGTAAAAGAAAGTACAAGCAGTTATAGATGAACAAAAGTTTTCGATAAAGAAATGACTTCTCCACGGAGAAGGCAGTTGTTTCAAATAAACTGTTTTCTTCATTGAACACAAAACACATGATTGTTATTTCTACTTACGTTTTCACACGAGAAAAGGCAGTCAGTTAACAGTTACTCCTTTCAGCGATTCCATTCTCAAGCTGTGTTATCAGTATTTCGTTGAATCTCAGATTCAAAAAGAGATGTTTTGTGGGCAGAATATCTGTGAGGTTTAGTGGTGTGGGCTCTACGAACTTTGTGATGAAGTATTCGAGGTAACCACTTTCAGTGAGAATCCATTTTAGTGTTTGCTTCTTTTTCCGTAGAGTCAGTGCTGTAAATATTGTGTACTCTGTGGCTTCATGATCAGACCTGGTATCGTTTCGTATGTGAAAGCACCAAAGTGTGGAATCTTGTGAGCTTTTCGTCCTATGTTGACTTCCCGTGAAGTGATCTTTTCAGTGTTTCATCATGTTCGTCTCTTGTCAGTTCAACATCCAGGAAAGCTGTTTTTATAACGAAATCATTCTGTTATGTGAACTGGATTGCACGGTGGTAGCTGTCGCAAAACATTCAGAGTATCTTCCAAATTCTCTTCATTACTGGAGATATTAAAGGCATCATACATGCATCTATTGTAGAACACAAAGACATCAATCATTTTCTTTAAGCATCAGTTTTCCAGTTTCGAACTGAAGAAATATGCAGGCAGCCGGACTAGTAGCAAATCAGTAGGTGTATCATAACTTTCTGTATATATTACTTTAATGAAAGAGAATTGGACATTTAGGGTGCATTGCAACTTGAGCTATTTTAGATAGTAAGTAGGTATCCCAGGGTAAAATCTCATAGTTACAATATATTCACATATCATGAATATTGTTTCAGCTAATGAAACTCTTGCGAAGAGTCAGACCATATCCTCTGACAGCATGATTTGATTTAAAATGTTGATTTTCTCGATTAAATTGACAAATTCGAAAGAGTTATTGGTATGAAACTCGCCTTTTGATTGTTGCCATCAGATTCACCAACCATTGCGAGATGCAAAGATAACGCAAATTCACCATATGAAGTTTGACATTCCTGTGTGCCCTCAACAATCCACACAGTCGAGGTATATCCGAGCCAGATGGTCTCAGGAATTTAAACATTCTGATGTCAGTTCAGTTTTCGAAAGAATGTCTGTTAATTAACGTTCAGTCATTTCCATTGATTAGTTTTACAAATTTTGAATCGTCAGATAGGATAGTTATCATTGAAGTGATGCAGTCCTCACTGTTGATAAGTACGGTTCCTCCACCACTTTCAAGGTATACAAGCTTAACCTGCTTATTATTTATCAGAAACACAAATTCTGATCAGTTGCAAACATTTCAAGAAACAAATCAATCAGTACATCTGAAAAGGATGAAGGAAACACAAAGAATCATTGACACTGTTGCACCTAACAACTTTCGGAATTTGATATGACTAATATGAGTAAGCTATTGGTCAATCAATACAGAAGTAAAGCAGCTTGATAACTACAATGTGTTTCGTGTATTCAAATGCTGGATTAATGCACAACATAGATATTATTGAAGCGAACTACGTATCTTACTTTAGTCCTTCCAGACGTATTCGAGGCGGAGCTTTGCACAGGACACAAATACAATTTCCTCCTCAATAGTCTAAATTGCATTCCTTCCTATTCTCCAGTGTAGAAAATTGATCAACATGAATATAATGTGGTTGTGCGTGAATGAGTGTAGAATGTGTGATGTAGTGGTGTCAACTGATAGGCGGAAGCAGGTTGACACGTGATGGTTATGCGTGCGCACTAGATTTCAGTGTGGATCAAGTGAACGTGACTTCATGAGACGGGACGGTGTCTACTTTACAGTGATCTTGTCATCTAAGGCTGACCATTGACAGTTATCGACACACACAGTTGATGAGTGCATACCTAAAGGCCCTAGTGGACGGAGAAGGCCTCACTGAAACTTGACCTCAGATCGTTGGACTCAAAGTCCAAAGTATTAACCGCTACATCATGAGACCACCACTCTGCAAACTCCATATACACTACTCCATATGCAAACCCAACTAATTTTAACGTCATCATTACTGTTGTGCCACCACACCCAAAATAAGGCACAAAACGCGCACACAGAAATACACAGCCCGAAGTCACTAATCCATGTACCCATCCATTCACTCAGCCACTCACCAATGAGTCATGTGGATAAATCATCACACAAACGCATAGGAACTGTCTTTCAGCTTAATATGTCAGTGGGCAGATTCGAAACAATGCTCCACCCTACAGCCTAATTTGGTCATCGCACTTACAACAACAACAGTGCAACAACAATAATTGATTAATTGTCATTCCATGCTGTGTTTGCTGATGATTCGCGGTGCTCCACTATGGTCCGTGGATGATTTCGTTTTCTTGAAATCAGCCTTTTTGTCGCCAACGTTTCGTATCTCTACTAGGTAGACGTATGTGGCTCTCTTTACATCAGTGCTAGAAGGAGTGAAGAAGAAACGCAGATAGATTTTATTTAGCGACACTAACAGAATAAAAATCTTCCTTAGAATAAAATTTACGGAAATTAATGGACAAATAAATTTAATTACCTTATGTCCTGTAACCGATTTGCTTATGAGAAAAAAATATGTCGTTACACATGTGAAACGTTTTCTTCCCTATCTGAAAGTGGGCATCGTCACATAACCTGACATTTGAGGTGGGATGTGCAAATTGACAAAATACCTAATTATCTCAAGAACCCTGACTGGCATAAATGTTCACTAGTTTTCTAGCCTGTCCCACTTTAATTCCGTCCAGCTATACAATCGGCAAATATCAAACTACCTACGTCTGACTCTGTTTCCGAAGTAAACGATATCCGAGTAGATTGTTTCCTCGTTATCTTCAAGAATGAATGGTGCAGTCCTCGTTAAATTACTGAGAAGAGATCATCCACGTGTCGAAGCCACATTTACGGTTTGTGTATGTGTGAGGAAATGTTATTCCCTATGAATTCACGAAGTCATTCCAAACTACTAACGAAACTGGTGAACATTCGTCCGTCTATATAAATTTCTTCAACATACAAAGTAACTTGTTTTCAGGGAGGCTTATAAGGCTTCAGTCATCCCAGAAGAGTTTAGTGAATATCTTTCTAATAAGTTTGTGTCAGATTTACTTCATCGAAACCAGGTGCCTTTTTATCGAAGACTGAAAATATTACAGGTGAATGGAACTAGGATTGGAGGGACGTTATAACTCGAATGTACGATTTACAAAGTTACATTAGGTAATTCACAGAGATGGCTGTATTGACACCATTCTAAGAAGATATATTCATTCGTCAGTAACACACCTATTATTGCGTTGTGAGTGATAAAACTACCCTGATAAATGTCATACGCAATCTACAGAAACCAGAATCACTTCAGTAAACGAGGTTGTATTTCACAGGGATTCGTGCGTGATACAGAAAAGAGATGAACTCGTGAACCAGTCGGAATTATTACCTAGTGAAATGCACTTCTATCAGTTCTATAATTTCAAAGGCTAACTGAGTCAGCATTCCTTCTTCTCAATTGTTCTACAACAGCTTGAAATGACTGCCGTTGTTATCGCACTATTCTAGGTTGGGAGTGAAGTTAATTAGAGAGAGACGGACTGAGCAAACATTTGTTGAACAAAACTTGCCCTGAAATTTTTTATGACAACTACCTCAGCTACTACTAGCAGTCAAACCGTGAAAATTTAGGGAATTGAGAAAGAACGTTGTATGGAACTTTAGAAGCTGTATTGCAGTTAATTTGCGCTCCAAATCAACTAGGTGTGCCAATATAGGACTCCTGACTGACTTGGAGATTCCTTTTCTAATAACGTTGGACAGTGCTCAAGAAGGTGACAAAGGGATTCTTGAGTTGTTCTACCTATGTATCTATCTCTATAAGAGCAGTGAAATTTGTAATTTCATAACTAAGTGGCCAGATTCAGTAAGTCGTCCTTCATCTGCATTGGAAGTGTACGGTGAATGATGAATTTAAAACATAGTGTTGCGGCAAAGAATGTTTCGGCTACTACTTTTCAGTGTCTCAATGCCAGTAATTTAGTGACTATGTCTCCATTGAATGGTAGAGTCATGTACATACTTTCCTTCTGCACAGACAACAGATACTTCTCTCTGTCGGTTCTCACCATGAAGACTTTATTAAGTTCTTCTAAATTACTATTCTAATATAACCAATTTTTATTTCCCTCACTTGATCGTCAAGAGTGCAAGTTGTGCAGATTTTTCCAGCACGAAACATTAGAGTGGTGATGAGAATTCGCTTGTATGAAAGAGGACATCAGGAAACGATAAAGTATTGTCTTTCTCTGTTTCGCATTTCAACTCATTTTGTGAGTGCAACATGTTAGATGTTTTCAGAAGGACGTCTCTTTTGATTTTATTCTTGTGCGAGATAAAGGTATCGCCCAAGTTTCTACAGTAGAACGATAGTTCATTGCTTCCATTTTTAGATGAACTATTCTCTAGCTTTCTCATTAATTTATTGGCCATGAGATTATCCACGGGATAACTCCTTGACGACAGATTTCATTGTTAAACTGAAACCGCTGCTTCATCGCACAATCGACTGGCAGTTCACGTAGTGTTTTAGGTGCTTTGCCTACTTCCGATCACCATTCTTACCATTCATCATAAATTATCTTTAATAAAGCAAATCTGGAGGTTTTAATTTGTATAACGATAAATGAAATTCACATAGGCAAACTGGTTTGATGTTAATTTGCTTATCAGAACACTTAATTGATAAGTTGTCTATAGTGGTCCACTTTCAGTTGACCAGGTAAGTATTCAGACTACGTAACAACATGTTTTTCTCACATGCAGCATCTAACATGGATGGATAAACTTTCCTTTGGCGACACCTATTGTTCACAACTTTGTTTTTCTCTAATATAGACAGCAATGAATTCTACTCACTGAAGATATTTTCTTATTCTCTGTGCACTTCATTTAAGAGACCCCATTTCTGTGCATGTATCGCTGTTGTTCGCCTGTGTGAATAGAATCTCATTGAACATTCCGAATATCTTAGAAGTGGGGAGATAATTGTAAACAACAGGCAAATGAATGGAATCAGTCACATGAAGTATTTCCATTTCATAAATATAGAAGAGTTTGAAAGTAATTTCGAGAGAAACAAAATTAATTTTAGCGCGAGTTAATGGGAACCCAATATTCACATTGTTTTCAAAGATAATAGCAAGAATAATTTTTGGAATTTCGCAAGTAATGCTCCGGTAGTATACACCTACTGATGGCTAACAAATGCAGTCCACAACACAATGGTTCAACAACTCCACTTAAATTGTTACAATACGTATTTCACGTTAATACACGAATTGAAATAAACCTGTATGGTCAGGCAAACATTCTGCCTACCCAGGAAGAATTCTTTAGATCTAAACTCGTTGATTTTCGGTTGAGAAGGGAGACACACAAGACACACAGACAAACTAGTTTTGCGTGGTGAATCTGCGAAACCAAGAATAACCATTTGTATCATACGGAGAAACGGATACTGAAATACTATTTCATTCGAAGTTCTCGTTTGTTCATATTTTTGTGTACACGAACTTACACAGTGTTCGCTGCTGAAGGGTTACAAGATTATTCCACAAATTAATCTTCAGCGCAAATTCAGTCGTCAATGGCATAGTGGAATACGCCGGAAGTTGTTATTAGGGCAAACTTATGCTATATGATAGACAGATATAATTCCTTCACCTCACCAATAAACGTCAAAGATGAAATCGTCTCTCCGAACGATTAGAATATCAGAATACAATTTCATGCTGGCAAACCTGATTGTGTTTCTGGATATTTTCTTCCAAGTATTTTTAGCGCCTAAAACTTTCATATAAACATGCATTGTAATATACTTTGTTGGTTAACTCATGTCACTAAAGTGTTTACTCCCAATGTAATTTCTTTAACTGAGAAATTTCTCTTCTGGTTAAATCGAAACACTATTGCTTGCTAAAGTTCATCTTCACGCACGGTGATGCGTGAGAGAATGAAGCTTAGAAATGATGAATAACCAATTCCGCTTCGTATAAAGAATACAATGAAACATAGAAATGAAAAATCTATCAAAAAAACCTTCCATAGTTTATCTACCAGTTCCCTAGACAGGTAAAGCGTGGAGAAGAAGGGAAGGTTGGATGCGGAGTAGCAATTCTAAACTTATCCAACCTCATATGAAGAGCACAATGTGAATGAACAAATGAACGACCTATGATGATAGTAATTCACACCCATTCAAAATAGCTATTGGAAACATTCTACTTTCTGCAGGTGTTTGTGAAATAAAAGAGTGTATGATGAACGTAGTGTTAGGATGTGTCTCAAGACTGGTGAAGTGGATTCGTTCATGGTTGAGTTATGAAGATCTGTGACATCCACAGAGAATGCTCTAGTTATTCCTTGAAGATTACGTCCGTATTTCACATCATTTTAAATGTGTCTTGGCATGAATTACAATAAAGTTATCTAATTTTCAATCTGTCACTCTGTCCATAATTTACTAATTCCCTTCGTCCTCAACGGAGAACGACACGTATAATTTCACTTTCAATGAATACTGATTACATCACACTTATTCTACATTTCAGCCAATTGTGTCAAACTGTTGGATACCATTCCTACAAATACTATACAAAATAATTATAAATTCCTCAATAAATAGCGGGCTACGTGAAAGAAAGAATGGTGACTCAAGAGGACCAACGCACTAGTGATGGTCAAAAGCGAAAGCGGATCAAGGTGATGAGACAAGTTAAAAGACACAACATTCATAAAGAAATACTGAAAAGAAGACAAGAATACTTAACAGGAGACTTTCTGTATAATTTTTCTGCACACAACTCTGTTTCTCTTCTTTCCTCCAAACTAGCCGAATTAATGTGACTGATCCTTTGAGAAAGAATAATGAATTCGTTTCTCTTCGACCGTAATTTTTTATCTTTGTCAAGTGTTATTACGTGTATAAAATCTGTCCAAATTTTAAATATTGAAGAAAAGGTATTTTCCATTCAATGAACAATTTTCTGTAGATGGCTTGTCATATTGATAAAGTGGTATACACCTTGGCAGTTATTATTATTTTCGTTTCTTTTAGTTCCTAGAGGAACATAGGACTTCAGCCGCAAGTCTTAATTGCGTTCGATTTTATGCCAACGTTTTCACCTGGCTCCACGTCCACCCACATGCTTTCACCTCCTCCTCACATGACCTCCTCCATGTCACCCTCGCACCGACGACCAACTCGCCGCTTCCCGTTCGGGTTGAACTCAGGCTGTGTGCGATGTCACTTGATGGATTTCTAAGATCAATCCATCTCCATTTCTTCCTGCCTATTTGTTTCACAGTCGATTCTTGGTTGGTTCGCTCCCAGAGATCTCTGTTGCTGATCTTTCCTGGCCATCTGATCTTGAGTACTGAGCGAAGACAACTGCTGATGAAGGTCTGTAGTTTGTTTGAGGTGCTCTTTATGACGCGCCAAGTTTATGATCCGTATAGTGATTAGCACTGACTTCACATTGGAGTTGAAAATCCGGATCTTATTTTTGATGCTGAGTGCTGTTGACCTCCACACAGACTTGAGAGTAATAAAAGCTTGCCTTGCTTTCCCGATCCTCGCTGCTTTGATATCCTCAACAGTTCCATCAGCCTGTGGTTGAAACGATGCTTCCCAGGTAGGCAGGTCGGTAGGTAAAGGAGGTTGCTTCTTTCAGATTTCTCCCATTTATGCTGACTGCTGTCTGTCGTTGTTGCTGTTGCTGTTGGCCAGGAATCTTCATCACCACATCTGTTTACTCTCTGTTAACCTGAAGTCCTATCGGTTTTGGATGCTTCTTCTGCCAACTTGTTGCTTTTCACTTGCATATCATCCAGTTTGTGAGAAATCAGACATATATCATCGGTGAAGTCCAGATCCTCCAAGTCTTTTATGTAGGTCCATTTTATGACTGTTTCCCCGCTGCTCACTCTCTGTCACATCAACCAGTCTACCACAAGCAGAAAAATCATTGGAGATAGTAGGTTACCAGCTTTATCTTACTCCTGTCTTCACTTCGAAGAATTCACTGAGCTTCCCGTTGTGGATTACTCCTTAACAATGAAATCCTAGAACTCTACAATTGGTGAATTGGCTTCAAGTTCAGTCAAACATGTAACAGGTTTTTCATATGGGGGAATTGTATATTTTATAATTTTTTATTATTGTTTAAAGAATGAACAGAAAAATATCAGACCTTTGTATTATCATAGTCTGTGTTGCTCATGAAAACATGGACCACTTCAAAATTAGCAAAGTTGTCTGATGTAAACAAAACATAATTAATCTAAAATTAGTCACGTGGTTTCAGCCTACAAGTTTAATGTTATACAACTTAAATTCTCTATGCTGCTCATGAAAAGTCAACTAAGGTCAAAAGTCAACAGAATTTTTGAAGCAAACATTTAGACCACCCTACAAAAAATTTTCGAAATAAACTCTGAACAACATACAATTTGGGTTCAAAGTTAATTAATTTAACCAATTTTGAAGATGAAACATACTGAAGTTTATAGCTGTAACAATATGTATCTAATTCCATACTAAATAAGTCTATTTCTAATAATCAACAGTGATGCGATGCTAATAGCTGGATGACATTTCGAGTACAAACTACTGCTCACATTCGTATTAATCTGATTCTCTATAGAGACGTAGAAGCTAATACAACAGAGGTTGATAACGAAACAGAAGACGAAGCAATGGAAAGACGGATAACAAAAGGAGAAGCTGAGTTCAATCTAAATCGCACTGAATAAAGGAGTGAAGAAGAGTGCTAGCAGTTGAAGCAGAAAAGGCAGGTCGCAGGTAAAAGAAACCTCGGAAAATTAAATCAGATAACGAGGTCTCTATCCTGGAAGAGATCAACTCAGATGAAATCTACAAAAGATGGCCAAAGGAACCTAATTACAAAGGACAACGAAGAAATAAAACAATGGGCTGATCACTTCACAGGACTCCAGAATGAATCGGTAATCACCTGCAGCGTGTCAAGAAATACCACCAACAGCACACATAGAACTGTCATTGGACACCAATCATCCAACGAAAGTAGAAATCTTGAATGCAATTAAGCTAATGAAGGCCGGCCGAGAAGACTGCAAGATCAGACGGAATTCCCAATTTAAGCACCGTAAACAGACCCAGGGACTTCAGCGGATATGATCACAACACTGCTGCAAACAGTTTGAAAGGAAGGAATGACACCTGCTGATTGGAAGAAACGCTACTTTATAAAGCTACCAAAGAAGGGGATCTTAGGCCTCTGAAAGAACAGGCACTGGAACATGCTCTTGTCACGCAAAATATTACGTCGTTTCATCCAGCAGAGACTTAAAATGCACTGGATGCAGAACTCCGCCAATTCGGAGCAAGCTAAATTTATAAAACGCAAATCGTCTATTGATCAAATTGCAAGTCTGTTCAGCATAGCAGAAAAAATTACAGAAGAGAAGTCAAACCCCTACCTGAATTCCATCGATTTTGGAAAGGCCTTCAACAGCACTGACTGCAAAGTGATTTGGAGACTGCTTCAAAACTACAGAGTGCCCTGGGTTTTAATTCACCTCGTCCATTAGGTTTATGAAAAGGTCACATGTTAGCCAATCCAGAACTGGGAACCCAACAAAGTCTCTGAAATGAAGAAAGGAGCAAGACAAAATTGCTTACTATCACTGATGACATTCCAGAATGTGTTGGGTTAGATCATGTGGCAGGCAGTATTGATTGCAAAGCAAGGAATGCGTATGACATACAAGAAGGCTTCAGAAGATCTAGTCTTCTCGGTGATTTGTGTCTAATGTCACACAAACTCAAGGACATACACGTGAAAACCGACAGAATGGGTGAAGAAGCAGCCAGTGAATACAGGATTTCAAGTGAACATAAAAGAGATGGCGATATTGAAGACAAACAACTAACAATAACAAACACCAGTCACCAACAACGAGAGAAATCTGTGAAAGGTGACTTCTTTCAATTATTTAGGAAGCATCGTTGCAGCTACATGCAGTATGAATGAGGGTCTCAAAGCCAGAATCCGAAAGGTAAGGTACACCTTCATCACTCGGAAATCAGTTCGGATATCCTTTGCACTCAAGATAAATAACAGGATTCAGATTTTCAGCATCAATGTTAGACGATTTTCTTATAGGGATCACAAACTTGGCCAGTCAAGAAGAGCATTTCGGACAGGCTGTAGACTCGTTTCATTGGCTCCGTATTGATTACCATATGGCCAAAAAGAGGTAACGGCAAAAAACTCATGAAACGAAGGAAAGGTGAATAACAAGGAGAGAATACCGACAGTATCTGGGGTGAACATCGTGACGCAGCCGAAAAATGCACAGAAATGGATGAAACATGTGAATGGTATGTACAGTAATATCTTCAGACTAGAAATTGTAATTTATGCATTAATTGCGTAAGACAACAAAAGTGAAACTCAAAAAGATCCTAATCATCAATACAGGAAGATTAAACAAACACCATCAAAGTAGAATGGATTATTTTATTTGCGACTAGTGAAATTACTGCACTGTGTCAATTTAGTAAGAGTTAACTCTATTTTCTTTCCAGAAAGATTAGATTTTCTCTATACTGTCTTGTTTTGCTGGTTAGTAGTTATACCCCATGCTCACTAGTTTCCAGTTTTTATTCCAGTATTGAAACGCATGTGTCAGTGATATTTTTGCTTTTTGTTGAATAACGATGAATTTGGTGAATACTTGTAGTGCAGACATAAGAAATATAAACCTGTGCAGTAATTTAAGTTTATCAGATCCACAAAAACATGCATTACGCTAGCAATATCTGTACTTCAAGTCAGCCTTAACTGTCTTCCATAGTTCGAGAATAGTTTTAAATCATGTACTTTGTAAATGTATTTCAGTGAATCGATGACAACACCTGTCATTCCTGCAAAGAATGTTACATTTATTCAAGGCGCTAACATCTTCCGTTTTGAAAAGTCCAATGATCATTCTACCGCAAATATATATACAGGAATGCTTGTACACTATGTTAATTACTTCCTGATGCATTCATCAGATTTCATCACGTTTTATCTGTTTAACTTTGTACTACTTTTTTAATAGTAAGTAGCATGATTATATATTGATGAATATTCCGTAGCCCAGATTATTAATTAATTTCCATCAAAATTTATCTCTCCACATTCGACATGGTGTGACATAATTATCTTCTGATGGGTAAACTATATATGCTGAACATTTCGTCTGTATTTTCCACTCTCGAAAGACGGGTTTATCCGAACGGCTTTATCCTTCTCATATACAATTACATTACATACAACCAGAGGACTACAATTTCCATCTATTATTCACTAATTCCAAAAAGCCAATTCTACGCACATATTTCCCCTGGATGAAATGAAACTGTCTTCATGAATCCACACTGTACATTTCAGTTTAGGATACATAGAGCATTTCTCATACTGTTCTACAAAAATGAATAAGGTCTGATTGATTTTCTCCATTCGTATTTGTATAAGACTAAAATTTCTGTTTATGAAAAGATTATGTAAACCTATCACTAGGTGTTTGTCTAACAACGAAATGTACAATTTTCCTTCGAGGAACAGGTCTCGTGGTTAGGCCAGCATCAGACATCCATCGATCTGTGTGGTGGACGAACTACTTTATCGAAAACGCCAAATGATGTTCCGAGATGTCATACAAATGAAAGCAAGAAATAATAACTGAATTCGCTATTAAACAGCTGTCTGATACTATGACATCTCTCTTGCGCAATTTCACTGAGATATGTAGTGAGTGGTACAACTAACTGTGATGAAAATAGTTAAGGATTACGACAAATTGACAATTTAAAATCACAAAACATGTTACGCGGTGACAATTTTGACTTGTAATTTACAACATCTGAAGTAAAATTCATCAGTTGTCCGTTTGGATTTCACTGTATTTCCATCTCTTCAATTATTTTTCAACTATCGAAATTATTCTGAGAGACATAAGATATCTAGTCTAAATGTCGGAAAATGCACCATTATACCTACATTAATTCAAATATGAATGCACAGGCAGGAAAAGCGATACTGACTATCTTTAATTTTAAATACTCACAGCTAATGAATACACTAACAATTTGATCACTGAAAAGAGTGTTCATGAGTATCATAACGCCGTTGTAAATTGTTATGATTTTACTTCAGGAAACGAATGAAACATCCGTCCCAACTTCACTTTGTTATCGAAACACTTTCGACTTTTCTTACACCTAGTGATTATTCATAACAAATTAGGCAGGATTTCATGATTATTCAAAGAACAAACATAAGAATATCAGACATTTGTGAAATCACAATTTGTGCTGCCCATGTAAGTGCTGTGTCTTTCAAGAGCACGTCTGATTTAAAAGCAATGGGCAGCTAATCAAATTAAGACCAAGTGGTTTCAGCTTCCAACGTACAGTTACAATTGTTTTGATTTTCAAGCCTAATGTTGTACTACTTAAGTTTTCGGCACAAATTTAGCCAATTTTCAATATGAAAGGTACCAAAGATTATATGTAATAACAATACATGCACATGATCAGAGGACGATTTTTTCTCTATTCGAATACTAATTATAGACCTATATACAAACTATTCATATTTCAAGCACATTCAATGCTCCAAAATATCTGGGTCACATAGTTTATTGGAAATCTGCGAACACTTCAAAAAGTGTGTGAATGAAAATGAACCAACCACGGATGTAAGCAATTCACAGCTGAGCAAAATGCACTACTCATACTGCATATCCGATATTTTCTGAAATGTAATTCCATATTTGTTTGTTTATTAGATATATCACACAATGAAACTGTAGAGCCTTTAAAACAAAACAGTTTAGTTTATCTAATACCCTCCTGGAATGATTGTCAGGTCAAATACATAGGTCAAACTAGTAGAACAGGGGCAGTCCGATTAGCTGAACATAAAAACTTAGCAAAATCTAGATTGGTTGATCCAAATAAGATAAGAAATCTAGAGAATAGTTCAGCTATAGCACTCACCACATGCAGTTACACACAACCATACAATACGATGGGATAGAATGAGAGTTTTAAAATCTAATGTCACAGAGTATAGGGAGAGATTGATAACAGAAGCTTTGTTTATCGAATCAACTGACATGGAATACATGTAATAGGAATGATTCATCACCTGTCCAGTCGGATATCTGGAAAATTCTACTACCCCCACAACAAATGGGAGAGAACAAAGAAAACTATAAAATTCAAGTGTCAAAGTTGTGTGATTACAATTGATATGAATATGAACAATGAATTTTGTTCGAAACGTCACCCAGTAAATAATGCTGTTTCACTGTGTGATATATCTAATAAACAAACTAATATGGAATTACTTACTACCTACCACAGTGCCCAAGTTTTACACACATATTTTCTGAAATGGTATAAATAACACGAAAGAGAATACCTCAAGATGAGAAGTAAGGTGCTAAAAGTTTTTTTAAATAATATGAATAAAAGAAGAAAACAAAACAAATAACGGGTTGAATAGCCTCAAACGATATGCGAAGACGCAGAATGGTGACTTGTGATCGATTATGCAGTGCATCTGCTGAGCTTAATGAGAATAATCGAGGCAAGAAAATTTCACAAATATTCCGTATTTCTTCTATCATCGAAGAGTGTATCTCTTCTTCGAAAACTCGAAATAACAAATAATTCAGCTCTGATGTAGTGTGTGGATTCGAAGTCTGAATATTTGCTGGAATGTATTTTTATCCTGCATATGGATATAATATAAAACTCATTTTACTTCCGTTCAGCTATGCAGCTTATAAGTGTCAAAGTGTCGACGTCCGAATCTGTTTCTGAGGTAAATCTTATGCTGGGAGATTGTTTCTTCATTCCCTTCAAGCATGAATGATGCAGGTCTCTTTTAAATACTACGAAGAGATCATTCACATGTCGAAGCCATATATTCAGTCTGTATGTGTTTGCAGAAATTTTGTTTCCAAATTAATTCATGAAGAGGTTTGAAGCCACCAGTGAAGCTGATAAACGCACGCGCCTGTCGATGTAAATCTCGCCTAAATGTAAGGAAGTTTATTTTCCAGACAGAATTATGTGTCCTTAATGATCTCACTTACATTCAGTGAACATCTTTCTGATAAGTTTGTGTCACGTTTACTTCATCGAAGCCAGTTACCATTGTATCGGAAATTTAGAGTATTCCATATGTGGAGCATTAGGAATGAGATGTCTTCATATTCAGGATGTAAAAATTATCATTAGAGTCGAATATAACACTAACATAGCAAGATAGTTTTGCCTGTCCTTAACATACCCATCGTTGGATTTTTAGCAATTTTATAGTGAGTAGCTAAGAGACAATGTCATTTAGGAAATATTCAACAGCTTTTGGCGTTCCAAATGGGTGAAGTCGTAATAACCAGTTTATCACCTTAAGTATCTCGAATTTCAATATTGGATTTAGTGAACCATCTCATTCCTCCCCAGGGACTGAATGCTCAACAAACTCGCATTGTAAATGGAATTTCTTGTGTTACAAAATAGAACATATTGATACTGAATCTATGCTGAGACTTGCTATCAAAATCGAGAACCAGTTCACAGCTCATAAACACACCTAAACTCCCTGAGTACCTTGGAATGCATAGTGATAAAATTGCCTCCTGTGCTGCAAATGAAACAGTGGAAGACGTCACAGAGGGCAGGCTTGGGCCGGTATCCTCTGAGTTGACGAAGTTTACGTCTTCTTGTTCAAGCATTTAACTGAGGAAGACTGGCGACAAGTAGTCGACGAAAAAACAGTTGGATATCCTGTTCCATGCAACAGTTTACGCCTGTTGGATTTGATGTGTCTACTGGGACCAACAATAGGTATTTTGAAGTGTGTGAAGGAGGCCACACGACTACTAGCTATCCAGAATTCTCGACAACTTTTGTGACTGAAAGGTAGTCAAGGGCCTAGCAGGTGAAACATTATTTCGCTCGGATCACGAAAAGCCACAGGTTCTCTGTATGTAAGGCTAGTGGTCTGTGTATTTCTGAATGATGTCAAGAATCCCAGCACCGATTTCTGCATAAGCTCATGAAACACCTTAGTTATACACAGCATATGGGTGGGGGAGCCAATAGTTTTCAAGAGGTGACGAATATTGAGTTCTACGGATAGCAATGACAAAACTTAGGATGCACACAATTTTCTTGAATCAACAGTTCTCACTTACTCAGATTGATTCCTATGGCTTCTGTTGTAAGCAGAAAAAGACCTCATCAAGCGAAATGAGGACTGGATACTGAAGAAACACTTCATTGGATCATGGAACACTTCACCAACTTTTCTGTACATGAAATTAATAATAATTTATTTAGACTGCAAGAAGTTGATGAGAAGCCAACGAAATAAGTGCTGGTATCATATTATTCTGTAAAAACTGTTGTACTTGCTTTAATCGAATAACGTATGTTCCTACAATGATTTAATTCAGAGGGAACAATACATGGTTACACAATACACAATTAACCACTGGTTTCGTTATAGATCCTGTACGAAGAGTATATTTGTTTCTGTTTCCAGAACGTCGGGACTACAGATGCGTCGGATGCGGGTGGCAAGTGATTTAATTAAATTCCGCTTTTGTTAAATGGGTACCCAGCTATAGAAGCTCGTTAGTTGACCATTCCAAGTAGGTTTTCTATGGATCGATCTTCTTAGGCTCCCGTCAGTTCTTCTTGTTAGTTCCACATCAAGAAACGGAATTTTCGACTCGTTTTCCATTTCAAGAGTGAATTTTATTTCTGGATGGCAATAGTTAAATGTCTTCAGCAGTAGATTGGGGTCATTTTTGTTGTCACAAATAATGAATATGTCGTCTACGTATCTTTTATACAGTCGCCGATTGTCAATGCTCGAATTTAGTGGACCTTTCTCGAGGCTTGCCACGAAGCAATCTGATAGTAGTGAACCCAACGGAGATCCCATTGCAACACCATATTTTTGTCTGTAAATGGTTTCGTTGAATGTGAACTGGACGTTCAGAGTGCATCTCAATAGTAATTCCTTCAAATATGTTGTTGATATTCCAATATTGAGATGGTTGTCATCTATGTATTTGCATATGAAGCAGACCGTTTCCGTGAGTGGGACACTGGTGAAAAGTGACTCATTGTCGAAGGACAGCGTAATTTTGTTAGATACATTCAAGTCTTGTATGCACTCAATGAACTGGAAGGTGTCACGGAGCGACTGCGTACATAATTGTTCCAGAATAACTGCTAGCCATTTTGCAATAGAGTGGTAAGGGGAACTTGACATATCCAGAATTGGACGAAGTGGGACACCAACCTTGTGTACCTTTGGTAGATTCAAACCAAGAATTCGGAGAAACGAAACTTTAATTGCGCCTTAAAAGAAACTCATTATGAACTTGGATTTCAAGGGAGATTTATCAAGCGATATTCTCAAGAGAAGGATCATATTATCTCTGAGAAGAACATTCTTTGCAGCAACGCTTAGAATAGTGTCCTCCAGTCGCCCACTGATCTGCAAAAGCCTTAAGGACAAGATCCCGCATCTGACCACTTCTATGTGCATATATCAGTTCACCTGCTGCTGTGGAGCCAGGTACATCGGTCGTCCGATGCGCACCCTGTCCAAGAGGATTCAAGAACACTATCCAGCATGGTTGCGAAAAGGCAATAGAGGTGCAATAAGGAGTGGGATAATTGAACACCTGGTTAACACTGATCATTCCATTTCAACAAACGCCTCTTGCTTCAAAGTAATCTACAGAGTCAAGAATAATCTATCAAAAGCAATACGGTTTCGTCTTCTTTGTATCGCTGAAGCTCTGGCCATTCACAGAGAAAATCCGGAGCTGTGCATATAAAAGAGGATTACTCAACCACTTCTACTGTCTTGGTAACAACTTTTTTGATTTGATTTGATTTTTTTAATTTTGATGACTTAATTTTGTTTCTTTGCCTGTTCTTTAATTACTTATAATTCTTGTATTCATTTAGAACTCTTACGTAATTTCGTATTATCTACTTTGTTCCTATGTGCATTCTGGGTAAAACTCACTCATCAAACTATTCATAATATTACATAACCTTTTTTAACAACTGTTTTTGACAACTCATCACCTTTGTTACTACCCTAATTTCATTAACACCTAATTTTCTTGACTGATTTTGTATTACGTAACTCCAATTATCAATCTTCACCTGTTTAGTTAAAATAACTATAACTAACTGTATTTTTGTTTGACAAACTAATGTACACATACATACAAAAAATAACACATATATGTTTGCGATTGTACAGCTAAGAAAAAGAATTCGCCGAAAGGAGATTCTTCTTTGATTTACGTGTTTTGTTTCCATTAATGCCAGAATGGGGATAATGCATGATTGTATTCAACTGAAGACAAAATATCATGCACATTTTGACCTCATTAAACTTGAATATGTCAATAAGATGACTGTCATGTAGAGTACACGAATTCAAACCCTTATGCTGCACTTAGTAACACAAATAAATCAAATCTACATTGAGTTTCCATCTGCGGATAGCCGTTGTTACGCGTCTAATTACTGAATCTGTGGCTGACTGAATTCTAACAGCAATGTATACAGCGTGCTAAACAAACAAAACACAACAACAAGTCACAGTACAATAGTGCATCTACACTTAATCATCAAAATAGTTTTTGGTTCTTTTGATTATCACAACTAGTGAATATCACCGTAAAACATTTGATAAACCATCAGAACATACTGACTGTCAAATCAAACAAGACTAAGTCAACAGCAGTTATGCATCAATTAACTATATCAATGAACACATTTAAATAGGTCTATGTAAGGAGATTAAGAAACCTGTGGAAACTGTTGTGAGCAGGTTCGAAAACCCCAAAGCTGACCTAACACTCCCAGTGGAATCATTATCTCTCTACTACTATTAAAATACCCCAAAACAACCACTCAGTCGACTTTACGAACCCGCCGACATATGAAGCATCAAAATATTTCACACTAATATTAGGCCTCCCTTGACGTCGGTTAAACGCAAGGCTAACTAATTTACATAAAATGCAAACGATTTGTAGCTCAGGTGGATGATATTGCATGAGTTGTGTTCTCTGAACTGCGTGGTTGATTTCATTGCCGAGCTTTCGTTGTTCGCCTTCTAGACAAGATCTACAGCGCAGGTTTTAGTATAAACTGAACTCATTTAAATTCCCCGTGAATGACATGATTGTGTCCCGGGGCAACCACTGTCGTGATTGTCTGATGACTGACTTACGTCTTTATTGACTTGGAATTCGAAATTTCTTGTCATATGATTGAGGAAATTTTAAACAGAGGAAACACTCAGATGCCAGGGAACCTTTAGAAGTCTAATACTCAAGTGAATTAGCAATCAAACCAGGGCTAGAGCGCAATCAAATTGATTCACTTCGACTTAACAAGTACATACACTAATATTTCGACTAATACAGCACTGTCCAAATAAACCATCTCGTACTGCACCTGAGCATGGGTAGACTGCAGTATCACTGTCAAAAAGAAATCCTCTTCTATGGCCATGTATTCCTACACTAGCCAGACAAGTGACATTGTTCAACAAAACTGAAACGAAGAATCACAACGTGTAAACTTCCCTACGTATTCGCGAAAATCAACCTAAAATGCTCCGCAGAGCTGGAAAATCCTGATTCCACCAAACCTATGCTGTACATGGCCTCCAGAAGCCGAACTGACCGAGTGAACTTGGCCACCGGAAACAATGGGAATGCAGCTCCTCCGGCTGTCCCATTGTCTTGTTAAGGATGAGACTTCAAATCAAGGGCTCGGACAAGCGGAGATGGCCTTCACCGACTGTCGGTCACTTCAGATGGAAACCTTACACAAGAACTGACACCGCTGAGTCAGTTCGAATTCACTGAGATATTCTTCCTGGGAACTCCTTCATTTCAAATTCGTATGTTGTGAATTTGATTTGACATTCGCTGTCCTAAATTCAGATGAGAGTAGTCATAATTCTTCAACACCTCCAATTTCTGCTACAGCCTCCGACCACTAATTCGTTCTCAGGAGGATAGCATCACGGTCAATTGTGTTCATACAAAAAGCATAAGTGCAGAAAAAATATCAGAAAATACCAAAACAAAGCGGAATAGTGAACATGCAGCCTCAATGCTTGGCAGAGCTGGAAAACCCTGATTCCACCAAACCTATCGTGTACATGGCCTCCAGAAGCCGAACTGACCGAGTGAACTTTGCCACTTCCACGTAAAATGAAAGTCGAAGGCAGTTTTCAATGTTTCTGATGAGTAGGTCTAGAATGAACACAAATATGTTGATGTATCTCTCCCTATATCATCATCCAGTCCAACTTCACTGCCTCATGCATAAAGTTTATCTTTCTAAAACTTAACCATATACCAATAGCAAATGCAACAACATTACCTCTTATCTACCTAAGGGCGAAATGTACGCCTTACAGGTCACGCGGGAAGTAACATCAGTGACAAATATGGACAACAGAAGGAAAAACTAAGTTCAATTCACTATCCAGTGAATAAAGGAGTGAGATAAGAACAATAAAAAAAAATGGCCAACCAAACCTCATTACCAAAAAGGAGGAACAAAGAAAACAATAGGCTGTTCACTTCAAAAATTCTTCAACTGACCATCACTTACAATCCATCCAGAAATACCATCAACAACCACAGAACAACTGGTCAGTGGATACCAGTCCTCCAACGAATGCACAAGTCTCCAATGCACTCAGGCTACTAAAAGTGGAGAAGGCAACAGGACCACGCGGAATTCTCTTCTGAGGCACTGAAAACAGATCACGAGACTACAGTTGACATCCTCACGACACTAATGTAAAAATTTCGCAAGGAAAGAAAGAAATGTACCTATTGATCGGATGAAAAACTACATTGTTGAATTACCAAAGAAGGGCAAATTACTCCTCTGAAAGAACTGGCGAAGAATCATGCTGTTCTCCACAGCAAGAGAAATATTAGTTCACGTCATCCTAGAGAGACTAGAAGATGCACTGGATACAAGAAAAGAAAATCATGTGCTGAAACAATTGCAACCCTACGAATAATCATCGAACTCAGGATAGAACCAGTCAAATCTCTACCTCAACTTCGTCAGCTTTTAAGAGGCCTCCGACAGCGTTGCCCACTAGGTGATCTGGAAACTATCACCGATGTTATTCCTACTTGTTTGGGATTGGGTTATGCGAGAGACCCTCAGAAGGGGGCAGACAGGAGTACGTTGGACCGAGGAGACTCTATAAAAACTCAACTTTGTGTGTGATCTATGTCTTTTAAATAAATTCGAAGACCTACAGTCGGGAACCGACGAACTGGCATAAGACACTGACTGCAAATACAGGACTTCTGATGAAGACTGAGAAGACGGAGGTGGAGATAACAAACCACCGACAACAAGCACCAATCACTATCAATGAAACAAATTTGAAAGACATCACTTGCTTTACCTAGCTAGAAAGTATCTTTCCGACTACAGGCCGAGTCACGATTAAGTCAAGAACAGCCTTCATCACTCTGAAATCAGTTTAGAAATCTTCTGCACTCAACATTAACAACAAAATCCCCATTTTCAACACCGATGTTAAGTCAGTCCCTCTAAATTGATCAGAAACTTGACTCACGCCTGACGAAAAGCATTTCCACTAAAGGACACTAAAGAAGTTTATTAACAGCTACCTTCTCTGGCTCCACACCGAAGATCAGACGGCTGGAGAGAAAGAATTAGCAAAAACGAACTCCGGTGACGAAACAATCAAGAACCCATTGGTCAACACAAATATGCAGAAAACGGAAGTGGATCTGACACTCTGAGGAGACTATTGGTAGAGTGGGAAATGACGACTTGGGAGTTCGACAGCGGCAACGAGGAGACCGCGTGAGGAGGAAATGAAAACTTATGGGTAATATTGAGGCCGGATTAATGGGGACTGCAGAACATACGACAAAATGGAAATAACCAATTGAAGTTCTATGCAACCAAGAGAATAACAATGTAAAATTGTTTTGCTAAAATCTCTTGGTTTAAGCGCATACCAAAACACTAACAACAACAACAACAAACAAACAAACAAACAATTTAACACTTACAGATTTGTTTCCTCCGACTTAAGATTCAGTTGCAACCGGACATCATTGTTAGTAACACTGTGACCATTGCTGCTCTCTCTGGTAAGGTTTGTTTAACCATAACTTTATCTGTAATTTCTTCATGTACCATAATTATGTCATCATCCTCTTCTCCGTTAGACTTCAAAAGGGAAAAAAATCAACGAATTACACAATGAAGCCTTTCTTTGTAAAAACGAATTTTGATCAAGATACTGACTGTATTGAATCACGCTTCATAATATTCAAGTATTCTAACATTACATTTTCCATACTAACTAGAAGATGAAGATAGTCGAGAAACTCTCACTATAGTTTGACTGGACACTAGTAACTAGTGTTGTGCGTCTAGTGGCTTGCAATACGGCCACCATTCTAGGTGGCTCAACATCACGGTGCACATTGATTTGACGATATCAGATGGTTGGAGGCAATCGGCAGTTACTAGTGTCCAATCAAACTATCCACTACAGTCCTACAGGAGGTCAATCGCCAGCCCGACTGCAGCACTGGGTGACGCAGCATCGAATCTCAGAAGCGACATGAGTTCCTTTAAGGTTACAGACAAGCCTTGCTGACGAGTGCCAACTAAACTAGCACGAGGCTTCCAAGGCTTCCTGCCGGTTGCTACCAACCATCTAATATCATCAAACTCTCACTATTTTCTTCTTTAATCACACTTGCTGAGATCACATTACGCAACACCGGACAATTATGCAATGACTTTTTGTTGAAAAGAACTTTAATAAAATCTTCATGAGGATTCCTCATCAGATGCAATGCATTAAAATGCATCTTATTTTATGCATAACAGTAAGTCTGAGAAGTCACGGCAATACAAAGGAAGAAAATTACTCACTTAAATATTCTTAGATGAAAATGGTGCCAGCAGTTTAAAAAACAACAGCATTCAAAACCATAACCACCTAGTGATTACGAGCACCACTTACATGCATGGTGTTGAGGCCATTCAGATCGACCGACGTTAATGTTCCCTTCATTGATTCGATCTCACCTGATTCAGAGGACTTTACCATGACAAGAAATCGTCCAATTGCTCCAGGAAAGCCATGTTGTTGGGTTTTTGCGGATAACACGGCTTTCCTGGAGTAATTGGACGATTTCTTGTCATGGTAAAGTCCTCTGAATCAGGTGAGATCGAATCAATGAAGGGAACATTAACGTCGGTCGATCTGAATGGCCGCAACATGCATGGTGCATGTAAGTGGTGCTCGTAATCACTAGGTGGTTATGGTTTTGAATGCTGTTGTTTTTTAAACTGCTGGCACCATTTTCATCTAAGAATATTTAAGTGAGTAATTTTCTTCCTTTGTATTGCCGTGACTTCTCAGACTTACTGTTATGCATAAAATAAGATGCATTTTAATGCATTGCATCTGATGAGGAATCCTCATGAAGATTTTATTAAAGTTCTTTTCAACAAAAAGTCATTGCATAATTGTCCGGTGTTGCGTAATGTGATCTCAGCAAGTGTGATTAAAGAAGAAAATAGTGAGAGTTTGATGATATTAGATGGTTGGCAGCAACCGGCAGGAAGCCTTGGAAGCCTCGTGCTAGTTTAGTTGGCACTCGTCAGCAAGGCTTGTCTGTAACCTTAAAGGAACTCATGTCGCTTCTGAGATTCGATGCTGCGTCACCCAGTGCTGCAGTCGGGCTGGCGATTGACCTCCTGTAGGACTGTAGTGGATAGTTTGATTGGACACTAGTAACTGCCGATTGCCTCCAACCATCTGATATCGTCAAATCAATGTGCACCGTGATGTTGAGCCACCTAGAATGGTGGCCGTATTGCAAGCCACTAGACGCACAACACTAGTTACTAGTGTCCAGTCAAACTATAGTGAGAGTTTCTCGACTATCTTCATCTTCTAGTTAGTATGGAAAATGTAATGTTAGAATACTTGAATATTATGAAGCGTGATTCAATACAGTCAGTATCTTGATCAAAATTCGTTTTTACAAAGAAAGGCTTCATTGTGTAATTCGTTGATTTTTTTCCCTTTTGAAGTCTAACGGAGAAGAGGATGATGACATAATTATGGTACATGAAGAAATTACAGATAAAGTTATGGTTAAACAAACCTTACCAGAGAGAGCAGCAATGGTCACAGTGTTACTAACAATGATGTCCGGTTGCAACTGAATCTTAAGTCGGAGGAAACAAATCTGTAAGTGTTAAATTGTTTGTTTATCTGAAAAAAATTTATTATTGAATCGTTTAAAAGAGCTCCCGGTGAAAGGCACAGAATATCCTCAGTTGTTAATGTTATTGCATCAGGGGAGACCCACGAGGTTTATAGACCAATACACTAAAACAAAAAATACACATAGTTAAGGGAATTTTAAATGGAGGCTAGTAGTCTTACAAAAACTTTAGATAAGAACAAAGTAATGATAAGAATAATATCTTAAACCCGAATGTTCAAAAGATAGACCAACATTTCTGCGTCTTTTTTAATTCAGGGAAAATTCCCATTGTAACATATAGAAAATCAGAAGAAGTAATTCAGCGAAGAGACTCTTTTCAACGAATTTATTATCTCTGTATACAGAGAAAGTTCGTTTAGCCCCTCCAACTTTCATAGTCTTAATCCCTACCTAGTCATATTATGGCTCGACCTATTCTTCGTTTTGTTAGGGTTAGGGTTTTTCGATAATTACTAACCGTTCTGCACAATACGTCCCACGGATGACCTACTGTTCATTTCACCATTATATGGCAATTTGATGGAAAAATAACTGTGAGTAAAGGTTGAACGACCCCATAGGTTGACCCAATTAGACAAAAAATGATACAATATACGAAATACCTTGCAATGACTGTCAGTTAGGCCAACTACAAAGGTCAAACCACTAGAATGGGGGGTTGTCAGATAATCAGGACATAAGAATCTAGCCAAATGTAAAATGACTGACCCTGTCGAGATAAATAATCTAGAAGAAAGTCAGGAACTGCACTGCATACATTGACACACAACTACACATTGGGGTGGGACAGAGTGACATTTCTAAAAATTAAATATAGATGGATGGAGAGAGAGTGAGAGGTTGATTACCGACTGACTGACTGACTTACTAGCTGAATCTTTGTTCATAGAATAATCTACACCCAACACAACACGTGAAATAGGAGTGACTCATCACCACTAGTTCCAGAGATATGCAAAACGCTACTACTACCACCAATCATCAAATCAAGTGACGAAAAATGATGGAATTCTATAAACAAAGTGAGAAGGGGTTGTGTGAGTAGTGCCTCGATATTGATTATGAGCAGTAATGCAGATTGTGGTCGAAACGTGGTCGTCAGTAAGTAATATTACTGTATAACACTTTGAGACTTTCGTAAAATAAAATCTTCTCCATAATGGAAGAAATTCCTTAGTGTTTAAGCTATAGTGTACATATCTAAACGACGCCAACAACAGTCTTCTAATGGTGAGAACATGTGAATTCGGTGGTCACCGCCCTACATGTTGACAACCAACCAGATGGATAGTTCAATGGTCCAATTATTCTGCCAAATATGATGATCTTAAAAGTCTTGTTGTTATTCATAACCGTAAATTCCTTCTTCCATTCATGATAATTTTACTTCATTTAACACAGAGTGATTGATGTATTATGATATAACTTGATGACATATTGACCACAATTCATTACCTCGCTCACAATCATACCAATGTATTCACACGACTTGTTGACTTACTTTTCATAGCCATACTTCTATCTTATTCATCGCACTTCGCCACAGACACAAATATGATTAACAAGTGATCTTATATTCAACATTTTATATATATGCAATACAAAATGCCATCACTCCTAATTATCTTCGTATACTTTCATTGGAAATTAAGTAGTATGTTTCTCGTGTGATGAGTCTAGTAGTCCTTTGTCTGGTGCTGATTGAATTGCATCAGTCAGTCAAGTTTGCTAGGTATCTTGTCATTACGGTGCACTCAGAAGTGTTGTTAGATGTTTCGGAGTTCTTTTTCAGGAAGCCTTGGACCTAGATATCATGCTTGTTGGCACTCATCAGTCCATCAAGACGTATCTGCAGTCTTAAAGGAGTTCGCGCCCATTCTGAGATTTCAATCCGTGTCACCTAGTGGTGCAGTAAGAGATGTTACAACTGAATTATTCAGCCTCGCGAGCCCTAAGTCCGAAGAATCCTGAAGGATTACCTCCAGTCTGCACCGAACAAAGGACTAGACTCATAACACTAGTTACCACCTAATACCAAGTGTCCAATCAAAGTATCCATTACAGTCCTACAGTAAATCAGTCGAGAACCCGAACAGCTCAATGATAACGTCTCTTACTGCACCATTAAGTGATACGGGTACGAATCTCAGGATGGACACGAGTTCCTACAATATTGTAGATATGCCTAGGTGATTGGTGTATGCTAAGCAAGCAGAAAACCTAGACTCAAGGTTTGCTGCTCACTGCGCCTCCGATCATCTAACCTCTTTGTATACGGATTCTGCTACAACAAAAACAGGATGATAGCAACAGTAGGAGAGATTTTCTTTAACACAACAACTCCACAGAGTCATCAAGAAACTTACGTATCAAACATGAAAGCGATTGTACAACAACTAAAATTCAAATTGAAAAAACTGAACCAAATAACCAAAGACGACGAAATCACCCATACTCGAAAAATCCAAACATGAGGTATTATTATTCACACTTACTGCTTTCACTACATCAAATTAAAATAGTGAAAGAAAAGCATCCTAGATAAGAAGAGTGAATTTATCAATGAAACCTCATCCATCAATCATTAATACATTAAACACAAAAAATGCTTCAAAAAGGAAAAACACGTCAATGTAGCCACCCGACTGATGGATTAAAACCTGAAGAAGTCATTCCCAGTGTACAATTAGCAATAAGTGCAATAGATAGAAGTCGTGACCAGTGAGCTTCATCCAATCAAGTGTGAGCATGGATGTCCTACCGATGACATTGGTTGGTGGTTGCGCTAAATGACGAACTGGTAGGAGTTAGAATTCATGCACTGGCCATTGAATTGTGGTGGGGGGCAGTGACTGGATGGTATACGAGCCAGCTTGCCTTGAAACCCGAAGGTCCTAGGTTCGAACCCTGATGGCGGGTGCGTACCGGCGATGATTCCGAAAGTATAATGAAACAGCTGTTCAGTATTCCCTGGCTTTCGTTGATTCTCTAACTGATATCAACCCATCGTAAAACTCGTAAAAAGATAGGACAATTTTCAACAAAACACAACAACAAGTCACAGTACAATAGTGCATCTACACTTAAACATCAAAAAAGAACCAAAAACTATTGATTATCACAACTAGTGAATATCACCGTAAAACATTTGATAAACCATCAGAACATACTGACTGTCAAATCAAACAAGACTAAGTCAACAGCAGTTATGCATCAATTAACTATATCAATGAACACATTTAAATAGGTCTATGTAAGGAGATTAAGAAACCTGTGGAAACTGTTGTGAGCAGGTTCGAAAACCCCAAAGCTGACCTAACACTCCCAGTGGAATCATTATCTCTCTACTACTATTAAAATACCCCAAAACAACCACTCAGTCGACTTTACGAACCCGCCGACATATGAAGCATCAAAATATTTCACACTAATATTAGGCCTCCCTTGACGTCGGTTAAACGCAAGGCTAACTAATTTACATAAAATGCAAACGATTTGTAGCTCAGGTGGATGATATTGCATGAGTTGTGTTCTCTGAACTGCGTGGTTGATTTCATTGCCGAGCTTTCGTTGTTCGCCTTCTAGACAAGACCTACAGCGCAGGTTTTAGTATAAACTGAACTCATTTAAATTCCCCGTGAATGACATGATTGTGTCCCGGGGCAACCACTGTCGTGATTGTCTGATGACTGACTTACGTCTTTATTGACTTGGAATTCGAAATTTCTTGTCATATGATTGAGGAAATTTTAAACAGAGGAAACACTCAGATGCCAGGGAACCTTTAGAAGTCTAATACTCAAGTGAATTAGCAATCAAACCAGGGCTAGAGCGCAATCAAATTGATTCACTTCGACTTAACAAGTACATACACTAATATTTCGACTAATACAGCACTGTCCAAATAAACCATCTCGTACTGCACCTGAGCATGGGTAGACTTCAGTATCACTGTCAAAAAGAAATCCTCTTCTATGGCCATGTATTCCTACACTAGCCAGACAAGTGACATTGTTCAACAAAACTGAAACGAAGAATCACAACGTGTAAACTTCCCTACGTATTCGCGAAAATCAACCTAAAATGCTCCGCAGAGCTGGAAAATCCTGATTCCACCAAACCTATGCTGTACATGGCCTCCAGAAGCCGAACTGACCGAGTGAACTTGGCCACCGGAAACAATGGGAATGCAGCTCCTCCGGCTGTCCCATTGTCTTGTTAAGGATGAGACTTCAAATCAAGGGCTCGGACAAGCGGAGATGGCCCCTTAAGTCAACCGCCTGCCTCGGTCTGAACCTTCGAGTAGTATCCTAGCCGTCACACTAACTATAACATTTTGTGTAGCACATCTCTTGGTGCCCATCATGTACCAAGCCTCCGTCTTGATTATGTCATTATGACAATAATAATAATAATAAAAACAGTAATGACAATACAACACTGCAGACAATCAGGAATGAGCTGGACATTCACCCTAAACTAACAAATAGGATTACAGCTCCAGTTGAAAAAAAAATAACTATCTGTCTAACTTCCACTGTATTCATATTTCAAAATATGATATTTAAAAGTAAACCGAACAAATAACCTGTCTGTCTGTCTGGTAATCGGATCATCAATATCTCACCGAACCAATAGTAGCCAACATATTTATGGATACTTGACAAATGTGAAGCTCTTATAACCTTTAATCCTGATCCTAGGTTATTGTGGAGCTTTGAAGACAACACATTCATTGTAGCCAACCGAAAATCTAAACATACCACGAATTGTCTTCACACACATACACTCAGTATTAGATTCGATGCTACTCTCGCTTTCGAGTTACTTAGTGGACAGAGTGATGAGTTAACTACGTCACAGGACTATAAAGCGGGAAGAAAACACACTATGGTAGGTTAGACACTGGAATCTCTCACATTCTCATACCACCTACATCTTAGACTTTGAATCATCCGACTGATGGTATAAGCAATGTTGCTGAATCATTCAAAACATCTAGGGATTATGAGTGAGCTAGTATTCGGACATATTTATTCCTATTACACGACAAGGCGACATGTATGTTGTCAAGGCATCTAAATACTCAAGATATTCAGTCAACTACATTTTCAAACAGAGTGTTGCTAAGTCATATCAAAAATATAGGATTATGAGTAGTGACATATTTACTCTAATGTATTTGAATAACCACATAGCAACACATGTCGTTTACCTTCAGTTACCATAATCTATCGGGAAAACGTAGCGACATGTCTCAAGCATACTAACATCAGTCAGTCAATCAATCAATCAAACAATAAGTCCACCTACTATTCTGTCATATGATGAATTTTCGACTGTCCTCTGACAGACAGCACTTTCACACAAAAATAAATCCCATTGAACGACTCATTCTAAACATTAACAACACACAAACAAAATCGTCGTTAAATCATGCCTAGATGTTCTCATTTCTAAATGTCTCTACAGTTACACACTTAATCTCTTCCTCAAAGGATGAGTCATCTAGGGGCTTGTTTATGTGCTTCCTTGTCTACTCACTCACTCACTTGCCTGCCTGCCTGCCTGCTTGCTTAAGAGGTAGAGGTGCATGTCAGATGATTGGCCGTCATCCCAAATTCCATTAGAAAAATGTGATGTATTTGAGCAATACATTTCGAACAATCTGGTCCCCTACACATTCACTTATCAAGTCAATATTTATACTATGTTAAAAATAAAGGCCGATTAGAATACACAAATAAAACAAAAAGGATTTTAAAATTAATAAGAATAATTAACAACACTAGGCTTGGTTATCTATCTACCTATCTAATCAGATAAGGATTGCCAAGGTAGGTTGAGAATAATAAAATATTATTTCTGTACACACAGTTGGCAGGGGTGAGGGGCTTGGCGATTAAACCACCAAGCTCATACCATACACATTTTAACCTGTGGTCCTGTAGTTTCCATATATTTTATTGAAATGGGCTGAAGCGATAGCTATTCGTAAATTTCAGCGCCTCACTGTGTGCTCAAAAACAATTTAATATTACATTCAATATAACATACCTTGGTGGTAATTCTATTATGGATAACATTTTATTCTGATTAAGTCACACAATATTATGCAGTAACATTTACTGATGACTACCTTTCGTGCAAAATTTTCATTATTTCTCATAATCATATCAAGGCAGTACTCACACAATTCTCTTGCTTCATTTATATAAACATGAATAAAAATTGATGATTAGACAGTTGAATAAAATCAATGTAAGATAAAGTACACTCTGAAACAATATCAGTTTTCAAGAGTTCGGTTTGTAAGCATCAGATTTGTTTATACTTGATTCGTATTTCCAATTGTGAAACACTCCCGACTAGACTTAACTTTCACACATCGGAAAAAAGTTCACCAAGACAGTTTATACTGAATTACAATTTGAGAATTCATATGTATTCAACCAACTGACAGATGATCATAAGAGAATATATAATAAGTGAGGATAGATAGATAGGCTTGGTTGGTGTCTTCGAAGCTAATGCGGTTGACGTTGTTGCTGTATGATGTATGCTGCCAGAAAACACTAGGAAGCACTTAAACATCTCAAAAATACTCACCAAATAGCAATATTACGATCGGATAAAGGTTTGACAGTTGTTCTAATCAATAAAGAAGATTATATTGCCGAGATGAACCTAATCCTACAAAATCCAGAAAAATTGATTGATTCAGTTTTAACATAGAAAATAACGCAAAAATATAACATTTCAGATTTCAATACTACACTCCATGTAGCACACAAGAGAGACTACAATAAGCAGAAATGTACTGGAGAAAGAATAGCGACATGGAAAAATCACTAGAGATTATTGGATATGCGAGATGGCAAACAGTGAATACATCCGCGACACTCAGAACGATTTTCAGCCAAATCTCTAATGGTCACCAACCATTGCCTCTAAACACTCCGAGAACTCAAGTGAGACAGTCTACACATCACTATGTGGCTGGCTCAAAGTAATAGTCAAAAACGTCACGGACTATAGTCAGGTGTCGACTCAACCAACCAACCAACCAAAACTCTTTCCCAAATTAAACTGATGTCAGCTAACATTCCTCTTCGACGAGGAAGGCGATGGTTCATCATGCCCAACACACGCCCTAGCCATCTCAATCCACGTAACTTCACAACCTTATTGATGCACTTACTCCATCTTGCCTAACACTCTACGACTAATCTCATTAGTATTCACCATATTATACCACCTAACATGGGAAATAGAATGCAAACACCTGTGGTGGTTGTGAGTCGGTCTTAGACAGCTAGCCTTTCTTCCATTAAGTGGCCAAAACGCTGTACTACTTCACTCCCAATATTTAAGCTTGGAGTCGGTGCAGTGCAGTCCTGCAGCATCGAATTACATATCAAAGGAGAGAATCACACGCCAAATATTCCAAGATTTCTGTCCAAAATGTTCACAAGACTCTGCATTTTGTCACAGTCTTCACCTAGGAGGACAATATCATCCCCGTACAAAAATGGGGAGGGTGAGCATTCCTGAAGGCCATCACCGACTGTCGGTCACTTCAGATGGAAACCTTACACAAGAACTGACACCGCTGAGTCAGTTCGAATACACTGAGATATTCTTCCTGGGAACTCCTTCATTTCAAATTCGTATGTTGTGAATTTGATTTGACATTCGCTGTCCTAAATTCAGATGAGAGTAGTCATAATTCTTCAACACCTCCAATTTCTGCTACAGCCTCCGACCACTAATTGGTCCCCAGGAGGATAGCATCACGGTCAATTGTGTTCATACAAAAAGCATAAGTGCAGAAAAAATATCAGAAAATACCAAAACAAAGCGGAATAGTGAACATGCAGCCTCAATGCTTGGCAGAGCTGGAAAACCCTGATTCCACCAAACCTATCGTGTACATGGCCTCCAGAAGCCGAACTGACCGAGTGAACTTTGCCACTTCCACGTAAAATGAAAGTCGAAGGCAGTTTTCAATGTTTCTGATGAGTAGGTCTAGAATGAACACAAATATGTTGA
This sequence comes from Trichobilharzia szidati, assembly GCA_944472155.2. Lineage (NCBI taxonomy): Eukaryota > Metazoa > Platyhelminthes > Trematoda > Strigeidida > Schistosomatidae > Trichobilharzia > Trichobilharzia szidati. Next base: position 30,722,943 of record OX235276.1, on the reverse strand, counting down.
TGTATCTCTCCCTATATCATCATCCAGTCCAACTTCACTGCCTCATGCATAAAGTTTATCTTTCTAAAACTTAACCATATACCAATAGCAAATGCAACAACATTACCTCTTATCTACCTAAGGGCGAAATGTACGCCTTACAGGTCACGCGGGAAGTAACATCAGTGACAAATATGGACAACAGAAGGAAAAACTAAGTTCAATTCACTATCCAGTGAATAAAGGAGTGAGATAAGAACAATAAAAAAAAAATGGCCAACCAAACCTCATTACCAAAAAGGAGGAACAAAGAAAACAATAGGCTGTTCACTTCAAAAATTCTTCAACTGACCATCACTTACAATCCATCCAGAAATACCATCAACAACCACAGAACAACTGGTCAGTGGATACCAGTCCTCCAACGAATGCACAAGTCTCCAATGCACTCAGGCTACTAAAAGTGGAGAAGGCAACAGACCACGCGGAATTCTCTTCTGAGGCACTGAAAACAGATCACGAGACTACAGTTGACATCCTCACGACACTAATGTAAAAATTTCGCAAGGAAAGAAAGAAATGTACCTATTGATCGGATGAAAAACTACATTGTTGAATTACCAAAGAAGGGCAAATTACTCCTCTGAAAGAACTGGCGAAGAATCATGCTGTTCTCCACAGCAAGAGAAATATTAGTTCACGTCATCCTAGAGAGACTAGAAGATGCACTGGATACAAGAAAAGAAAATCATGTGCTGAAAAAATTGCAACCCTACGAATAATCATCGAACTCAGGATAGAACCAGTCAAATCTCTACCTCAACTTCGTCAGCTTTTAAGAGGCCTCCGACAGCGTTGCCCACTAGGTGATCTGGAAACTATCACCGATGTTATTCCTACTTGTTTGGGATTGGGTTATGCGGGAGACCCTCAGAAGGGGGCAGACAGGAGTACGTTGGACCGAGGAGACTTTGTGTGATCTATGTCTTTTAAATAAATTCGAAGACCTACAGTCGGGAACCGACGAACTGGCATAAGACACTGACTGCAAATACAGGACTTCTGATGAAGACTGAGAAGACGGAGGTGGAGATAACAAACCACCGACAACAAGCACCAATCACTATCAATGAAACAAATTTGAAAGACATCACTTGCTTTACCTAGCTAGAAAGTATCTTTCCGACTACAGGCCGAGTCACGATTAAGTCAAGAACAGCCTTCATCACTCTGAAATCAGTTTAGAAATCTTCTGCACTCAACATTAACAACAAAATCCCCATTTTCAACACCGATGTTAAGTCAGTCCCTCTAAATTGATCAGAAACTTGACTCACGCCTGACGAAAAGCATTTCCACTAAAGGACACTAAAGAAGTTTATTAACAGCTACCTTCTCTGGCTCCACACCGAAGATCAGACGGCTGGAGAGAAAGAATTAGCAAAAACGAACTCCGGTGACGAAACAATCAAGAACCCATTGGTCAACACAAATATGCAGAAAACGGAAGTGGATCTGACACTCTGAGGAGACTATTGGTAGAGTGGGAAATGACGACTTGGGAGTTCGACAGCGGCAACGAGGAGACCGCGTGAGGAGGAAATGAAAACTTATGGGTAATATTGAGGCCGGATTAATGGGGACTGCAGAACATACGACAAAATGGAAATAACCAATTGAAGTTCTATGCAACCAAGAGAATAACAATGTAAAATTGTTTTGCTAAAATCTCTCGGTTTAAGCGCATACCAAAACACTAACAACAACAACAACAAACAAACAATTTAACACTTACAGATTTGTTTCCTCCGACTTAAGATTCAGTTGCAACCGGACATCATTGTTAGTAACACTGTGACCATTGCTGCTCTCTCTGGTAAGGTTTGTTTAACCATAACTTTATCTGTAATTTCTTCATGTACCATAATTATGTCATCATCCTCTTCTCCGTTAGACTTCAAAAGGGAAAAAAATCAACGAATTACACAATGAAGCCTTTCTTTGTAAAAACGAATTTTGATCAAGATACTGACTGTTTTACCAGAATTCAAATCTGAAACGTAGTTCATCTGTTTTGAAGTCAGTTCGCAGGCTTGCATCTCGTGAGATAGCTTTCTTAATAATGCTGCATCATTGCTTTTAACATTCGGAAATTCTAGGACTTTCTCTATGAAAGTCCGGGCCACAACGTGCCTTTGCCCAAATGCTTCTTCTAACAGTTCTAGGGCTTTATAATAACCTTCCTCTGGCTCTAACAAAACACAGTGTTTGATTACATCTTTGGCTTCTCCCTCACAATACCGAATTAAGTAATTTAGCTTACTTCCGTATCCAATAGCATCATTATCCACCAAGTCTTCAAAATTCTTTATAAAATTCCAATAATTTACAGGATTACCGTCAAACTTAATGATCTCTCTTTTAGGCATGTCCAGAAACTTGGACATGGCTCTGGAGAGCTCATCGTTAGGAGATATAGCGCCTGTATGGGAAGTAGAAGGCTTGTAAGGCGACTTATTATGATTAGAACATTCACGACTAGCTTGTCGTAATCTTTCCAATTCAATTTCTTTCTCTATTTGGACTATACGCATTTTCGCTAGCTCCAGCTCTACCATATAATTTGATTTATACTCGTTGTTTCCATGGAAATCAGTTTCACTACTCTTTTCTGACTGTGGAGTTAACGTCAGCATAGTCTCATATTTTTCGTCTGCCATACTGTTCGAAACTTTGTAGGATTATTTTTGCCTACAGATTTAGTCCTTCCTCAGTACTCACGACACAGAGTCTTGGCTTAACTATAGTTAAGAACAGAACCACTTGACTTAAACTTTATCTGTTTCTTAAACATAAAATATATCATACAATTACACCAAGAAAAAAACATACAAATCCATTGTCACTCAACAAAGGACAAAAACGTACCGAACAGTATTGAGGGAACGGACAAAATGAACAGTTAATTAATAACATGTACACAAATAGAGTGACAGAAAACAAACCACACTCAAGGTCACATCACGTGGTGTGAGTTACATTAAATTAACCAATAATCGCGACGAAAGGGTCACATAATATTGATTAGCTGTCTATCATACACCCTATCTATCTGTCGCGATTAACACACTTTCTCATTTCACTTACATCTGTCAAGTGTACACTGCCCTATCATATATGGAGAAGATTTGTACACTCCCCTACCAGCTTACTTTCTCACCGAATAACAATTCTTAACCCTGAATTTTTAACAATGATAATGATAATAATAATAGTGATGATAATAATAATAATAATAATAATGACGACACTAATAATAAGGAATCTAAATCATCAGTGATAATTCCATACAAGGAAGGAACCTCGGAAGCCTTACGCAGAATTCTTAACAAGGCAGGAATAAAAATGGCATTCAAACCCACAAACTCAATTAGAAACAAGCTTTGTCGGTTGAAGGATCCTATAGAGCCTTTAAAACAAAACAGTTTAGTTTATCTAATACCCTGCTGGAATGATTGTCAGGTCAAATACGTAGGTCAAACTAGTAGAACAGGGGCAGTCAGACTAGCTGAACATGAAAACCTAGCAAAATCTAGAGAATAGTTCAGCTATAGCACTCACCATATGCAGTTACACACAACCATACAATAGGATGAGATAGAGTGAGAGTTTTAAAATCTAATGTCACAGGGTATAGGGAGAGATTGATAACAGAAGCTTTGTTTATCGAATCAACTACAAATACATGTAATGGGAATGATTCATCACCTGTCCCAGATATCTGGAAAATTCTTCTACTCAAACGACAAATGGGAGAGAACAAAGAAAACTATAAAATTCAAGTGTCAAAGTCGTGTGATTATAATTGTGATATGATTATGTTTTACAAACCAAACTATAGATATGATTACGAACAATAAATTTTGTTCGAAACGTCATCCAGTAAATAATACTGTTTCACTGTGTGATATATCTGATAAACAAACTAATATGGAATTACTTACTACCACAGTGCCCAAGTTTTACACATATATTAATTTTTAACCTTATCTAATCGAAAACCTCTACTTCCATTGCATCATTCAGGTATTATGTTGTTTTTTCCTCACTTTGATTTATTTTAGAAACTACTTTTGAGTAAGCTTAGAGCTAATCGGGGGCTAGTCAACGGGGAATGAAGACATCAGGACAAATATGGAGATGTACTGCTGAAGACCCATGCTCATCACAGAACCAAACGGAATCTAAATAATAACTATTGTGAATGTGTGAAATATCGGTTAGCGACAGGTGTGACCTAATATAAACAACCTCCCTAAGACTACATTATCATCAGATAAAAATGAAATGTCATTCTACTACAGAAATATACCCAGTATAGTGAGTCATCTAGTGGGGTCGTGTAATAATCGCAATGAAAAACTGAAAATACAATTAACTATCAATCGAACAACTACAGGAACACTCACTTCCAACTGGATAAACTCGTCCACCGTAGATCAGTCCTGTGATTTAAATTTGAAAAAATATATCGCGGTATGATGACTTGAAAAGAATTTTTGTTCCAATGTATTTTGGTTTTGTGATTGTCTAATATATATTAGTAGAGTCAGTATTCACCACCAGAATAGTAGTGAGTAATCTGATGGATTCCTGTCTACGTACAATAACAGACTAGTTATATCGTGACACATCTAGTAGTATCTATGTTTCATTTATGGCTTTCAGACTTACTATTGGTGAGATCATATCATGTAGATGATCCAGTCACCTCAGTCCTACTATCCCCCCTACCATGCATATTATTTTACACTAGCCAGTCACATGATAGATTGCACAACCTTCAAATGACTGGGCTATTTTCCTATCACAAATTCTCTTCCAATCATGGATTAAAATAAGTCAGTCTGCCCGATCAACATCACCTTGAATAGGTACTCCTCTTCTTGTTCTTACTGTTATAAAGTATATTATATTATATATAATATCCGGTCCATTCTTGATCACAGTTCATACGTATGTTAATATTAAATAGCTAGTTATCTTAATATCAGTAAAAAGTTTGAGCATTGTGGATTAGATAAAATAAAGTATAATTATGTTTTAATATTTTACACACAATGATAAGTTTTGTTATTGGTAATATTTCGAGCAAAATTACTGCCCATGTTCACACCACTGTTGGAATTGTTTGATTCACACATTTATGATTTGTACTCATATATATAGTTGATTATTTTTGCTCACTCATATTTTTATTTTTTTGTATTTGAGTTGTATTCCACGTTCATTCATGTTTTTGTATCCAGAATTATATTCCAAGTTGTTGATAGTTGTACTGAGTCACCCTTGTTACACGTATCCGGTGTGGCTTTAATGAATACCGATTCTGTTATAAGTCTTTCTTTCCATTTGTTCATGTTAGTTTTTAGAATATTAGTGTTATAAACAAACAACAGTTACACTAGCTATGCGTTCAAAACAAAATCATTCAACCATATCTACTATCAAGATAACAATCTTGTTGATTTCTACTCACCCAACTTCCTAAAACTCTTGTATTTCCCTCTTTATGTCTCCTAGATATTTCCATATTTTCCTCCTCCGTTTCGATTTGCATTCTGATTACAACTCACACATGAAATTAGTCATCTTATCACACATTTATTCGACTGATTAACACGAACAGCTAGACTTGTGAATACTGCTCACTTTTATCACTTTCTTCGTGCATGAAAAAATCATGCATCAATGTCACTGACTGTAGAGTTGGTGAGGCAAATGAATTCCCTGAAAACAGCCTCTTCACCGGACTAAGTGTTTTCTTTTCATAAAGGATTAAGCCACAAAATAACTATACAAGTTACCATTTAATAATGTGTTATCACTTTCATGACAGTAATTCATCTCAGTGGATATGTAGCTCGAAAGTGTCTACTCTTTCTACTGTCTTGTACAGAACTTCGACTAGGCTCTGTAAACCATTCAGATTTTGTTTTGACCAGTTCATATTTGTTTTCGGAGGTGAACAGCGAACCATGATGTAGTCTTGATGGAAATCCAATCGAAACTTCTTTTTCGAATTTAAGATGAAATCCTATAGGATACAAACAAATATGGAAATAAGTGTTTTCTGCTTTCCGTTTACTCCAACTACCACTCGTACGTTAAGTGAGTTGTATACATCGGATGGTTATGACCGAGACACACTTACGTGTTAAAAATATTAACTGAAGTACAACTCAGTCTAGAGAGTTTCTGTGTGAAACACCGGATAAGTTAGTCGATTTGCAGCCAAATTTATTCATAAATGAAAATGATACTTCAGACATTGTTATTTGAGCAGCCGGAAGATATAGCATAGCATACACTGACACAATAGGAGCTGCAGTTGGTTTTTGAATCGTACCTCCTGCATTAACATACAATTAACCACACAATAGGGTGGGATAGAGTCGAAATTCTAAGAAGTAATAATATAGGTAGGTGGAGATAGAGATGGATTACTGAATCCTGTCTGGTTCATCGAGTCTACGCCCAACACATGCACAATAGAAGTGACTCAACGCAAATACCAGAGATATGGAAGACATTATTACCAGTCAAATCAGAGGAGGATAATAAATAATGTTAAAATGTATTCACTTCAATTCACATTATAACATTCTAATAAGTTATTTATTTATTTATTTTACAATGAAAACATCTTATTTCCCATCTTATTTTATTTTATTCATAACACTCAAATTATTAGTTGTGAATGTACTTCAACTTATATTGATTTTATACAAATGTGGAATTATCAATTTTTACTTATGTCATGTACATAAACGAAGCAGAAAGTTGTGTGAGTGAGTACCTTGATATGATTATGAGCAGTAATGAAAATTGTGCTCAAAAGGTGGTCATCAGTTAATATTACTATATAACACTGTGTGATTTATCAACATAAAATCTTATCCATATCGGAGTTATGCTCTACCACAGTGGCCAAGATTTATACTTATATCAAAGAAATCAGTTACCCATATGAATTTCAGTCAAACGATAACATGCAATTTACTATCTGAAACATGTAAGGCAATCTCAAAACACTCACACAGTATATTTAGATAAAAGGCAACACAGCACAAAGGACCAATATATCCTTTTAACTTGACCTGAGTCTATTTTCTCACCTCTTACCTCTTTATTAATTTCATATATATTCCTATGACAAGTCCGTGTGTGATCAGATTGTTCGAAATGTGTTGCGCAAATACATTGCGTTCAAAAACAATTCGTCATCACATTGAACCTTCCTTGGTAAATTTTGTTTTGATACTATAGCAGATGTACTATTACCTCTGTTATTTGGTTTAGTGGTCTTCATTGTTACTTTGACCTTGAATATGTCCTTTAAACTTGACCTAAGTCTATTTTCTCACCTCTTACCTCTTTATTAATTTCATGATATAAATAGACAATTATTTAGTGTTAAAAGAGTAACTGCTCATATAGATAGTAATGAGACAAAGAGGTGGAGTTCTGATTTCGCTTGGATACAAGCATGGACTATACACAAAATACAAGATAGAACAACAGAGTGAATTTATACATATGTCGATGGTGACTTCAGGAATGTGGGTGTGAATGGTGAAGTAAAATTATAAAATCGACAAATTCATTTCATTTATATCTTACAATATTACTCACCCCTACCCTCCTCAACTCTTCACCACAATATATACATATACGTAAATATAAAAATTCACTCTGTCGTTCTATCTTGTTTTTTGTCTCCAGTGCATACTTGTTTCCAAGCGAAATGTAAACTCCACCGCCTTATCTAATTATTACCTAAATAGTTAGTCTTTGAGATATAACTCGAATTCATCGTCGAAAAGTAGGTTCTGACACCATTTCTTAACTTAAATTTGATTTTGTGTAGGATGTAGACGAGTTAAGTGAGAGAGAGAGAGAGAGAATCGACGAAGTAAAACGAGGTCGTATTATCTTGCAACTGCAAATATGTTTCTGCCTTCTTTATTCAAATTAATGCAGGCAACAGGCTGTATGAAATTAACCAGGTGGTTTGGCGACACCCCACCCTCCCCACTACTGACAGCTTTGAATGCTCATCGCAATGTGACAAAATATTTCCTAAGCAGCCCAAGAAGGATTCACGCGGAGCAATAGAGAATAACGGAGAGGAAATAAATGTTTAGTAATCGAGCTTATTCTTTCACTCTATTAAAAGTCTACATTTTTCCAACATTACAGTATTATCGTGTTAACATTCCAACGACAATCGGCATTGTAACTAACAGAATGGAAAGCCAATGAAAATAAAACACGACAACTAAAAATTAATCCATGGGAAATTCCCTCCTCACTCCCGGCCCCAACACACACACACACACCTCGAACATTATCAAAACACAAGACAAGTAGTTCAGCGAAGAGGCTCTCTTCAAGGAATTCCCTTACCCCCTCGCTTCTACAATCCTATTTATATGCAATTTTCTTCATGAAACAGGCCTGTAACAAAAGTGATGACTATTTGTCATAATCGTGTAGTCGCTAATTAATATTAGTCAGTGCATGTGAGCAGCTGAACAAGTGGATTCCAGTTACCAGAATGATTGAGCGAAGAAATATTCGCTTTTCAATTAGATCCTCATCTCTCACTCTACTCTAATGTATTTATAGCATTTTTATTAGCATACACAACAGTCTACCAATCAGGTGGCACTGGTATCTTTGTTACCAATAATTAGTCAGTGTGAAAATGTCAATGGGGTGATAAATCAGGAAGAAAATTAATACACACAATTAGAAGGTAGAAATGGTCACAACACGTGGATTGCATAATGCTGCATAATTTTGGAAAGATCACGAGTAATTAAGGAATAAGTGTGTTCACAGGTTGTATGCGTAACAGATTGTCAAAGAAAATAAAACGATTTGGACAATGATAATTTGTAACTAAGGTTGATGAAGGGGTCATAAGAATAAAATGATTTTACAAAGATAACATGTAATTAAAGATGAAGCAGTCAGAGGAGTTAAATAATTCAGACAATTATAATTTTTACAGGTTTATGGGAAGAGGGGCGAAGTAGTCCGCCTTATTCATTCATGTAACGATGTCCAATTACAAATACGTAAGATGATGACTAATTTAATGCGTGAGTTGTGATCACCATGCACATCGAAACGAAGGAAATATGGAATGATGTATTAGTGTTATAAACAAACAACAGTTACACTAGCTATGCATTCAAAACAAAATCATTCAACCATATCTACTATCAAGATAACAATCTTGTTGATTTCTACTCACCCAACTTCCTAAAACTCTTGTATTTCCCTCTTTATGTCTCCTAGTGTTATAACTGCAATGGATTAAGGTAAATCCCCGTCGCTAATTTGTTGTAGCTGTAGGGGATTTAAATTGAGGACGTTGTCGCCTTGTTCTGTCTGCGCCTGACTAATATGCCTATCTGCTTCTGGTACCTTCCGATTCAGGGAACCACGGAAATATCAAAAGACAAAGTCTGGTCTGTGACTGTATTGTAGTACAACAACTACGACTACGACGACGAATAACTTATTTAGGAAATGGTATTTATACAATTTTACAATCAATAGAGACAGCTAACGGTATTTGAATTAATTGGTCGTAATAGTCAATAACAATTTGCGTGGGAATGATGATATACCACTTATGCGAGATTAACAGTCATTAAGATAATTGAACAATAACAAAATGTGTGAGAATTGATGATATACAACTTATATGAGATTAACAGTAGTTAAGATAATTGAACAATAACAAAATGTGTGAGAATTGATGATATACAACTTATATGAGATTAACAGTAGTTAAGATAATTGAACAATAACAAAGTGTGTGGGAATTGATGATATACAACTTATGCGAGATTAACAGTCGTTAAGATAATTGAACAATAACAAAATGTGTGAGAATTGATGATATACAACTTATACGAGATTAACAGTCGTTAAGATAATTGAACAATAACAAAATGTGTGAGAATTGATGATATACAACTTATACGAGATTAACAGTAGTTAAGATAATTGAACAATAACAAAGTGTGTGGGAATTGATGATATACAACTTATGCGAGATTAACAGTCGTTAAGATAATTGAACAATAACAAAGTGTGTGGGATCCTATCACCTAGATATTTCCATATTTTCCTCCTCCGTTTCGATTTGCATTCTGATTACAACTCACACATGAAATTAGTCATCTTATCACACATTTATTCGACTGATTAACACGAACAGCTAGACTTGTGAATACTGCTCACTTTTATCACTTTCTTCGTGCATGAAAAAATCATGCATCAATGTCACTGACTGTAGAGTTGGTGAGGCAAATGAATTCCCTGAAAACAGCCTCTTCACCGGACTAAGTGTTTTCTTTTCATAAAGGATTAAGCCACAAAATAACTATACAAGTTACCATTTAATAATGTGTTATCACTTTCATGACAATTATTCATCGATATATTCTCTCAGCTGACCTTTCATGTAGATAATTCATCACAAAAACGCAAATGAACTGACTTTCAGCCTAATTTGCCAGTAAACTGATTCGAAACAATGCTTCACCTTTCAAACTAATTTCGTCATCGCAGTTACAAGAACAATGTAACAAAAAAGCTGTTTAAATAAAGCAATAATAGGACGTATTTCGTCTGAATCGTGTAATCATGAACACTCATCTCAGTGATCTAATGGTTAGTGTATTCATTAGCTGTGAGTATTTAAAATTAAGGATAGTCAGTATCGCTTTTCCTGCCTGTGCATTCATATTTGAATTAATGTAGGTATAATGGTGTATTTTCCGACATTTAGACTAGATATCTTATGTCTCTCAGAATAATTTCGATAGTTGAAAAATAATTGAAGAGATGGAAATACAGTGAAATCCAAACGGACTACTGATGAATTTTACTTCAGATGTTGTAAATTACAAGTCAAAATTGTCACCGCGTAACATGTTTTGTGATTTTAAATTGTCAATTTGTCGTAATCCTTAACTATTTTCATCACAGTTAGTTGTACCACTCACTACATATCTCAGTGAAATTGCGCAAGAGAGATGTCATAGTATCAGACAGCTGTTTAATAGCGAATTCAGTTATTATTTCTTGCTTTCATTTGTATGACATCTCGGAACATCATTTGGCGTTTTCGATAAAGTAGTTCGTCCACCACACAGATCGATGGATGTCTGATGCTGGCCTAACCACGAGACCTGTTCCTCGAAGGAAAATTGTACATTTCGTTGTTAGACAAACACCTAGTGATAGGTTTACATCATCTTTTCATAAACAGAAATTTTAGTCTTATACAAATACGAATGGAGAAAATCAATCAGACCTTATTCATTTTTGTAGAACAGTATGAGAAATGCTCTATGTATCCTAAACTGAAATGTACAGTGTGGATTCATGAAGACAGTTTCCTTTCATCCAGGGGAAATATGTGCGTAGAATTGGCTTTTTGGAATTAGTGAATAATAGATGGAAATTGTAACCTCGCCTAGATTACTAGGTCACTAGTATTCTAGCCGGTCCCAAGCCCGGATAAAGAGGGAGGGTTGGGGCGTGGTGCTAGCAACTCCACCCCCAAAACTTAACCAAATTGCTACTAAAACTTCAACGCACAAATATATTCAAAATTCTAAAATTACAAATAGTGACCTTATTTTTCGCTGGAATCGGGGAAGTGAAATGACGCGGGCTGGTGAAAGCCTTCGGGAAGCCAGTCAGCCGATGTGCCTTCTTTCGATGAAAGCGAAAATAAGGATGGGGACGTGGAATGTTCGTACAATGTACGAAGCTGGGAAGGCTGCTCAGGTAGCCGCAGAAATGAGGAGATATAGAATAGAAGTGTTGGGAATCTGCGAGAGCAGATGGAACGGATGTGGAAGGAGCCAACTATCAACTGGAGAGACAATAATCTACTCCGGTCACCCAGAGGACAATCACGAGCACACCGAGGGAGTAGCCATCATGATGTCACCAACAGCGGCTAAAGCTCTCATGCAGTGGGAACCAATCTCCTCCAGGATAATGACAGCCAGGTTCAACTCAAAAGGAAAAAAGGTTACAATCATTCAGTGCTACGCGCCTACAAACGCCTCAGAACATGAGAAGAAGGAGGATTTCTACAGTCAACTACAAACAGTAATGGACAACGTCCCAAAGAGCGATATCAAAATCCTGATGGGCGACATGAATGCGAAACTGGGAGGAGACAATACAGGAAGAGAACTCACCATGGGTCGTGAGGCCCTCGGTGAAATGAACGAAAATGGTGAACTCTTCTCAGACTTCTGCGCCTTCAATGATTTGGTGATTGGTGGCAGTGTGTTCAAACACAGGGATATACACAAGGCAACATGGATTTCACCAGATGGACACACCAAAAACCAGATAGACTTCATTTCAATCTCAAGGAAGTGGAGACGGAGCCTACTGGACACAAGATCGAGGAGAGGAGCAGATGTGGGTTCAGACCACTATCTGGTACAAGGGACTTTCAAGGTGAAGCTGAAAGCCTCGAGGATACCTGGGGATAGGCCACAATGCAAGTTCAACACTCACAAACTGAAGGACACAATCACACAGGACATTTTCACTGCAACTGTCAGAGCAAAGCAGGAAACACTACGTGGCACCACTGAGGAATCATCCGTGGAAGACCATTGGAACTCTCTGAAGGTAATTTTCAACGAAACGTGCTCAACGGTTTTAGGAAGAAAGAAGAAACAAGACAAGGAATGGCTCTCAACAGACACTTGGAAACTAATAGAGGAGAGGAGAAAAGTGAAAGAGAAAATGATTCAATGCAAAGATGGACAAGAGAAAGAGACGCTGAACTCAACTTACACAGCACTGGACAAAGAAGTGAAGAAGAGTGCCAGGAAGGACAAAAGACAATTCTACGACAACCTGGCTACTGAAGCTGAGAAGGCAGCAGGCAAAAGGGACCTGAGGACACTATATCAGATAACCAAGTCTCTATCCGGGAAGAGATCAACACAAGTGAAACCTATAAAAGACAGCCAAGGGAACCCAATTACCAAAGAAGAAAGACAGATTAAACAATGGGCGGACCACTTCAAAGGACTCTTGAACCGACCACCACCTACAACCCGTCCAGTAATACCAACAACAGCACGTACACAACTGCAAGTTGACACCAATCCTCCAACGAAAACTGAAGTCATGAATGCAATCAAGCTTCTGAAAGCTGGAAAAGCAGCTGGACCAGATGGAATACCCCCGGAAGCACTGAAAGCGGACCCAGAAACGACGGCAGATATGCTGACTCCATTATTGCAAAAGATCTGGAAAGAGGGAAAGGTGCCTACTGACTGGAAGAAAGGTTACCTGGTGAAACTACCAAAGAAGGGCGACCTGGGACTCTGCAAGAACTGGCGAGGAATCATGCTCCTGTCGACGCCAAGTAAAATCCTGAGTCGCATCATCCTGGAGAGAATAAAGGACGCGCTGGATACAGAACTCCGACCAGAACAAGCTGGATTCAGGAAAGGCAAATCATGTTCTGACCAAATTGCAACTCTACGCATTATCATCGAACAAAGCATGGAATGGCAATCAAATCTCTACCTCAACTTCATAGACTTTGAGAAGGCCTTCGACAGCGTTGACCGCGAAGTAATTTGGAAACTACTCGAGTACTACGGCGTACCGCAAATATTCATCAACCTTATTCAACAACTGTACGACAACGGCACATGTCAAGTGATCCACAACGGAAAACTCAGCGAAGCGTTTGGAGTAAACACAGGAGTCAGACAAGGGTGCTTATTATCACCAATGATATTCCTAATTGTGGTGGACTGGATTATGCGTCAGACAGTGGGAAACGAGAAGACAGGGATATCCTGGACCGACGTGAAGAACCTAGAAGACCTGGATTTCGCACGTGGATGATTTATGTTTGATGTCACACAAAATCGAAGACTTACAAGCAAAAACCGACAAACTGGTCGAAGAAGCAGCAAAGACAGGACTCCAGGTGAACATAGACAAGACGGAGGTTATGAAAATAACCAACCAACAACAACAACAGCAGCAACATCCAGCGCCAATCACCATCAACGGGAGGGATTTGAAAGAGGTTACTTCTTTCACTTATCTAGGGAGCATTGTCTCAACCACAGGAGGAACGGACGAGGATGTCAAATCGAGAATCGGGAAGGCGAGAAACACATTCATCAACCTGAAACCAATCTGGAAATCTTCGTCACTACTCAGCATCAACAACAAAATTCGGATTTTCAATACAAACGTCAAGTCAATTTTGCTTTACGGATCAGAAACTTGGCGGGTCACCAAGAATATTTTCAACAGGTTGCAGACCTTTATCAACAACTGTCTTCGCTCCATACTGAAGATTAGATGGCCAGAAAGAATCACAAACAAGAAGCTATGGGAACAAACGAAACAGGAACCAATCGCCCAACAAATATGCAGGAGGAAGTGGAGATGGATTGGACACTCGCTGAGGAGGCCATTGAGTGACATCGCGCGTCAGGCCAGTGCTCGAGTGGAACCCGAAAGGGAAGCGGCGAGTGGGACGTCCAAGGGTGACATGGAGGAGATCGTGTGAGGAGGAGATGAAACAGTATGGAATAACATGGACGCAAGTGAAAAGAACAGCAGAAGACAGAAGCAAGTGGAGACGTGCAGTTGAAGCCCTATGTTCCACTAGGAACCCAAGGGAACAATAATAATAATAATAGATGGAAATTGTAGTCCTCTGGTTGTATGTAATGTAATTGTATATGAGAAGGATAAAGCCGTTCGGATAAACCCGCCTTTCGAGAGTGGAAAATACAGACGAAATGTTCGGCATATATAGTTTACCCATCAGAAGATAATTATGTCACACCAAGTCCAATGTGGAGAGATAAATTTTGATGGGCTACGAAATATTCTTTAATATATAATCATGCTACTCACTATTAAAAAAGTAGTACAAAGTTAAACACAGATAAAACGTGATGAAATCTGATGAATGCATCAGGAAGTAATTAACATAGTGTACAAACATTCCTGTATATATATATTTGCGATAGAATGATCACTTGTTAGATAGACAGTCTCTTTAGTGTCACTCGAAAAACTATACTGCAGTGTGTTCAAGTTCTCACTTGTATTAAGAGTTAAAACTGCGTAAAATTATTCTACACTTCTGGTCTGAGTGTAAAAATATTAGATCAGGCTTTTCACATGAATTGCTTGAAAGACGGAAAATGGAAAGTATACAGTGTTATCAAGGTTATGAAGTGTGATTCGCCTATTTATTGAGAGCTAGGTTGATGCATATATCGCAGAGAAACTCCTCTGAGTATGGTGGCGTTTGGCAGAATTGTGTTCACGCCTGTAGGAAAGGATGTGTCATACTATTCTGATTAAATTTCAGAGAAGACTGATGAAAACTCTGAAGTTACTGGTAATTTGTTAGGTTTTGAAAGACTGAGAAATGTACTGATAACTGTCAAATCTGCATGATGAACTTGTCTGGATAATTGTTATCAACCAGAGTTTGTGTCAACTTTCCTTCTTCCGCATCAAGTGTGTCTTCAGTGCATATTCGTTGGATTCTACTGAAGAGGCACCTTACTAAGGCTCTTTTGTACCGAACAGGGCAAAAACTGTGGTAAAGATATTGTCCTGTCCAGGTAGGTTTTCTATAAATAGATCTTTTTATTGACCCATTAGGCTTTTGGCTAATGAATACATCTAGTAAAGATAAACAATTATCTTCCTTTTCTACCAATTTGGCTAGTAGACAGCTCTCACCAAAGAAGCCCTGGCAATTAGGAAGTTTAAGCCACCTTTATGCGTTCAAAAACAATTTGTCATCACATTAAACCTTCCTTGGTAAATTTTGTTTTGATACCATAGCAGATGTACTATTACCTCTGTTATTTGGTTTAGTGGTCTCCATTGTTACTTTGACCTTGAATATGTCCTTTAAACTTGACCTAAGTCCAATTTCTCACCGGAAATATATATACAGTAATGCTTGTACACTATGTTAATTACTTCCTGATGCATTCATCAGATTTCATCACGTTTTATCTGTGTTTAACTTTGTACTACTTTTTTAATAGTGAGTAGCATGATTATATATTGAAGAATATTTCGTAGCCCATCAAAATTTATCTCTCCACATTGGACTTGGTGTGACATAATTATCTTCTGATGGGTAAACTATATATGCTGAACATTTCGTCTGTATTTTCCACTCTCGAAAGGCGGGTTTATCCGAACGGCTTTATCCTTCTCATATACAATTACATTACATACAACCAGAGGACTACAATTTCCATCTATTATTCACTAATTCCAAAAAGCCAATTCTACGCACATATTTCCCCTGGATGAAAGGAAACTGTCTTCATGAATCCACACTGTACATTTCAGTTTAGGATACATAGAGCATTTCTCATACTGTTCTACAAAAATGAATAAGGTCTGATTGATTTTCTCCATTCGTATTTGTATAAGACTAAAATTTCTGTTTATGAAAAGATGATGTGAACCTATCACTAGGTGTTTGTCTAACAACGAAATGTACAATTTTCCTTCGAGGAACAGGTCTCGTGGTTAGGCCAGCATCAGACATCCATCGATCTGTGTGGTGGACGAACTACTTTATCGAAAACGCCAAATGATGTTCCGAGATGTCATACAAATGAAAGCAAGAAATAATAACTGAATTCGCTATTAAACAGCTGTCTGATACTATGACATCTCTCTTGCGCAATTTCACTGAGATATGTAGTGAGTGGTACAACTAACTGTGATGAAAATAGTTAAGGATTACGACAAATTGACAATTTAAAATCACAAAACATGTTACGCGGTGACAATTTTGACTTGTAATTTACAACATCTGAAGTAAAATTCATCAGTAGTCCGTTTGGATTTCACTGTATTTCCATCTCTTCAATTATTTTTCAACTATCGAAATTATTCTGAGAGACATAAGATATCTAGTCTAAATGTCGGAAAATACACCATTATACCTACATTAATTCAAATATGAATGCACAGGCAGGAAAAGCGATACTGACTATCCTTAATTTTAAATACTCACAGCTAATGAATACACTAACCATTAGATCACTGAGATGAGTGTTCATGAGTGTCATAACACCGTTGTAAATTGTTATGATTTTACTTCAGGAAACGAATGAAACATCCGTCCCAACTTTACTTGGTTACAGAAACACTTTCGACTTTTCTTACACCTAGTGATTATTCATGCCAAATTAGGCAGGATTTCATGATTATTCAAAGAACAAACATAGGAATATCAGTCATTTGTGAAATCACAATTTGTGCTGCCCATGTAAGTGCTGTGTCTTTCAAGAGCACATCTGATTTAAAAGCAATGGGCAGCTTATCAAATTAAGATCAAGTGGTTTCAGCTTTCAGCGTACAGTTACAATTGTTTTGATTTTCAAGCCTAATGTTGTACAACTTAAGTTTTCGGCACAAATTTAGCCAATTTTCCATATGAAAGGTACCAAAGATTATATGTAATAACAATACATGCACATGATCAGAGGAGGATTTTTTCTCTATTCGAATACTAAATATAGACCTATACACAAACTATTCATATTTCACGCAATTTCAATGCTCCAAAATATCTGGGTCACATAGTTTGTTGGAAATCTGCGAACACTTCAAAAAGTGTGTGAATGAAAATGAACCAACCAGGGATGTAAGCAATTCACAGCTGAGCAAAATGCACTACTCATACTGCATATCCGATATCTTCTGAAATGTAATTCCATATTTGTTTGTTTATTAGATATATCACACAGTGAAACTGTAGAGCCTTTAAAACAAAACAGTTTAGTTTATCTAATACCCTCCTGGAATGATTGTCAGGTCAAATACATAGGTCAAACTAGTAGAACGGGGGCAGTCCGATTAGCTGAACATAAAAACCTAGCAAAATCTAGATTGGTTGATCCAAATAAGATAAGAAATCTAGAGAATAGTTCAGCTATAGCACTCACAACATGCAGTTACACACAACCATACAATAGGATGAGATAGGATGACAGTTTCAAAATCTAATGTCACAGGGTATAGGGAGAGATTGATAACAGAAGCTTTGTTTATCGAATCAACTGAGATGGAATACATGTAATAGGAAAGATTCATCACCTGTCCCAGATATCTGGAAAATTCTACTACCCCCACAACAAATGGGAGAGAACAAAGAAAACTATAAAATTCAAGTGTCAAAGTTGTGTGATTACAATTGATATGAATATGAACAATGAATTTTGTTCGAAACGTCACCCAGTAAATAATACTGTTTCACTGTGTGATATATCTAATAAACAAACTAATATGGAATTACTTACTACCTACCACAGTGCCCAAGTTTTACACACATATTTTCTGAAATGGTATAAATAACACGAAAGAGAATACCTCAAGATGAGAAGTAAGGTGCTAAAAGTTTTTTTAAATAATATGAATAAAAGAAGAAAACAAAACAAATAACGGGTTGAATAGCCTCAAACGATATGCGAAGACGCAGAATGGTGACTTGTGATCGATTATGCAGTGCATCTGCTGAGCTTAATGAGAATAATCGAGGCAAGAAAATTTCACAAATATTCCATATTTCTTCTATCATCGAAGAGTGTATCTCTTCTTCGAAAACTCGAAATAACAAATAATTCAGCTCTGATGTAGTGTGTGGATTCGAAGTCTGAATATTTGCTGGAATGTATTTTTATCCTGCATATAGATATAATATAAAACTCATTTTACTTCCGTTCAGCTATACAGCAATGTAAGTGTCAAAGTGTCAACGTCCGAATCTGTTTCCGAGGTAAATCTTATGCTGGGAGATTGTTTCTTCATTCCCTTCAAGCATGAATGATGCAGGTCTCGTTTAAGTACTACGAAGAGATCATTCACATGTCGAAGCCATATATTCGGTCTGTATGTGTTTGCAGAAATTTTGTTTTGAAACTTATTCATGAAGAGGTTTGAAGCCGCCAGTGAAGCTGATAAATGCACAGCAACACCACGCGTCCGTCGATGCATATCTCCCCTAAACGTAAAGAATTTTATTTTCCAGACAGAATTATGTGTCCTTAATGATCTCACTTGCATTTAGTGAACATCTTTCTGATAAGTTTGTGTCACGTTTACTTCACCGAAGCCAGTTGCCTTTGTATCGGAAATTTAAAGTATTACATATGTGGAGCATTAGGAATGAGATATCTTCATATTCAGGATGTATGAATTATCATTAGAGTCGAATATAACACTAACATAGCAAGATAGTTTTGCCTGTCCTTAACATACCCATCGTTGGATTTTTAGCAATTTTATAGTGAGTAGCTAAGAGACAATGTCATTTAGGAAATATTCAACAGCTTTTGGCGTTCCAAATGGGTGAAGTCGTAATAACCAGTTTATCACCTTAATTATCTCGAATTTCAATGTTGGATTTAGTGAACCATCTCATTCCTCCCCAGGGACTGAATGCTCAACAAACTCGCATTGTAAATGGAATTTCTTGTGTTACAAAATAGAACATATTGATACTGAATCTATGCTGAGACTTGCTATCAAAATCGAGAACCAGTCCACAGCTTATAAACACATCTAAACTCCCTGAGTACCTTGGAATGCATAGTGATAAAATTGCCTCATGCGCTACAAATGAAACAGTGGAAGACGTCACAGAGGGCAGGCTTTGGCCGATATTCTCTGAGTTGACGAAGTTTGCGTCTGCTTGTTCAAGCATTTAACTGAAGAAAAATGGCGACAAGTAGTCGACGAAAAAACAGTTGGGTACCCTGTTCCATGCAACAGTTTACGCCTGTTGGATTTGATGTGTCTACTGGGACCAACAATAGGTATTTTGAAGTGTGTGAAGGAGGCCACACGACTACTAGCTATCCAGAATTCTCGACAACTTTTGTGACTGAAAGGTAGTCAAGGACCAAGCAGGTGAAACATTATTTCGCTCGGATCACGAAAAGTCACAGGTTCTCTGTATGTAAGGCTAGTGGTCTGTGTATTTCTGAATGATGTCAAGAATCCCAGCACCGATTTCTGCATAAGCCCATGAAACACCTTAGTTATACACAGCATATGGGTGGGGGAGCCAATAATTTTCAAGAGGTGACGTATATTGAGTTCTACGGATAGCGATGACAAAACTCAGGATGCACACAATTTTCTTGAATCAACAGTTCTCACTTACTCAGATTGATTCCTATAGCTTCTGCTGTAAGCAGAAAAAGACTTCATCAAGCGAAATGAGGACTGGATACAGAAGAAACACTTCATTGAATCATAGAACTCCTCACCAACTTTTCTGTACATGAACTTAATAATAATTTAGTTAGGCTGCAAGAAGTTGATGAGAGGCCAACGAAGTAAGTGCTGGTATCATATTATTCTGCAAAAACTGTTGTACTTGCTTTAATCAAATAACGTATGTTCCTACAATGATTTAATTCAGAGGGAACAATACATGGTTACACAATACACAATTAACCACTGGTTTCGTTATAGATCCTGTACGAAGAGTATATTTTTCGCTGTAGAATAAACTAAGAATTTCGTAATGTGTTCTGACAAGGTGGTGACAAGAATCAGCCTATTACTGATGTAATCAAAAAATAAACTGGAAAAGGTTTCGAATTCACTGAAGTCAAAAGAGATTTGTATGTCAGTCCCAAATTCATGCCTTTTCTTTGATTTGTTCTTATGTTTCAACAAAGCACCATCACAATATACTGATGAACTGAAACAAAGTTGTCAAGGTATTCAGGGATCCTTATATTTGGCATCCATCGACAATTTGGGTAATTAGGAGGAGCTAAGTGTATGAGAAATGACTGTGTGTGAAACATAGTGAATTGTCTTACGTTATTGAGAAAATGTACTCACAAATACCTCTCCATCACCTAGTTAGCTGTGCACTTCCTTGAATACATAAGGTTATTCATTATATTTAGATGTTGTTATTTCTCAAACAAACTTTACACCCTCACACAGGGACGCAATCGCAAGAATGACAAGCTCAGTGGTGATATTTCAAACCACGACACGGAGTGACTCGGGTCCGAGTCCCACAGGGGGCGTCATCAAATCTTCGTGGTTGCAGATACGTCTTCTTGAGCAGTACTCACTAGCATCAATCTTCAGTTCAATGATTCTAGTTGACTGTCTCCATATATATCCAACATCAAACGCGAGAACAGGTCATCCAGTTTGTTTAGCACGCTGTATACATTGCTGTTAGAATTCAGTCAGCCACAGAACCAGTAATTAGACGCGTAACAACGGCTATCCGCAGATGGAAACTCAATGTAGATTTGATTTGTTTGTGTTACTAAGTGCAGCATAAGAGTTTGAATTCGTGTGCTCTACATGACAGTCATCTTATTGACATATTCAAGTTTAATGAGGTAAAAATGTGCATGATATTTTGTCTTCAGTTGAATACAATCATGCATTATCCCCATTCTGGCATAAATGGAAACAAAACACGTAAATCAAAGAAGAATCTCTTTTCGGTGAATTCATTTTCTTAGCTGTACAATCGCAAACATATATGTGTTATTTTTTGTATGTATGTGTACATTAGTTTGTCAAACAAAAATACAATTGGTTATAGTTATTTTAACTAAACAGGTGAAGATTGATAATTGGAGTTACGTAATACAAAATCAGTCAAGAAAATTAGGTGTTAATGAAATTAGGGTAGTAACAAAGGTGATGAGTTGTCAAAAACAGTTGTTAAAAAAGGTTATGTAATATTATGAATAGTTTGATGAGTGAGTTTTACCCAGAATGCACATAGGAACAAAGTAGATAATACGAAATTACGTAAGAGTTCTAAATGAATACAAGAATTATAAGTAATTAAAGAACAGGCAAAGAAACAAAATTAAGTCATCAAAATTTAAAAAAATCAAATCAAATCAAAAAAGTTGTTACCAAGACAGTAGAAGTGGTTGAGTAATCCTCTTTTATATGCACAGCTCCGGTTTTTCTCTGTGAATGGCCAGAGCTTCAGCGATACGAAGAAGACGAAATGGAATGATCAGTGTTAACCAGGTGTTCAATTATCCCACTCCTTATTGCACCTCTATTGCCTTTTCGCAACCATGCTGGATAGTGTTCTTGAATCCTCTTGGACAGGGTGCGCGTCGAACAACTGATGTACCTGGCTCCACAGCAGCAGGTGAACTGATATATGCACATAGAAGTGGTCAGATGTGGGATCTTGTCCTTGAGGCTACTGCAGATCAGTGGGCGACTGGGGGACACTATTCTTAGCGTTGCTGCAAAGAATGTTCTTCTCAGAGATAATATAATCCTATTGGAGTGTGTTTAAGTTCTCATTGGTATCAAAGGTTAACAGTCCGTAAAATTATGCTTCACTTCTGGTCTGAGAGTAAAAATATTAGATCAGGCTTTTCACATGAATTGCTTGAAAGACGGAAAATGGAAAGTATACAGTGTTATCAAGGTTATGAAGTGTGATTTGTCTATTCATTCAGAGCTAGGATGATGCATATATCGCAGAGAAACTCCTCTGAGTATGGTGGCGTTTGGCAGAATTGTGTTCATGCCTGTAGGAAAGGATGTGTGATAGTATTCCGATTAAATTTCAGAGGAGACTGATGAAGACTCTGAAGTGACTGGTAATTTGTTTAGTTTTAAAAGACTGAGAAATGCACTGTTAACTGTCAAATCTACATGTGAGACGATACAGCATTTTATTCTTGGCGATAATGGCGATGGCAAGGATCAATTTAACAATCAGAACGAAATTCATTGCACCTACCATAACTATGATGACGGAATTCCCAGAGTGGACTTTTGAATAAGGAAGATGTTAGCGCCTTGAATAAATGTAACATTCTTTGCAGGAATGATAGGTGTTGTCATCGATTCACTGAAATACATTTACAAAGTACATGATTTAAAAATATTCTCCAACTATGGAAGACAGTAAAGGCTGACATGAAGTACAGATATTGCTAGCGTAATGCATGTTTTTGTGGATCTGATAAACTGTAATTGCGCCTGAAAAGAAACTCAATATGAACTTGGATTTCAAGGGAGATTTATCAAGCGATATTCTCAAGAAAAGGATCATATCATCTCTGAGAAGAACATTCTTTGCAGCAACGCTAAGAATAGTGTCCTCCAGTCGCCCACTGATCTGCAGTAGCCTCAAGGACAAGATCCCACATCTGACCACTTCTATGTGCATATATCAGTTCACCTGCTGCTGTGGAGCCAGGTACATCAGTTGTTCGACGCGCACCCTGTCCAAGAGGATTCAAGAACACTATCCAGCATGGTTGCGAAAAGGCAATAGAGGTGCAATAAGGAGTGGGATAATTGAACACCTGGTTAACACTGATCATTCCATTTCAACAAACGCCTCTTGCTTCAAAGTAATCTACAGAGTCAAGAATAATCTATCAAAAGTAATACGGTTTCGTCTTCTTTGTATCGCTGAAGCTCTGGCCATTCACAGAGAAAAACCGGAGCTGTGCATATAAAAGAGGATTACTCAACCACTTCTACTGTCTTGGTAACAACTTTTTTGATTTGATTTGATTTTTTTAAATTTTGATGACTTAATTTTGTTTCTTTGCCTGTTCTTTAATTACTTATAATTCTTGTATTCATTTAGAACTCTTACGTAATTTCGTATTATCTACTTTGTTCCTATGTGCATTCTGGGTAAAACTCACTCATCAAACTATTCATAATATTACATAACCTTTTTTAACAACTGTTTTTGACAACTCATCACCTTTGTTACTACCCTAATTTCATTAACACCTAATTTTCTTGACTGATTTTGTATTACGTAACTCCAATTATCAATCTTCACCTGTTTAGTTAAAATAACTATAACCAATTGTATTTTTGTTTGACAAACTAATGTACACATACATACAAAAAATAACACATATATGTTTGCGATTGTACAGCTAAGAAAAAGAATTCGCCGAAAGGAGACTCTTCGCTGATCTACGTGTTTTATTTTCATGAATCTATTCAACCTTCACTGATCTACACATAACTTCAAATCAGGAGCTTCCATGTATGTCTGTTACAGTGTATTTCAAATGGGTGAACAAGATGTCTGTTGGGTGTACATTTATTTACATGGACCACGATAATTCCACTTGGAAGATAAAATGATTGGAATGATGAAGAATACAGAAGTGTATGATGATCAGAATGGTGAAGTTATTGGGGTTGGATTGAGAATTTTTGAGAATCGGTGCTATCGTATATGAATCACAGAGAATATTACTACCTACTGCCTCATATTTACGTGTCACATGAACTGTTCTCCGCTGAAATTTCCATTGAAATTCAAACAGATAACAAGAGATTTTTCACCTCAGTTGGAATATATAAAACATTGAAATTATCGGTTTACACGATATTATGTGAATTTCAACTGTCATTTATTATACTTTGAAAGTCAATTAAACAACTGGGTAGACAGTTCATTCTTATTATGCAACAGAAGTCTCACAACATCGGTAAATTATTCAAATAAAAATCTAACTATCAGTTATTTCTGTCCTTACCATTCTACACAGATCACTTTACGACTTATGTGTTTCAGCTCTCGGAATAGGTCAATAAAAATACAGACTGTTTGAACACCACTCAAAATGATCACAAATAAAATCCTAATCGGTTCATTCTCAGTTTTCTAGTGAAACACACAATCACGGTTGTCCATCTGACAAATAGTGGGTAAAATTAAATACTACTTGCGAACAGGAATTCCTTAGTAAAATAGAGAGTAGGTGAACAGGCTTAAGTATATCGGAAAGTATAAGCGACTATAGAAAAGAAATACGCTCTCGATAAAATAATATTTTCGCCACATGTGACAACGAAAACGTGAGCTCAGCATAAGTACGATATCAATTCCTTTGACGAAATTGTATCCTTCGCCCGACGAAGGATTTTTCATCACCTATTCATAAACAGAAACTTCAAGTTATTAGAAGTATGTGAGAAAGAAGTCAGTTAACACCCGTTCATTATCTCATAATGACACACACGATTAAATTTCTACATCATTTACGACTGCACAGTCACCTGTTTCTGTTAAATTTCAGCTAAAACGCAAGTGCACATCAATAGTGATCACCATATTTAAGCAGCATAACTGCAACTAGCAAAACTACACTACAAAAGTTGATTCAAGTTATTTGATTCGCTGCCGGTCACTCGTTCCAACAGTAGCATACTATTGGTAATTATTACTGACTGTCTGTTTCACCATCTTGTTTATTTATACCTCAGTTATTAAAATTTATGCTTTGAGTAACACCAAATAACAGCTTTAATCAAAATTGTTTCTGCGAAGGAGTTCGTATAGATAAAAGAAAATACCTCACCTTCGTCAAATCAGGCACATTTTCATATTGAAAGGCGGAAGAAAATTATTGTGAATAGTTTAGGAAACTGTCATCTGATATTCTCTGACAAACATGAATATAAAGGTGAGGTGAAACAATTGCTAATACTTATTGATTAAATGAAAACAGAGCATTTTCATACTGTGCACAGTTTCGCAATGGATTGCAATGCTCATAACCGTTCTTATCTTCATTTTTGTGTAAGTTTATTATTCAATAATGAAATATACCATCATCTAGACCCAACGGAGGAGTGATTTGCAAATATAGATGGGCTTATCTGGGTTTAACGTAACTTGTGAATGTACAATCTGACATTGGTTTTCTAGTGTGGTGTTAGCCTGTCTCTATGTTACTTGGGTTGTCATTTTAAGAATGAAAACCCCATTGGTGGTGAACATTGTGTTTGCAGTAATAACGGTAAGGTGTTCTCGTTTCATAGATTTCTACTTTCTTATCTATTTGAATGAAGATTTGACGTTACAGTCAGTGTCGTTTAGAACACTTACCAAGAGGCTACAAATCAAGATGATGCAATCCTTGCAATTTGACTTTGAATTATAACACTTTGCGTCTGAAGAAGACAGGTCATCTGTCGAAAAGGTGAAAGATTGTCCAAGAATGTTAACGAGGATTTTAACATCCACGCTAAAGATTGTTATGATTTTAACACTGGCAGTATTAATGAATTTAGATTCCGATAGTGTGGAAAGCACTGGTGAAGATTATATACACAGGTTAGATTGTTTTTACAAATGCACGGGATAATAGACAAAAAACCTCCTTCAACTTATGTCAAACCTGAATTTCTACGTAGTTGCATGTCAACTCACTAAGTAGTTACACATCCGCATATATACTACTCCTGCAGAAGCGGCAGATATTGTTGAAACAGGATTCAATTCAGTATATATATATATATATATATACCATGAGAAATAAGTTGGGAGCTATAGGATTGATAGGCATAATATTTCTGAATGCATTTCTGATGGTATAATTATTATACATATATATATATATATGCATTCCACACTATGCGGAGTATTCAGTTTAAGAGTCCTACCGAAACTTGATGAATTCATTAAATTCGGCTTAATTAACATTTGTTGCACTATCTCTCACTCCCATGATTTGTCGTGAGATTGTGTAACGTCACTGGGAAAACACCCTATCATCGATAGAAAATTTATTTGGTGCTCAATATCAACAAATTCACGGGTAATATGCCTTATTTAGTCGACCAGTGATCATCATGTATTTCCTCCACTTATGCTGTGCAACCAAGGTGAATATGTCATCTATTTTTTGAACAGTTGCTTAGTTGGTGTTAACTTTGTTAACATCCTCTTGTCATTCCAGAATATTTTGATGTCGGTATTTTGTGGCATGGTGACAACGTGTTTTGACGTGAAATGGTGTCTAACTTCACTTGCATTGGCCACAGTGTTCGCCGTTTTGATATTTCTGGCAGCTATATATATGAAGTCATTCACACTGCTGAACTATAAATTCTTATTTATCTGTTCGGGAATACTGGGAGCAATTTGTATCGTTCTTATTATTTCCTCAGCACTCCGATTTCCTTTGAAGGTATGTGTAATTTTACAGATTTCTTTATCCTTCCTGAGGATTTCTAATGTCTGGAAAAGAAATATTAATCGAGGTAATCTAGTTTATTGGATGAATGTCAGTCAAGAACATCATGGTTATATTAGACGTGCCATGTTCACTGAATTTTAAACTCTGCACAAAAATTGCCTTACCCCTAGGCAAACGTATTTCAATATTCTGCTGAAAGCGTCACTCAGGAATACTTTCAAACAATTATTCTTATTGCACATTCTTTCATGCTCCATGGACTCTGGTTCATTCACGCTTCATGATTTTAATTCAGTTGCCTTTGCTTTTCTCTTTACAGATAACTGCTCCGTTGTTTGCATGTGTAATCTTGTTGCTTGCAGTAGTAAGTATCAATACCTTAATGCAACTAATAATTCTCATTGACTCATCCACACTGTTTTAAATTCTAATGTAGTAGAGGGTGACTATCAGTCGATGAAAACAACATCGATTCTCAAAAGCATCCATCTGATTAGTTCACTGACCTGTCTTATTGACTGTACAAGTAGGCCACAATAAACGCCTAATAATGTGTACAGATGACCAGTCGCATGCAAGGATGTGAACTACGTGGATTTTCATATCTGAAAAACGAATGAGTTCTGTAATTCAAGTCGAATTACAGACAATCGAGATGAATTATCGATGAGATGACATGACGACCGAGATTTGTGCTATCAGCAGCGATCACACTGTCGATTTTATTACTTTGAATAACGGAAAACGTTTGATGATGCAAAAGTGATAATTGAGTGATCGAAAAACACATACTCGTTTATGAATTGCAGATTGAAGTTTCCAAAATAAGGAAGAATATTCTAATGTTTGCATTCCCCGGTAAGAGATGAGTAAACGATGCATTCACAAGTATCGTCTTAGTGTTCAGTACTGGACTGATTGATCGGATGCCATTTCAGCATACTACGTCCTAAGGATCAGTGGTTAGGACTCTCGCCGACCATGCACATGGTCCAAGGTTCGATCCCCTGCCGGCGCACATCCGATATCTATGGTCGGCCTGAATTTGGGCTACCGATATCCATGCTGAAAATTCCATACGTGAACCAAAAATACGGTGTGGAATCAAGCTGTAAATCAAAAAATCAAAAAAATAAAAAGAAATCGATTGAAGTGAATCGACAGGATTCAGTAATTCACCTTAAACGCCTCATTTTTCTTCAGTGGATATTTCATCCTAATCCTGCAGACAGGAATGATTTCGACCACACATTGTGTAGGAAATTAGGCATAAATCCTTCTTCTTCCTCCACCCTAAAAACATTTATCTAAATCCATACTAGTAGTTTGCATGTGAACATACACTTTACCCCAATGATTCTTCCTTCTGACTCAACAAATCATCTGTTCAATGAAGCAACAAGGAAATGACACGCATTCTTGTGCTCTACTTTATAAGTGCATATGAGCAATATATGAAGATTGATTGTTTAGCAGCACTACCAAGACCACCTGCACCTGATTGATCATTAGTTTTTGTGCTAACTGAATTGTATCAGATGTTTTGTGATAGTGATCAATGAGCTGATTGTAGATATGACGCCTTCATTAGCTTAAGGAAGCACGAAAACATCGTCTAGGATATACTGTCAAATGCCTTCAACCATCTAGACGACGAAGTGTTTATTATTCACATGTCACCACTAATTAAACTCAGTCAAATGTCTTTCATATAACAGTATGATAATTCTAAAGTAGTTATGCTGTGCAACATATCTACCTGTGAAGTCTATTAATGCTGTAGAGGAGACCTCTAGAAGCTTTATTAGTAATGCTATCACTATCTTGACTAATTGCACAACGCAACCATCACCATTTCTCCAACAATCCCATCTGCAGGATAGCGTGTTGCGCTATACCTGAGTGTTAAATTAGACATCGAGAATATTAACTTTAGCAGATATAACTAAAAGTAATATTGTGAGTTTACAGGTGATTTATCTCAGTTGAATAACACACTACAGTAACTGACTAGTTTAATTTATTTTCACTATTCAAACGTACACTAATCCACTTTGAATCTCTTTGAATCGTTCATCATTTCAGTTCATCTTTACAATCGTGCAATTGATATGGGACGAGAAAACAAAAGTCACACAAGGTGGAAGCATTTTCTTTGCAAGTATGACATTCACTATGACAGCTGCCTTGTTTATTGCTAACTTGTCAATGTTTCCTTATAAAAAAAATATGTCACGTGTTTGACTGAAGGTGAAGCTAATTCGTGGATTGTAGGATTCAAGCCTTTTGATATTTACGAATAAACCATTTTATAAAAACAAATTATTTCTCATTAAATGGCAAAATGCAAACTTTTCTCAAAATATTTATTTGTTTGAAAGTGATTTCATACAAGTAATAATACCTAGTGCAGAGAATTCAGAAGTCTTATCTGAAGTAGAGTGCGTCGGTGGACGTGGAATGATGTCCATCGGTTTGATATAACTGACAGAAAATTCGAATCAATGTGGTGTGCTCATATTCATTGGAAGTGTAAGTAGACATGCGAGTGTTACTTTTATTTTCAGTTGATGATAATAGGAACTAGAGAATTATGTCAACGGTAGTCAGTTACTGCGTAGGCCACGTTATTCCAGCGGACAGCAGACCACACATATACGAGATACATTGCTTTAAAATAGGGTCAAAATCCTTAGATAAATAACAGCAAAATAATAATCCGCTTCAAATGTCACAGAGCACTGAAACCAAACTTTTCGTGAATCTCCGTCACCTTATTTCATCATACATTGTATGATATTTTCTTAAAATCTTCTAGCAACACCCTACTCACGAAACATCATCAGAAAGTGGAATTTTTCCACACAGCGCCATGAGTGACTGTAAACTACTACCTCTTCATGGATTGTCCAATCAGGTATTCAAGAATTTGTACGAATTTGAAGCAGAGATTCATTTTTTCCAAGGATTCCTTCTCTCCTATACGCGCAGATTAGCATAAAATATCTTTACTAACTCATGTATGTTAATTCATAGTGTTATGCATGTGTGAGGAAACTAGCACGAATCGATTTTACATAAACACACGCACACGCAGACGCACAGAATTATGAATAAACGCGAATAAGCCATAACGAAGACACATTCAACACATCTGCTACTTGATGCTTAAACGCCTTTGCACAGAGGTACATACATGCAAACATTAAACCTTTGCAACACCAGTGAATTATACCGTCAAATCCACTGATTATTCCTCACTCGCCACATCCACTACAACTAGACGCGACAATTGTTTGTTCACGCTGAGATGAACTGATTTACTGCATAGGCAATCACAAGTCTTCCTAGTGTACCACGCGTAACATTTGACCACTATTTTCTTTATCTTCTCCACCTTTCGTCCATATTATCCTCGGGTGATTTATTTCTCATTGCAGTGAACTTGTATTCTCACCATCACAAATGTTTCCCGTAGGCTGTTCGTAGAATGTGTTGAGTATAATGTAGAGACTGATTACTCTATTTTCTTTCGGATATGTTTAGCGAAAGTTTCAGAGATTTTAAAGAAACTATGTCAAGTGGCGTCAATATATGTTTGCAAACTATAAATGGCTTGGATATATGTCTATGCTTAATAATCGAAAAGAGAATAACTAGTCGTCTGGTCTTAGACATAGATTAATGTAAGTGTACGACATAAGCCTTGCGGTAGTATATGATTCCAAGTTAGATAAGTTTATTTCATGCATTACACAAACTGATATGTTTTCGATCAATAATTTGTGCTCGAAACGTCATCCAGTTATTAATATTGTATCACTGTGTAATATTTGAAATGAGCTTATCTAATATGGAATTAGGCATATATCATTAAAACTGTAAACATCAGTATCTCTCTTCTTCAAAACTGCTCAACTTTGTACCTTAATTGTAAGCTCTTTAGAATGTGTTTTGAAAATGTCAACAAAGAGGGTTAATTCCATGTCGCTATTGTTAGATTTGCTGTGAATTGTTTACATTAGACATTCTTGTTGACTTTTGAACCATCCTACGGTTCATGTGCAGCACAAATTATAATAGTTATAGTAAATGTGTGATATTTTTATCCTTTGAACTATAATTATACTCAGCCTTATCTGATATGAATAAACACGAGGTGCAGAAAACCTCGGAAGTGCTTTAAATAGCACCGTGAATTTCTCACCTATGTGTCAATATTTTGCTAAATTAATGTCATAATAATTTACACTGGTGTTATGACACTCATGGACATTTATCTCAATTATCCAATGGTCAGTGTATTCTGTGGTTATGATTATTGAAAATTAATGATACTCGTTGTGACTGTTTCAGTCTGTGCATCCATATATAAAGCATTGCTGATATCATCATGTATTTCCTAACATTTGCGTTAAGTGAATTGCCAGCAGATAACAAACGAGACTGTACATCCAAATTACATCGAGTAAAATTAAAAGTTATAATCTCGCACAGTGATGTGTATATATACATACATACGTATGTCACTTTACTAAATTTAGACACCTTATACACCACAGCCAAATTTACCACTTACTAGATATTACAATATCTGATAGGTGTATAATAGTTCTCTGTTTCCTCATAATTCTATGCTGACCAGTTATGAGATTCATGTGTTTCAAATCTCGGAACAACTCCATAGAATGAAAGGCTTTCAGAACACCTTTTTTCAAAATTATCACAGCTTCAAATTACAAATTAAATCACAATAAGCTCTAGCTCCGCTTTCTATAGAAACACGAAATTACTGCCATGCATCTGACAGTTATATGTTCAGAATGTTTAAAACACTACTTGTGAACGATGATTCCTAACTAAAACGGAGATTAGGGGAATAAAGGGAAGTGTAAAAGGAAGTACAAGCAGTTATAGATGAACAAAGGTTTTCGATAAAGAAATGACTTCTCCACGGAGAAGGCAGTTGTTTCAAATAAACTGTTTTCTTCATTGAACATAAAACATATGAACGTTATTTCTACTTACGTTTTCACAAGAGAAAAAGCAGTCAGTTAACAGTTACTCCTTTCAGCGATTCCATTCCCAACCTGTGTTATCAGTATTTCGTTGAATCTCAGATTCAAAAAGAGATGTTTTGTGGGCGGAATATCTGTGAGGTTTGGTGGTGTGGGCTCTTTGAACTTTGTGATGAAGTATTCGAGGTAACCACTTTCAGTGAGAATCCATTTTAGTGTTTGCTTCTTTTTCAGTAGATTCAGTGATGTAGATATTGTGGATTCTTTGGCTTCATGACAAGACCTGGTGTCGTTTCGTATGTGAAAGCACCAAAGTGTGGAATTTTGTGAGCTTTTCGTCCTATGTTTACTTCCCGTGAACTGATCTTTTCAGTGTTTCATCTTGTTCGTCTCTTGTCATTTCAACATCCAGGAAAGCTGTCTTTATAACGAAATCATTCTGTTATGTGAACTGGATTGCACGGTGGTAGCTGTCGCGAAACATTCAGAGTATCTTCCGAATTCTCTTCATTACTGGAGATATTAAAGGCACCATACATGTATCTATTGTAGAACACAAAGATATCAATCATTTTCTTTAAGCATCAGTTTTCCAGTTTCGGACTGAAGAAATCTGCAGGCAGCCGGACTAGTAGCAAATCAGTAGGTGTATCATAACTTTCTCTATATATTACTTTAATGAAAGAGAACTGGACATTTAGGGTGCATTTCAACTTGAGCTATTTTAGAGAGTAAGTAGGCATCCCAGGGTAAAATCTCCTTCAATCAATATATTCACATATCATGAATATTGTTTCAGCTAATGAAACTCTTGTGAAGAGTCAGACCATATCCTCTGACAGCATGATTTGATTTAAAATGTTGATTTTCTCGATTAAATTGACAAATTCGAAAGAGTTATTGGCATTAAACTCGCCTTTTGATTGTTGCCATCAGATTCACCAACCATTGCGAGATGCAAAGATAACGCGAATTCACTATATGAAGTTTGACATTCCTGTGTGCCCTCGACAATCCACACAGTCGAGGTATATCCGAGCCAGATGGTCTCCGGAATTCAAACATTCCGGTGTCAGTTTGGTTTTTGAAAGAATGTCTGTTAATTTACGTTCAGTCATTTCCATTGATTAGTTTTACAAATTTTGAATCGCCAGATAGGATAGTTAGCATTGAAGTGATGCAGTCCTCGCTGTTGATAAGTACGATTCCTCCACCTGCTTATTATTTATCACAAACACAAATTCTGATCAGTTACGAATATTTTAAAAAGGAAATCAATCTGTACATCTGAAAAGGATGAAGGAAACACAAAGAATCATTGACACTGTTGCACCTAACAACTTTCGGAAATTTGATATGACTAATATGAGTAAGCTATCGGTCAATCAATACAGAAGTAGAGCAGCTTGATAACTGCAACGTGTTTCGTGTATTCAAATGCTGGATTAATGCACAACATAAATATTATTGAAGCGAACTACGTATCTTACTTTAATCCTTCCAGACGTATTCGAGGCGGAGCTTTGCACAGGACACAAATACAATTTCCTCCTCAATAGTCTAAATTGCATTCCTTCCTATTCTGCAGTGTAGAAAATTGATCAACATGAATATAATGTGGTTGTGCGTGAATGAATGTAGAATGTGTGATGTAGTGGTGTCAACTGATAGGCGGAAGCAGGTTGACACGTGATGGATATGCGTGCGCACTAGATTTCAGTGTGGATCAAGTGAACGTGACTTCACGAAACGTGACGGTGTCTACTTTACAGTGATCTTATCATCTAAGGCTGACCATTGACAATCATTGACACACAGAGTTGATGAGTGCATACCTAAAGGCCCTAGCGGACGGAGAAGGCCTCGCTGAAACTCGACCTCAGATCGTTGGACTCAAAGTTCACGGTATTAACCGCTACATCACGAGACCACCACTCTGCGAACTCCATATACACTACTCCTCATGCAAACCCAACTAATTTTAACGTCATCATTACTGTTGTGCCACCACACTCACAATAAGGCACAAACCGCACACACAGAAATACACAGC
This sequence comes from Trichobilharzia szidati, assembly GCA_944472155.2. Taxonomy (NCBI): domain Eukaryota; kingdom Metazoa; phylum Platyhelminthes; class Trematoda; order Strigeidida; family Schistosomatidae; genus Trichobilharzia; species Trichobilharzia szidati. The sequence goes on along the minus strand of OX235276.1, from coordinate 30,688,753 downwards.
CTGAAGTCACTAATCCACGTACCCATCCATTCACTCAGCCAACGCTTCATGTGGATAAATCATCACACAAACGCATAGGAACTGTCTTTCAGCTTAAAATGTCAGTAGACAGATTCGAAACAATGCTCCACCCTACAAAATAATTTCGTCATCGCACTTACAACAACAACAGTGTAACAACAATAATTGATTAATTGTCATTCCACGCTGTGTTTGCTGATGATTCGAGGTGTTTCACTATGGTCCATAGATGATTTCTTTTTCTTGAAATCAGCCTTTTTGTCGCCAACGTTTCGTATCTCTACTAGGTGGACGTATGTGGCTCTCTTTACATCAGTGCTAGAAGGAGTGAAGAAGTAACGCAGATAGATTTTATTTAGCGACACTAACAGAATAAAAAATCTTCCTTAGAATAAAATTTACCGAAATTAATGAACAAATAACTTTAACTTCCTAATGTCCTGTAGCCGATTTGCTTATGAGAAAAAATATTTTGTTACACACCTGAAACGTTTTCTTCCCTATCTGAAAATGGACGTCGTCACATAACCTGGCATTTGAGGTGGGATGTGCAAATTGACAAAATACCTAATAATCTCAAGAACCCTGAGTGGCATAAATGTTCACTGGTTTTCTAACCTGTCTCACTTTAATTCCGTCCAGCTATACAATCGGCAAATATCAAACTACCTACGTCTGACTCTGTTTCCGAAGTAAACGATATCCGAGTAGATTGTTTCCTCGTTATCTTCAAGAATGAATGGTGGAGTTCTCGTTTAATTACGCCTAAGAGATCATCCACGTGTCGAAGGCACATTTTCGGTTTGCGTATGTGTGAGGAAATGTCATTTCCTATGAATTCACGAAGCCATTCGTAACTACTAACGAAACTGGTGAACATTAGTCCGTCTATATAAATTTCTTCTACATACAAAGTAATTTGTTTTCAGGGAGGCTTATAAGGCTTCAATCATCCCAGTAGCGTTCAGTGAATACCTTTCTAATAAGTTTGTGTCAGATTTCCTTCATCGAGACCAGGTGCCTTTTTATCGAAGACTGAAAATATTACAGGTGAATGGAACTAGGATTGGAGGGACTTTATAACTCGAATGTACGATTTACAAAGTTACATTAGGTAATTCACAAAGATGGCTGTATTAACACTATTCTAGGAAGATATATTCATTCGTCAGTAACACACCTCTTATTGCGTTGTGAGTGATAAAACTACCCTGATAAATGTCATACGTAATCTACAGAAACCAGAATCGCTTCAGTAAACGAGGTTGTATTTCACAGGGATTTGTGCGTGATACAGAAAAGGGATGAACTCGTGAACCAGTCGGAATTATTACCTAGTGAAATGCACTTCTATCAGTTCTATAATTTCAAAGGCTAACTGAGTCAGCATTCCTTCTTCTCAATTGTTCTACAACAGCTTGAAATGACTGCCGTTGTTATCGCACTATTCTAGGTTGGGAGTGAAGTTAATTGGAGAGAGACGGACTGAGCAAACATTTGTTGAACAAAACTTGGCCTGAAATTTTTTATGACAACTGCCTCAGCTACCCCTAGCAGTCAAACCGTAAAAATTTAGGGAATTGAGAAAGAACGTTGTATGGAACTTTAAAAGCCATATTGTAGTTAATTTGTGCTGCGAATCCACTAAATGTGCCAATATAGGGCTCCTGACTGACTTGGAGATTCCTTTTCTAATAACGTTGGACAGTGCTCAAGAAGGTGACAAAGGGATTCTTGAGTTGTTCTACCTATGTATCTATCTCTAAAAGAGCAGTGCAATTTGCAGTTTCATACCATAGTGGCCAGATCCAGTGGGTCGTCCTTCATCTGCATTGGAATTGTACGGTGAATGGTGAATTTAAAACATAGTGTTGCGGCAAAGAATGTTTCGGCTTCCATTTTTCAGTGTCTCGATGCCAGTAATTTAGTGACTATGTCTCCATTGAATGGTAGAGTCATGTACATACTTTTCTTCTGCACAGACAATAGGCATTTCTCTCTGTCGGTTCTCACCATGAAGACTTTATTAAGTTCTTATAAATTTCTATTCTACTATAACCAGTTTTTTATTTCCCTCACTTGATCGTCAAGAGTGTAGGTTGTGCAGATTTTTCCAGCACGACACATTGGAGTGGTGATGAGAATTCGCTTGTATGAAAGAGGATATCAGGAAACGATAAAGTATTGTCTTTCTCTGTTTCACACTTCAACTCAGTTTGTGAGTGCAACATGTTAGATATTTTCAGAAGGACGTCTCTTTTGATTTTATTCTTGTGCGAGATAAAGGTATCGCCCAAGTTTCTACAGTAGAACGACAGTTCATTGCTTCCATTTTTAGATGAACTATTCTCTAGCTTTCTCATTAATTTATTGGCCATGAGATTATCCACGGGATAACTCCTTGACGACAGATTTCATTGTTAAACTGAAACCGCTGCTTCATCGCACAATCGACTGGCAGTTCACGTAGTGTTTTAGGTGCTTTGCCTACTTCCGATCACCATTCTTACCATTCATCATAAATTATTTTAAATAAAGCAAATCTGGAGGTTTTAATTTGTATAACGATAAATGAAATTCACATAGGCAAACTGGTTTGATGTTAATTTGCTTATCAGAACACTTAATTGATAAGTTGTCTATAGTGGTCCACTTTCAGTTGACCAGGTAAGTATTCAGACTACGTAACAACATGTTTTTCTCACATGGATGGATAAACTTTCCTTTGTGGACACCTATTGTTCACAACTTTGTTTTTCTCTAATATAGACAGCAATGAATTCTACTCACTGAGTAACAAGATATTTTCTTATTCTCTGTGCACTTCATTTAAGAGACCCCATTTCTGTGCATGTATCGCTGTTGTTCGCCTGTGTGAATAGAATCTCATTGAACATTCCGAATATCTTAGAAGTGGGGAGATAATTGTAAACAACAGGCAAATGAATGGAATCAGTCACATGAATTATTTCCATTTCATAAATAAGGAAGAGTTTGAAAGTAATTTCGAGAGAAATAAAAATAATTTTAGCGCGAGTTAATGGGAACCCAATATTCACCTTGTTTTCAAAGATAATAGCAAGAATAATTTTTGGAATTTCGCAAGTAATGCTCGGTAGTATACACCGACTGACGGCTAACAAATGCAGTCCATAGCACAATGGTTCAACAACTCCACTTAAATTGTTACAATACGTATTTCACGTTAATACGTGATATGAAATAAACCTGTATGGTCAGGCAAATATTCTGCCTACCCAGGAAGAATTCTTTAGATCTAAACTCGTTGAATTTCGGTTGAAAACGGAGACATACAAGACACACAGACAAACTAGTTTTGCGTGGTGAATCTGCGAAACCAAGAATAACCATTTGTATCATACGGAGAAACGGATACTGAAATACTATTTCATTCGAAGTTCTCGTTTGTTCACATTTTTGTGTACACGAACTTACACAGTGTTCGCTGCCGAAGTGTTACAAGATTATTCAACAAATTATCGTCAGCTCAAATTCAGTCGTCAATGGCATCGTGGAATACGCTGGGAGTGGTTATTAGGGCAAACTTATGATATATGATAGACAGATATAATTCCTTCACCTCACCAATAAACGTCAAAGATGATATCGTCTCTCCGAACGATTAGAATATCAGTATACAATTTCATGCTGGCAAACCTGATTATGTTTCTGGATATTTTCTTCCAAGTATTTTTAGTCCCTAAAACTTTCATGTTAACATGCATTGTAATATACTTTGTTGGTTAACTCATGTCACTAAAGTGTTTACTCCCAATGTAATTCCTTTAACTGAGAAATTTCTCTTCTGGTTAAATCGAAACACTATTGCTTGCTAAAGTTCATCTTCACGTACGGTGATGTGTGAGAGAATGAAGCTTAGAAATGATGAGTAACCAATTCCGCTTCGTATAAAGAATACAATGAAACATAGAGATGAAAAATCTATCAAAAAACCTTCCATAGTTAATCTACCAGTTCCCTAGACAGGTAAAGCGTGGAGAAGAAGGGAAGGTTGGCTGCAGACTAGCAATTCTAAACTCATCCAACCTCATTTGAAGAGCACAATGTGAATGAACAAATAAACGACACGTATAATTTTACTTTCAATGAATACTGATTAAATCACACTTATTCTACATTTCAGCCAATTGTGTCAAACTGTTGGATACTATTCCTACAAATACTATACAAAATAATTATAAATTCCTCAATACATAGCAGGCTACGTGAAAGAATGGTGACTCAAGAGGACCAACGCACTAGTAATGGTCAAAAGCGAAAGCGGATCAAGGTGATGAGACAACTTAAAAGACACAATATTCATAAAGAAATACTGAAAAGAAGCCAAGAATACTTAACAGGAGACTTTCTGTATAATTTTTCTGTACCCAGCTCTGTTTCTCTCCTTTCCTCCAAACTAGCCGAATTAATGTGACTGATCCTTTGAGAAAGAATGATGAATTCGTTTCTCTTCGACCGCAATTCTTTATCTTTGTCAACTGTTATTACGTGTATAAAATCTGTCCAGATTTTAAATATTGAAGAAAAAGTATTTTCCATTCAATGAACAATTTTCTGTAGATGGCTTGTCATATTGATAAAGTGGTATACTCCTTGGCAATTACTATTATTTTCGTTTCTTTTAGTTCCTAGAGGAACATAGGACTTCAGCCGCAAGTCTTAATTACGTTCGATTATCTGCCAACGTTCTCACCTGGCTCCACGTCCACCCACATGCCTTCATCTCCTCCACACATGACCTCCTCCATGTCACCCTCGCACCGACGACCAACTCGCCGCTTCCCGTTCGGGTTCCACTTGATGGATTTCTCAGAGTATGGCCAATCCATCTCCATTTCTTCCTGCCTACTTGTTTCACAGTCGGTTCTTGATTGGTTCGCTCCCAGAAATCTCTGTTGCTGATCTTTTCTGGCTGGCCATCTGATCTTGAGTATTGAGCGAAGACAACTGTTGATAAAGGTCTGTAGTTTGTTTGAGATGCTCTTTATGACGCGCAGTGCAAGTCTGTGATCCGTATAGTAGCACTGACTTCATATTGGAGTTGAAAATCCGGATGTTATTTTTCATGCTGAGTGCTGTTGACCTCCACACAGACTTGAGAGTAATAAAAGCTTGCCTTGCTTTCCCTATCCACGCTGCTTTGATATCCTCAACAGCTCCATCAGCCTGTGGTTGAAACGATGCTTCCCAGGTAGGTAGGTAGGTAGGTAGGCAAGGGAGGTTGCTTCTTTCAGATTTCTCCCATTTATGCTGAATGTTGTCTATTGTTGTTGCTGTTGCTGTTGGCCAGGAATCTTCATCACCACATCTGTTTACTCTATGTTCACCTGAAGTCCTATCTTCTTTGGATGCTTCTTCTGGCAACTTGTTGCTTTTCACTTGCATATCTTCCAGTTTATGGGAAATCAGACATATATCATCGGCGAAGTTCAGATCCTCCAAGTCTTTTATGTAGGTCCATTTTATGTCTGTTTCCCCGCTGCTCACTCTCTGTCACATCAACCAGTCTACCACAATCAGAAAAATCATTGGAGATAGTAGGTTACCAGCTTTATCTTACTCCTGTCTTCACTTCGAAGAATTCACTGAGCTTCCCGTTGTGGATTACTCCTTAACAATGAAATCCTAGAATTCTACAATTGGTGAATTGGCTTCAAGTTCAGTCAAACATGTAACAGGTTTTTCATATGGGGGAATTGTATATTTTATAATTTTTTATTATTGTTTAAAGAATGAACAGAAAAATATCAGACCTTTGTATTATCATAGTCTGTGTTGCTCATGAAAACATGGACCACTTCAAAATTAGCAAAGTTGTCTGATGTAAACAAAACATAATTAATCTAAAATTAGTCACGTGGTTTCAGCCTACAAGTTTAATGTTATACAACTTAAATTCTCTATGCTGCTCATGAAAAGTCAACTAAGGTCAAAAGTCAACAGAATTTTTGAAGCAAACATTCAGACCACCCTACAAAAAATTTTCGAAATAAACTCTGAACAACATACAATTTAGGTTCAAAGTTAATTAATTTAACCAATTTTGAAGATGAAACATACTGAAGTTTATAGCTGTAACAATATGTATCTAATTCCATACTAAATAAGTCTATTTCTAATAATCCACAGTAATGCGATGCTAATAGCTGGATGACATTTCGAGTACAAACTACTGCTCACATTCGTATTAATCTGATTCTCTGTAGACACGTAGAAGCTAATACAACAGAGGTTGATAACGAAACAGAAGACGAAGCAATGGAAAGACGGATAACAAAAGGAGAAGCTGAGTTCAGTCTAAATCGCACTGAATAAAGGAGTGAAGAAGAGTGCAGTTGAAGCAGAAAAGGCAGGTCGCAGGTAAGAGAAACCTCGGAAAATTAAATCAGATAACGAGGTCTCTATCCTGGAAGAGATCAACTCAGATGAAATCTACAAAAGATGGCCAAAGGAACCTAATTACAAAGGACAACGAAGAAATAAAACAATGGGCTGATCACTTCAAAGGACTCCAGAATGAATCGGTAATCACCTGCAGCGTGTCCAGAAATACCACCAATAGCACACATAGAACTATCAGTGGACACCAATCATCCAACGACAGTAGAAATCTTGAATGCAATCAAGCTACTGAAGGCCGGCCAAGAAGACGGCAGGATCAGACGGAATTTCCAATTTAAGCACCGTAAACGGACCCAGAGACTTCATCGGATATGATCATAACACTGTTGCAAACAGTTTGGAAGGAAGGAATGGCACCCACTGATTGGAAGAAAGGCTACTTTATAAAGCTACCAAAGAAGGGGATCCTAGGCCTCTGCAAGAACAGGCGCTGGAACATGCTGTTCTCACGCAAAATATTACGTCGTTTCATCCAGTAGGGACTTAAAATGCACTGGATGCAGAACTCCGTCAATTCGGAACAAGCTCAATTTCTAAAATGCAAATCATCTGTTGATCAAATTGCAAGTCTAATGAGCATAGTAGAAAAAATACAGAATAGAAGTCAAACCCCTACCTGAATTTCACCGATTTTGGAAAGGCCTTCGACAGCAATGACTGCAGAGTGATTTAGAGACTGCTTCAAAACTACAGAGTGCCCTGAGTTTTAATTCACCTCGTCCATTAGGTTTATGAAAAGGTCACATGTTAGCCAATCCAGAACTGGGAACCCAACAAAGTCTCTGAAATGAAGAAAGGAGCAAGACAAAATTGCTTACTATCACTGATGACATTCCAGAATGTGTTGGGTTAGATCATGTGGCAGGCAGTATTGATTGTAAAGCAAGGAATGCGTATGACATACAAGAAGGCTTCAGAAGATCTAATCTTGTCGGTGATTTGTGTCTAATGTCCCACAAACTCAAGGACATACACGCGAAAACCGACAGAATGGGTGAAGAAGCAGCCAGTGAAAACAGAACTTCAAGTGAACATACAAGAGATGGCAATATTGAAGATAACCAACTAACAATAACAAACACCATTCACCACCAACGAGAGAAATCCGTGGGAGATGACTTCCTTCATTTATTAAGGAAGCATCGTTTCAGCTATAGGCAGTAAGAATGAGGGTCTCAAAGGCAGAATCGGAAAGGTAAGGTACACTCGGAAATCAGTTCGGATATCCTCTGCATTCAAGATGAACAACAAGATTCAGATTTTCAGCGCCAATGTTAGGACGATTCTCTTATATTTGTCACAAACTTGGCCCAACAAGAAGACCATTTCGGACAGGCTGTAGATTCGTTTCATTGGCTCTGTATTGATTACCATATGACCAAAAAGAGATAACGGCAAAAAAACTCATGAAACAAAGGAAAGGTGAATAACAAGGAGAGAATACCGACAGTGTCTGGGATGAACATCGTGACGCAGTCGACAAATGCACAGAAATGGATGAAACATGTAAATGGTATGTACAGTAATATCTTCAGACTAGAAATTGTAATTTATGCATTAATTGCGTAAGACAACAAAAGTGAAACTCAAAAAGATCCTAATCATCAATACAGGAAGATTAAACAAACACCATCAAAGTAGAATGGATTATTTTATTTTCGACTAGTGAAATTACTGCACTGTGTCAATTTAGTAAGAGTTAACTCTATTTTCTTTTCAGAAAGATTAGATTTTCTCTATACTGTCTTGTTTTGCTGGTTAGTAGTTATACCCCATGCTCACTAGTTTCCAGTTTTTATTCCAGTATTGAAACGCATTTGTGTCAGTGATATTTTTGCTTTTTGTTGAATAACGATGAATTTGGTGAATACTTGTAGTGCAGACATAAGAAATATAAACCTGTGCAGTAATTTAAGTTTATCAGATCCACAAAAACATGCATTACGCTAGCAATATCTGTACTTCAAGTCAGCCTTAACTGTCTTCCACAGTTCGAGAATAGTTTTAAATCATGTACTTTGTAAATGTATTTCAGTGAATCGATGACAACACCTATCATTCCTGCAAAGAATGTTGCATTTATTCGAGGCACTCACATCTTCCATGTTGTAAAGTCCACGCTAGGGATTTCCGCCATCATAGTTATGGTAGATGCAATGAATTTCATTATGATTGTTAAATTGATCCTGGCCACCGCCATTATCGCCAAGAATAAACTGCTGTACCGTCACCCATGCAGATTTGACAGTTATCAGTACGTTTCTCAGTCTTTTAAAACTAAACAAATTACCAGTAACTTCAGAGTCTTCATCAGTCTTCTCTGAAATTTAATCAGAATAGTATCACACATCCTTTCCTACAGGCGTGAGCACAATTCTGGCATACGCTACCATGCTCAGAGGAGTTTCTCTGCGATATATGCATCAACCTAGCTCTCAATGAATAGGCAAATCACACTTCATAACCTTGATAACACTGTATACTTTCCATTTTCCGTCTTTCAAGCAATTCATGTGAAAAGCCTGATCTAATACTTTTACACTCAGACCAGAAGTGTAGCATAATTTTACGGACTGTTAACTTTGGATACAAATGAGAACTTGAACACACTGCAGTATAGTTTTTCGACTGACACTAAAGCGACTGTATCTAACAAATGATCATTCTATCGCAAATATATATACAGGAATGTTTGTACACTATGTTAATTACTTCCTGATGCATTCATCAGATTTCATCACGTTTTATCTGTGTTTAACTTTGTACTACTTTTTCAATAGTAAGTAGCATGATTATATATTGACGAATATTCCGTAGCCCAGATTATTAATTAATTTCCATCAAAATTTATCTCTCCACATTGGACTTGGTGTGACATAATTATCTTCTGATGGGTAAACTATATATGCTGAACATTTCGTCTGTATTTTCCACTCTCGAAAGACGGGTTTATCCGAACGGCTTTATCCTTCTCATATACAATTACATTACATACAACCAGAGGACTACAATTTCCATCTATTATTCACTGATTCCAAAAGGCCAATTCTACGCACATATTTCCACTGGATGAAATGAAACTGTCTTCACGAATCCACACTGTACATCTCAGTTTAGGATACATAGAGCATTTCTCATACTGTTCTACAAAAATGAATAAGGTCTGATTGATTTTCTCCATTCGTATTTGTATAAGACTAAAATTTCTGTTTATGAAAAGATGATGTAAACCTATCACTAGGTGTTTGTCTAACAACGAAATGTACAATTTTCCCTCGAGGAACAGGTCTCGTGGTTAGGCTAATACCAGATATCCATCGATCTGTGTGGTGGACGAATTTCTCTATCGAAAATTTTCGAATCATGCTCCGAGATTTGATACGCGTGAAATGGAGAAATAATAACTGAATTCGCTATTAAACAGCTGTCTGATACTGTGACATCTCTTTTGCGCAATTTCACTGAGATATGTAGTGAGTGGTACATTTGACTGTGGCTAAAAGAATCTATGATTAAGACAAGTTGACAATTAAAAATCACAATACGTATTATGTGTAGATAATTTTGATTTGTAATTTATCGCAACTGAAGTAAAACTTCATCAGTAAACTAATTCGATTTTGGTGGGTTTGTGTCTCGTCAATTAATTTATTACTATCGAAATTTTTCAAAGAAACAAAAGATATCTAGTCTAAATGTCAGCAGTTATACCGATATCAATTTAAATATGAATGCACAGGCAGAAAAAGCGATACTGACTATCTTTAATTTTAAATACTCACAGCTAATGAATACACTAACCATTAGATCACTGAGATGAGTGTTTTTGAGTATCACAATACCGGTGTATATTATCACGATTTTACTTCAAGTGAAGATTGAAACATTTGTGCGAACTTCACTTTGTTACCAAAACATTTTCGACATTTTTTGCACCTAGTTGTTATTCATACCAAATTAGACTGGATTCTATGACTGTTCAACGAACAAACATAAGAATATCAGTCATTTGTGAAATAATAATTCGTGCTGTCCATGGAAATGCTGAGTCTTTCAAAAGTGAGCAATATTTCTTATGTAAACAATACAAAGCTAATCAAAAATAAGTGACGTGGTTTCAGTCTTCAAAGTATAAATTCAATTGTGGTGACTTCCAACACGACATTTGTCTCCGGCTAATCACTTTGTAGCACAGAAATATTCCTCTCTGTCTCTCCTCTGTCATGATTTAACTGGCACATTTCATAAACAGAAGTCGATTACACCACATATTAATTTAATAGTAATTACTTCAAAACAGGTAATGAAAACACCAGTCAATTTAAAATGTAATTCCAATAATGACACATAACTGAATGAAGCAGTCTGATCCTGTTATCTTCCATCATTAACGACGACCGAAGTCCTGTAAATTCAGAAAAATAAAACATTTCTTACATGAATGTTAATAAAGGTGCGTTGAGTAATCCACCAATATTTTTAATTCTTGGAATAAAATCAGCTTTAGAACCACTGAAATAGAATGATTACTGTACGGTTGATATGTTGAAGAACGAAATTCTTTATTGGAATGCAGTCATACTCTTTCTGAAAATCAAAGGTATAACCGCCATAAGTGTCTGCGAATATTTCACTGCTTATTTAGAGGTAATCTACTTCTTTACTCTAGGCGGTGAATTGTGACCAGTCTCAGATATATCAGCTTTTCTTTTAAACGACTCAATAGCAATTGTTAAATTGCTTTTACTGATTAGTTATGTGAAATGTGCAGAATTTTCTTTTCACAAAGTTTACAGCATTTGGTGAATTACTAATAAGTGATATTTGGATCGTGTGATGCTTTATCCTTTACAGAAATAATTACCCGTTATTTTGGAAGGAAATTGTAATGCACGAAGTTTAAACACGCGAACTAATTGACAACTTCCTCATCATAAAATTGTGGTTACACCACTCTTGAGCATGAAATTATAGATTTTGTTCAAATCTTATTGCATGAAATTCGTAAAACTTCGCAATTTCTAGGAGGACCTCCAGTGAACAGTTTACATAGCGTTTAGTGATTGTTTAATAAACCGGGTAATTATATCTAAGTGGCACAACAAGTACAGTCACTTTTGAACTTCAGTTGCCGTGGTATTATTTAGACTTACCACTGAATCCTTATAACATTAATGCATATTAATTCTTTAGTGCTGTAAAGGTTTATAATATGGTTTGATCAAATATTTGTAATACTTTCATTTCGATTTAAAATAGAAAGTACGCTCGGCTGTTTTACTGCAGGATACATTTGTCAGTCTGCACCTTTATGCACTTTATTTTATTAATCTAAAACCCTTCTTATATATGAAGCTTCAGTTTGACTATACTGTTTACAGCGTTATGACTGACTACATTTGAGTAAAAATGTAAAACTATGGTTTTTTTGTATTTAAAAACAAATAGTTGAAAATGCTCAGAAATGCATGCAGTCTGTATGATACATAGGTAAGATTATTTACCATAGTAATGTCGAAATTTATTTGTTCTTTGAAATCCTGATTAGATGATCAAGAATTAGAAAATCGGAAGTGAAAGCGAAATTTTATATGCCGTATTTCTCTTTGTGTTTTTTTTATTTTTCTTGTGCCTTACAGTTTCTGCAGTGACTGAATTGGTTTTTGGGGGTAGAGTCGCTGGCCCATCGCTCACCCTTTCTTCTTTTCCTTTGCTTAATACCATCTAGAACACTGACGGTATAGTAAACTAGGCGGGAGACTATGGGAAATCGTGGGCCAGGCTAAAGAGTACAGCAGAGAATATAGGAAACTGGAATCGTGCTGTTGAAGCGCTTTGTTCTACTCGGAACCCAAAAGAACAATAATGATTATTTTCTCTAAGTAGATTATTCCACACGCAAAAGAAGAGGAAAAGGGGATCCACAGGTGGAAATATTCATGTAGTTGTCTATTAAGCAGAACTTACAAACATCAGAAAATGAGTTAAAAATCAACTAAGTATTACTAAAGTAATATTCTTGCTTCTCAGTAATAAATTACAGATAGCTTGATGAATAGTGTTTTGCACGAAATTGGATATGATTAATCTCTTTGCAAGCAGACTGGGCCTTTTTTTCGCATCCGTGTCAAATGATTTGAACACAGAGACAACTGTATATGATAAGGAATACCTAAAGATAAAAGCTTTTATAAAGCTTAGTAAACATTCTACTCTGATGTCGAGTGTTCTGAGTGTTCATTATTTTTTTCAGAATTCTCTTCTTTCTGGGTGATCTATAAAGTTGTATCCTAACGTTATGTGTCAGCTTGATTACATAGTCAAGCGATAGATTCTGTAAGTTATATTTCTCAAAACGCTATAGTTTTATCGCAATTAATTTTAGTATGAATTTGTTTAGTGAGATCATCAGTTTCGGTGCTATTTGAAAAGTTCTGTAGTCCACTCCATAAAATTGAACTTACGCGTCCCCTCAAAACAAATGATATTTCTGTGTGTTGAATTTCACAAAATGTGGGATCTCATGTAATTTAGCTCATAGTCATATCAGGTTATCAATAGATTATGTCTATGAAAACCAGTTAATCCTCCTGCATTTTAAAATGAAAATTTATGGGATAGTTGAAGATTTATCCACATAAAACAGACGTGGAACTGTTGATGAACTACTACATCTTTAATGTCATTATTTACAACCGGAATCTGACCGAAATGCTTTTTATTTGAACTGAGGCATTACAATCAGAAAACTAGATTTCGACGTAGTTCATGATAGCTGGAAAGAATTTTATAGGCATTGGAATCCTGGCAATTTTATAAGGAAGTATGGAAGACAAAAGACTTCAAGAGTGAAGTCCTTGACTAATGAACAGCTGCAGGTTATTTTCTGAGTTCAGTGTAAAGGAAATAAATGATCAATAGGAACCCTCAAAGAACTTTAGGATGATTCCATATTAGATAAGTTTATCTAATATGGAATTACATTCTACCACAGCGCCCAAGTTCTGCACTTATAATAATGAATTTAGAGATGAAATAAAAACTGTCTCTCCCAACTCAGAATTCAGTTCATTTTGTAATACAAAAAGCTGATCGTTTCAGACAAGAGTGGTATTCACGTTCACGTTGACTGTGAAACAATAGAAGACGAAGACTGTGTAAAGGAATGTTTATTCGGAAATCGTTATCTCTATATAGCTAAATTATATATATCTTATCTTCAACGCATCATTTGTACCTACCTTCGTGTTGTGGTTCTTCTGGACTTCACATTGTGTTTCTTTGTGTTCCCTTCACGTCTTCCATTTATCTCCACAACGATATGGCACTTGTCTTCTCTGACATCAAATGTATCTCTCTGTTATTTGATGTCAATGAACGTCTCTTTATATGCTGCAGATAAATCTTATCGATGGCACTTTCCACAACTGTATTTACCAGTTTACATTCATTTGTGGTAATGAGTAGGTACTCAGGAACAAGAGAACAGTATTCACTATTTTTTAACAGAATATTCCAAATAACCTACATCTGATATGTAGGAAAACATTTACCAATTAATTAATTGGCCAGACACCAGGTCAGGTTAGGATCAGGTCGACGGAAAATTTGCCGTAGTCATTATATATAGAAAGTTTCAGTATACTTTTTTGAAAGATACTTAATCATTCTCCTATCGTTTCTCAAGGTTTATATCAGTTAATGCATACATAAATTCTAACTAGTTGATTATTTCTTTATTAACCGTCAACCATTCCTGACATCCAGTCCATTAATGTGCACAACATTACCAAGTTTACTTCTTGTTGAAACAGTATGCGATACAGTTTTGTTTCATAATAGCTATTGTGACTTAGGACTGTTAACCCTTAAAAATATCTTGAAATAAAAATTAGCATAAATTATCATTCAGGCGTCAAACAAATATATTTTGGACCATCGTTTTTAAAATTCAGCCTTTAAATAAGCTTCAGATATACTAGTAAAGCAATAGAAAATGTCTTAGAAGTAAACGATTTGTGAATTATCATGTGCTGTGAAGACGACTGTGTGAAGGATTATTGAAACGACTGTCGTTATTATATCCCTTAGCTGACTGACCCCACCACTTATCTGACCAACATACACCGAAGAGTATAATCAGAACGAGTTGATACACAGCTTATGAATTAGCCGTTCATTCTCATAAGTAAATATGAATAGTGTCTTTGAGTGTCACAGTTTGCTATGAAATTACTTCAATCCGTCAGGAAATCTTAGTAAATTATGACATATAGATACTGGTCTCATGTGCAACTATTCATTCACTCACTTAACAATATATATACATATATATATATGCATAATAGCGGTTAGGACGCTCGCCGACCATGCACATGGTCCGGGGTTCGACCCCCGGCCGACGCACTCCTTTACCTCACTAAGCCAGAAATGAAGCTGGTGAAGAGGAAAGGTTGGGCATGAGGCTAGCAACCCCATCCTGTTAAATAAACACTGCTACAGAGACTTCAAGCGTCTAGCTTGAAGTCCTTATTTTCCACAGGGAACATGAAGGAATAGAAAAATATATATGTTATATATATGCGTATATTATATATATTTTTATTATATATATATATATATATATATATATACGGAGGGTAAGAATCGTATTCTTTGTTATTCCAGTTACTGTTGGATTGGCAGAGTGGTTTGCATTCTTTAACTAATTCTCATGAAATTATATCTCTTTTTTCAACAAAAAAAACACGTGTAGAGTTGGTTCTGGTGTAACTGTAGGTCACTTGAAATACATTACGACAACGACTAATACGTGAGTACTTTAAACGACTGGTAAGTGAGATTAAATTCATCAACAGTCAGTTGAAACTCAGAAAGCTTAGTATGATGTTCGATCAGTATACTTTGTTTGTTTGTATATTTTTTTATTTATCCGTGCAACTATGAATTTATAGTATAAAGTGTTAGGTTGGATAAAGCAGTTCGTCAAAGAAGAGACTAAAATTACACAAAGTAAATGTAAAAGGCTACTTGAAATAACTCTTGTCTGTATGAAAGCCTTCCATCTCTTTATTTACAAAGTCAATAATTCAAAAAAAAAAAAAACAAAGGCATCCAATAGTTGGCTTAAATGCTTACATCTAACTGATCCTTTCTGGCAGCCTGATTCTGGAAAAAAAAGATTGCATCACAAAACAAAAGCTTTATAGTTATCGAAAGGAAAATGGGTTCAGAATTTTAGTGTTTAATGTAACTTTCAAGCATTGGTTTTGTAGGGATTTTGTTTGATTGCGTGGAGGATTTCATCATGAGCTGACATCAGTTAAAGAACCACTGGAAAACCTAGGAGTACTGGACAGCTGTTTCGTCCTAGTTTGTGGGAAGCCGTGACCAGTAGGGTACAGCAGGTTGAAGATGAGGCAGTAACTCATCGAAGAAGACATTGCGAAAAGGTCACGCTATGTCGTGAATTGGCAGAAGTTACAATTCAAGGACCATTGGATCGGGTCCCAGTGGCTCACTGGTCTACGAGCTCGCTTGCCTTGTAAGCAGTAGGTCCTGGGTTCGAATCCCGGTGGGTGCGTACTGATGAAGAGTCCCAAACTAGGACGAAACAGCTGTCCAGTACTCCCAGGTTTTCCGGTGGTTCTCTAACTGATGTCAGCTCATGATGAAATCCTCCACTTAATGTAACTTTCTCAAGGACAATTTGGAAATGCTTCCGATATGCAAACTAATCCTCATAAAATATAGACTGGACAACGGAAGTGATAAAAACAATTAGACGTTGTACAATAGTTCCAAAGTTCAAGCGACCGGTGTTTTCCATGACTTAAATAGCACACTGGCAAAGTAAAGGTTGGTTTTCATAAACATTCAATAAACAAGAAGAGCTTAAACCTGATAAGTACTTTATCCTAATGATTTGTCAAGCGTTTTCACAAACTGCAGTGGCCATTCCTTGCTCATACTGCAGAATTCCTTACACCTGATTTTACATCCTCATGTTTTGGAATCTTACATTATCACTAAAATTGTAAACTGCGAAACAAAAATTCATTGAAGACTAAGGTACAACTTTATGACATAAACATAGCAGTCTTTGCATTAAATTACTTCTACAATTGTTTGATACAGAAAACAAAGGTAAAACTAAAATATATTTTTATTATTATGGAGGAAAAATTCAGTAAATTAGCACCCATAAAATATTTCACACTTATAAACTCCAGGGCATTTGCTATAACATTTTCAGTTATTTGGCTTTCCTATTTCCTTCAGACAAAATTGACTTTCTTTCATTCCCAAAGTTCTATCCCAGATATTGTCAGTTATCTGAGGCAGTCTTCTACCCTATATTAAATTACATTGAAAATGAACTGAGCTGGATATGTTATTTGATTAGTGATTTGTTACCAAGCCCTTAACACTTCTTCAACCACTGAGGCATTAATCCATTCAAACAAAAATACTACGTCGGAAGGAGCTTTTTCAATGAAATATAATCTTGAGTACTGGAGTGATTTAAAATGTTGAAGCATATATACTGTGATATGAATAAATGAAACTCCTCTGCTACAAGATTTCAATGAATTTCATCACTAGCTTCTACTGTCACGGATTGAGAGAACGCTCAAGATATTTGAACATTGCTTTACTACTTGAAAATAAAATAATCAGAACAGTCCATTTTATGTCAGCTCAATTCTCACTTTTCATTTGTTTAATCACATATTTAAGGCTAAATCTAGATGTTATATGGTATGCTACTTACGTTTGACCAGTTGATATTCCACTAAATTATGTGAAAAATTCATTGAAATCACAACCATACTAGTTGCAAGACATGTATTAAATACTGTAACATTTGACAGAGATAGGCTTTCATTCACTGCTTACAGTATAAAATATTTTTAGCATATTCACATTGTAAATATATATTTTATTTCCATTTCAAGAAAAAAAGGGCCGAACAAGGTTTAAGTCTGTAGAATGAGTAATGTCTTAAGGTTTGTACAACAGTTTACTAATGCAAGTGCATGACTACATAGTTGTGAATAACCATGACATCAGAAAGGAATAAAGCCTTCACATTTCAGAAATGGGTGAAATTTAAAGAAAAAACATGGCTAGCAGATTAGTTTTCTCGTATCATTTTCTAGCTGAAACAAAGTCATTTCGTGCATTCAGGGATGTAAACGAATATAGTTATAACAGGCTGTCTTCACCACACAACAGTTTAAAACAAGATGAGTTGTCAGTGAACTAGATGACTAATAAGTTTCTCAGTATAATAAACGTGAAACTAGAGACAAGTTGCATGTTTTCAGTCTGCTGTACTTTTGCTTCAGTGTTTTGTTAATAAACATATTTCAGATAGATGCGAAATTATGTCAAAAAAGTTTCTTACATGCAATCAGCTAATAATTCAAGTGAGCATAGGCAATGAGAAGTAAAGTTTGGATAGGCTTTTGAAATAGTCAAATACTTTTTTCAGTCAGTTTTCCCAATAAGTAAAGTCACAGTAACTTAACTACTCCAGGTATAGATTTCATTTGAAGCATATTAAAAAATAGAAGCTTCTATGCTTAGGATAACTGAATGAATACAAGGGAGCTTCTTCTGTACTCAAGTACATCACACTGCTAATTCTCTTGTACTCTGAACTTAAGTACGGAAAGAGAAGAAAACGTGAAGCAAATTTGAGCTTCTGTATGTGGTTCCACAGAAATGCACTATGTTGAGCGTTTGTCTGCGATACAAATAATAATACAACTGAGAGTAATTGAAACTATCATATCTAAATGTAAATTCGAAATTTCTACTGAGCATTGTTGTGGATTATATTATGCATAAAATGTTTTTTTCAGAAGATCAGTAAAATGACTTACCGAAATCTGAAGTCTGAAATGACGCCATCACAACCATGAATATATAGCAATAAAGTAAATTGCTGAGTACATTGTATTCGTTTATATCTAATAATGTTACAGTTCCATTCCCTTTATATACATTTCCTGTGTGCTGGCGATCAATGAAAATTGAGATTAAACAACGTGGAAATATAAAACACACAATTTGCATACTAATTTTTTTAAACTTCAATGAACTCTCAAAAACATGAGTGCAGCTCTTAAAAAATAAACGTAAACAACTAGTCACATCAATACACGAAGTTCTCATACACTCAGGGAATTTGTAGGGCTGACAATTTCTTTTCTGAGAACGAAAGATGCTTGTCAGAAATTTTGCAGTGCGACTAGATAATACAGAGTGTATTTATTTTTAATCAACTTCCGGTGAAGTTGATTTTATTCGTTGATTAAACAGGGAGGAAAAGAGCTACGGTGCCCAAAGATACACATTAAAATATGATATTACATTTCTCAATTGCTAAAGCCTTTCACCAGTTGATATCCTTGTATCTCAAAACTTCTTTCACAGTATTCAAAATTAAAACTGATAACAGAGAATGAATAGACTGTCTGTTATACTTGTTAACGAATAACTTCATATATTCGATTAAATGAAATACATTTTGCGCAAAATCGATGGGAACAATGTACTTACTTGAAAGGTAATGTTATAATCTAGCATCGAAATGTCTGAAAAGATAGAGAATAAATATAAGCATATGAAATATTTAAGTGGGATTACAATGCACAGACGTATAGAAACCACAGTATTCATAAGGCAATGACATTCAGAAAACTGTTATAAGAAGCCATGACATGTTTGATAAAAGTCATGCATTTATTCCCCTTGATGAATTTGAATAAAGCAAGAACGAAAGTGGTTTGTGCAGAATAATATGGTACCATCATTTATTTCGTAGGCTTCTCATCAGCTGCTTACAGCCTAAATACATAATGAGGTTTGCGTACAGAAAAGTTTTAACATACTTGCAAATTTTTACATGTTGCCAGTTGACAAAAAGTTCCACAGTAAGTGAACAGTGCTCAGAAAATTGCGCTTATATAGTTTTTACACATGCAGTTCAAGTTTAAACAAAATAGATGTATGCATAAAATGGTAAAGGAGTTACGTAATAAAAACGAAATATGAGTTAGATACAGAGTGACTAAGAAATTAGGTAACAATGTACTGAGTTCAACTCAAATCATAGAAACAAGAGACAAGCAAAATTACAGAATATAAAAGGGGGTGAGGTTAAAGACAAAGATTACGTAATCAGATGAGAGAATAAAGACATTCAGTTACCAGGGCAAAGAGAGATTAATAACTGCTTCTTTCTGAACACATAAATCTGGTTTCAAGCGTTTGATAGAGATTGCTTCGGCAAACTTGAGGAGAATGGAACTCCTTTGTCTATTGATAATTTTAAAGGATTTCTCGATTTCTACCTCATGACCCGTGTCGAGAAGATGTCTAGTGATAGCGCTGCTATAAGAGTTTGTTCCCTTGAGACGTAGGCTTCTTGGCACATGTTCAGAAAATCGGAGGTGTGCCCTTCTTTCTGTTCTCCCAATGTAACTGCTCCCGCAGATACACGTAAATTTGTATACACAGTTGGAGTTAACATGAGAAGGGTATCTATCGACTTTTGACTGCACCAAAGAGCATAATGTTCGATGGACGGGAACCAACTTAGCTGCAGGATAGGCTCTGGCTAGTGATGTTCTCAGTCTTCTGTTGACCATTTCTGCAATGTTTTCACCTTTAAAATCTAGTTGAATGAAGACAGGCTTTTTTTCAACTGTGATTTGTTTGGTATTTGAGTCTTCACATCTTCTATATTTGTTTATGAATCTTTGAGGGTAACCGTTATTTTTCAGCACCTTTTCGAGGAACATAAATTCTTCCTCTAGTTTCTCTGTAGAGCATATTCTCCTTGCTCTATAGTACAGAGTCTTGACTAGTGCTCGTTTATAGCTATTTGGACAAAAGCTATTAAAATGTAAGTATTGTCCATTCCATGTAGGTTTTCGGTAAATTGACCTCTGGAGATTACCATCTTCTAGGCGTTGCATGGCGATGTCAAGGAAATGGAACTTCCCGTCATTTTCATGTTCCATGGTAAATACAATATTTGTATGTGCTTTGTTGAATAGGCTGAGTAGGTAGGAGGCATGACTGTCGTTTTTGCATACTACAAATGTGTCATCGACATATCGACAATAGGAAGTTGTTTGATCGATTGCATGCTTCAACTTTGTTTTCTCAAGGTTTGACATGAAGATATCTGCTAGAACAGGGCTAAGTGGACTGCCCATGGCTACGCCATCTATTTGTCGGTAAAGAGTGTTATCAAACTGGAATTGTACATCCATGGTACACATTAGCAGTAGGCGTTTGAATTCGGACTCTGGTAGTGGAAGTAGATCAGAATGTTGACAAATGATTTCAATGGTTTCATTGATTGGGATCATTGTGAACAAGGATGTTGCATCAAATGAGACCATGAACTTATTTAAAACGTTCATATGATTCACGCCGAAAGCGTGAATTATTGACTTTGAAAATAAAGAGATGGAAGGCTTTCATACAGACAAGAGTTATTTCAAGTAGCCTTTTACATTTACTTTGTATACTTTTAGTCTCTTCTTTGCCGAACTGCTTTATCTAACCTAACACTTTATACTATAAATTCATAGTTGCACGGATAAATAAAAAAAATATACAAACAAACAAAGTATACTGATCGAACATCATACTAAGCTTTCTGAGTTTCAACTGACTGTTGACGAATTTAGTCTCATTTACCAGTCGTTTAAAGTACTCACGTATTAGTCGTTGTCGTAATGTATTTCAAGTGACCTACAGTTACACCAGAACCAACTCTACACGTGTTTTTTTTTGTTGAAAAAAGAGATATAATTTCATGAGAATTAGTTAAAGAATGCAAACCACTCTGCCAATCCAACAGTAACTGGAATAACAAAGAATACGATTCTTACCCTCGGTATATATATATATATATGTAATAAAAATATATATAATATATGCATATATATAACATATATATTTTTCTATTCCTTCATGTTCCCTTTGGAAAATAAGGACTTCAAGCTAGACGCTTGAAGTCTCTGTAGCAGTGTTTATTTAACAGGATGGGGTTGCTAGCATCATGCCCAACCTTTCCTCTTCACCAGCATTATTTCTGGCTTAGTGAGGTAAAGGAGTGCGTCGGCCGGGGGTCGAACCCCGGACCATGTGCATGGTCGGCGAGCGTCCTAACCGCTATTATGTATATATATATATATATATTGTTAAGTGAGTGAATGAATAGTTGCACATGAGACCAGTATCTATATGTCATAATTTACTAAGATTTCCTGATGGATTGAAGTAATTTCTTAGCAAACTGTGACACCCAAAAACACTATTCATATTAACTTATGAGAATGAACGGCTAATGGATAAGCTGAGTATCAACTCGTTCTGATTATACTCTTCGGTGTATGTTGGTCAGATAAGTGGTGGGGTCAGTCAGCTAAGGAATATAATAACGACAAGTGTTTGTTTCAAATAAACTGTTCGGAATTCTTCACTCAGTCGCCTTCACAACACATGGTAATTCACAAATCGTTTACTTCTAAGAGATTTTCTATTGCTTTACTAGTATATCTGATGATAATTTAAAGGTTAAATCTTAAAAACGATGGTCCAAAATATATTTGTTTGACGCCTGAATGATAATTTATGCTAATTTTTATTTCAAGATATTTTTAAGGGTTAACAGTCCTAAGTCACAATAGCTATTATGAAACAAAATTGTATCGCATACTGTTTCAACAAGAAGTAAACTTGGTAATGTTGTGCACATTAATGGACTGGATGTCAGGAATGGTTGACGGTTAATAAAGAAATAATCAACTAGTTAGAATTTATGTATGCATTAACTGATATAAACCTTGAGAAACGATAGGAGAATGATTAAGTATCTTTCAAAAAAGTGTACTGACACTTTCTATATATGATGACTATAGCAAAATTTCCGTCGACCTGATCCTAACCTGACCTGGTGTCTGGCCAATTAATTAATTGGTAAATGTTTTCCTACATATCAGATGTAGGTTATTTGGAATATTCTGTTAAAAAATAGTGAATACTGTTCTCTTGTCCCTGAGTACCTACTCATTACCGTAAATTAATGTAAACTGGTAAATACAGTTGTGGAAAGTGCCATCGATAAGATTTATCTGCAGCATATAAAGAGACGTTCATTGACATCAAATAACAGAGAGATACATTTGATGTCAGAGAAGACAAGTGCCATATCGTTGTGGAGATAAATGGAAGACGTAAAGGGAACACAAAGAAACACAATATGAAGTCCAGAAGAACCACAACGCGAAGGTATACACAAATGATGCGTTAAAGGTAAGGTATACATAATTCAGCTATATAGAGATAACGATTTCTGAATAAACATTCCTTTACCTAGTCTTTGCCTTCTATTGTTTCACAGTCAACGTGAACATGAATACCACTCTTGTCTGAAACGATCAGCTTTTTGTATTACAAAATGAACTGAATTCTGAGTTGGGAGAGACAGTTTTTATTTCATCTCTAAATTCATTATTATAAGTGCAGAACTTGGGCGCTGTGGTAGAATGTAATTCCATATTAGATAAACTTATCTAATATGGAATCATCCTAAAGTTCTTTGAGGGTTCCTACTGATAATTTATTTCCTTTATACTGAACTCAGAAAATAACCTGCATCTGTTCGTTAGTCAAGGACTTCACTCTTGAAGTCTTTTGTCTTCCATACTTCCTTATAAAATTGCCAGGATTTCAATGCCTATAAAATTCTTTCCAGCTATCATGAACAACATTTAAATCTAGTTTTCTGATTGTAATGCCTAAGTTCAAATAAAAAGCATTTCGGTCAGATTCCGGTTGTAAAAATAGTGACATTAAAGATGTAGTAGTTCACTAACAGGTCCACGTCTGTTTTATGTGGATAAATCTTCAGCTATCCCATAAATTTTCATTTTAAAATGCAGGAGGATTAACTGGTTATCACAGATATAATCTATTGATAACCTGATATGACAATGAGTTAAATTACACGACATCCCACATTTTGTGAAATTCAACACGCAGAAATATCATTTGTTTTGAAGGGACGAGTAAGTTCATTTTTATGGAGTGGACTGCAGAACTTTTCAAATAGCATCAAAACTGATCATCTCATTAAACAATTTCATACTAAACTTAATTGCGATGAAACTATAGCGTTTTGAGAAATATAACTTACAGAATCTAACGCTTGACTATGTAGTCAAACTGACACATAACCTTAGGATATAACGTTGTAGATCACCCAGAAAGAAGAGAATTATGAAAAAAATAATGAACACTCAGAACACTCGACATCAGAGTAGAATGTTTACTAAGCTTTATAAAAGCTTTTATCTTTAGGTATTCCTTATCATATACAGTTGTCTCTGTGTTCAAATCATTTGACACGGATGCGAAAAAAAGGCCCAGTCTGCTTGCAAAGAGATTAATCATATCCAATTTCGTGCAAAACACTATTCATCAAGCTATCTGTAATTTATTACTGAGAAGCAAGAATATTACTTTAGTAATACTTAGTTGATTTTTAACTCATTTTCTGATGTTTGTAAGTTCTGCTTAATAGACAACTACATGAATATTTCCACCTGTGGATCCCCTTTTCCTCTTCTTTTGCGTGTGGAATAATCTACTTAGAGAAAATAATCATTACTGTCCCTTTGGGTTGCGAGTAGAACAAAGAGCTTCAGCAGCACAATTCCAGTTTGCTATATTCTCTACTGTACTCTTTAGCCTGGACCACGATTTCCCATAGTCTCCCGCCTAGTTTACTATACCGTTAGTGTTCTACCTGGTCTTAAGCCAAGGAAAAGAGGAAAGGATGGGCGATGGGCCAGCGACTCTACCCCCAAAAACCAATTCAGTCACTGCAGAAACTGTAAGGCACAAGAAAAATAAAAAAACACAAAGAGAAATACGGCATATAAAATTTCGCTTTCACTTCCGATTTTCTAATTCTTGATCGTCTAATCAGGATTTCAAAGAACAGATAAATTTTGACATTACTATGGTAAATCATTTTACCTATGTATCATACAGACTGCATGCATTTCTGAGCATTTTCAACTATTTGTTTTTAAATTCAAAAAACCATAGTTTTACATTTTTACTCAAATGTAGTCAGTTATAACGCTGTAAACAGTATAGTCAAACCGAAGCTTCATATATAAGAAAGGTTTTAGTGTAATAAAATAAAGTGCATAAAGGTGCAGACTGACAAATGTATCCTGCAGTAAAACAGCCAAGCGTACTTTCTATTTTAAATCGAAATGAAAGTATTACAAATATTTGATCAAACCATATTATAAATCTTTACAACACTAAAGAATTAACATGCATTAACATGCATTAATGATTCACGCCCAAAGCGTGAATCATATGAACGTTTTAAATAAGTTCATGGTCTCATTTGATGCAACATCCTTGTTCACAATGATCCCAATCAATGAAACCATTGAAATCATTTGTCAACATTCTGATCTACTTCCACTACCAGAGTCCGAATTCAAACGCCTACTGCTAATGTGTACCATGGATGTACAATTCCAGTTTGATAACACTCTTTACCGACAAATAGATGGCGTAGCCATGGGCAGTCCACTTAGCCCTGTTCTAGCAGATATCTTCATGTCAAACCTTGAGAAAACAAAGTTGAAGCATGCAATCGATCAAACAACTTCCTATTGTCGATATGTCGATGACACATTTGTAGTATGCAAAAACGACAGTCATGCCTCCTACCTACTCAGCCTATTCAACAAAGCACATACAAATATTGTATTTACCATGGAACATGAAAATGACGGGAAGTTCCATTTCCTTGACATCGCCATGCAACGCCTAGAAGATGGTAATCTCCAGAGGTCAATTTACCGAAAACCTACATGGAATGGACAATACTTACATTTTAATAGCTTTTGTCCAAATAGCTATAAACGAGCACTAGTCAAGACTCTGTACTATAGAGCAAGGAGAATATGCTCTACAGAGAAACTAGAGGAAGAATTTATGTTCCTCGAAAAGGTGCTGAAAAATAACGGTTACCCTCAAAGATTCATAAACAAATATAGAAGATGTGAAGACTCAAATACCAAACAAATCACAGTTGAAAAAAAGCCTGTCTTCATTCAACTAGATTTTAAAGGTGAAAACATTGCAGAAATGGTCAACAGAAGACTGAGAACATCACTAGCCAGAGCCTATCCTGCAGCTAAGTTGGTTCCCGTCCATCGAACAACATGCTCTTTGGTGCAGTCAAAAGTCGATAGATACCCTTCTCATGTTAACTCCAACTGTGTATACAAATTTACGTGTATCTGCGGGAGCAGTTACATTGGGAGAACAGAAAGAAGGGCACACCTCCGATTTTCTGAACATGTGCCAAGAAGCCTACGTCTCAAGGGAACAAACTCTTATAGCAGCGCTATCACTAGACATCTTCTCGACACGGGTCATGAGGTAGAAATCGAGAAATCCTTTAAAATTATCAATAGACAAAGGAGTTCCATTCTCCTCAAGTTTGCCGAAGCAATCTCTATCAAACGCTTGAAACCAGATTTATGTGTTCAGAAAGAAGCAGTTATTAATCTCTCTTTGCCCTGGTAACTGAATGTCTTTATTCTCTCATCTGATTACGTAATCTTTGTCTTTAACCTCACCCCCTTTTATATTCTGTAATTTTGCTTGTCTCTTGTTTCTATGATTTGAGTTGAACTCAGTACATTGTTACCTAATTTCTTAGTCACTCTGTATCTAACTCATATTTCGTTTTTATTACGTAACTCCTTTACCATTTTATGCATACATCTATTTTGTTTAAACTTGAACTGCATGTGTAAAAACTATATAAGCGCAATTTTCTGAGCACTGTTCACTTACTGTGGAACTTTTTGTCAACTGGCAACATGTAAAAATTTGCAAGTATGTTAAAACTTTTCTGTACGCAAACCTCATTATGTATTTAGGCTGTAAGCAGCTGATGAGAAGCCTACGAAATAAATGATGGTACCATATTATTCTGCACAAACCACTTTCGTACATGTTTGATAAATGAAAAGCTGAGGTACACATATATTTGATGAATTATATGGGGAAGCTCAACTTCTAAATTTAAGGAAATAATCCACACATCTCATACATACATAAATTACATAAATGAGAGGAAAATTGGAAAATTCAAACTGTAAACAATTTGGGATTGTAATCGTCAGTGGTTGTTTTGAAACTGAATCTAGATAAAAATTATAGATGGAATAGCAGCCCTTCAATTAACAGTGTAGATTCAAAACCAATCCAAAATCTAAAGTCAGTCAGAAGGTATGATAAATGCTAAAAAGAATGCTGAGTGTAAAACTAATATATTTAGCATTGAGGGTTGGTTAAATTTTAAAGAGTCAGAGGAATATGACTTCCACAAATTACATACAAACAAATGAGGTACCATGAAATTAAGTTCAATTCCGAGCGATAGAAAATTTAGTGATGAGGTAAAGCGGCAAAATAATGAACTGTTATCCTTCTGCTCTCAAAATTGCACTCAGTCTGCATCATATTTAGCTTGCCTTTCCTTGTATCTTGTTAAATTCATACCACTGAATGTTACTCACCCTAACCCAACAACAGTGAAACTCATATTCTGTTGAATATAAATACATCACCATGTCAAACAGTCGTCTATTCATATTCATAATATATTTTCAATGACTACATATTTTATATACACTCAATTGACTGTGTTAACGAACAGAATATAACTACACCTGAAACATGTACCTCAATAAACTTTCTCATAAAATTTCCATTCGCCTTTATTGGAGAATTCTATTCTTATAATCATGGATGTATAACTATCACGTCAGAAGAATTTATCGAAAACAGTTGTCCGATCAAAAATCATCTTGTTCACATTATTCTATAGGAATATGCAAACAGATTTCGTTGGTTTGGAAACAAAACACTATCATATCATGATCAATTCTTACTGGTGCAATGGTGAAATAAGTCGAAAAAACCTACATTACAATCTCGTCAAAGCTACCATACATTCTCAAATCATACTGTACTCACTAAATCTGGGTAACAAGTAAATTTCAGTCAGACAGGAAAGGTAACAGAATGCATAGAGGATTACATCATGGGCTGATACCAGTTCGAGAACCACCGGAAAACCTAGGAGTACTGGGCACTGTTTCGTCCTGGTTCGAGACTCTTCATCAGTACGCACCCACCGGGGTTCGAACCCAGAACCTTCTGGTTAAAAGGCGAGATCGCAGACCATTGAGCCACTGGGACCGATCCAATGGTCCTTGAATTATAACTTCTGCCAATTCACGACATAGCACCACCATTTAGCAATGTCTTCTTCGATGAGATACTGCCTCATTTTCAAACCGCTGTACCACAATACTTGAAGATAACAAATTACTCTGAGAAGAGTCAAACTCCTTTACACCAAGCACGGGGTGAATACATTAGGATGACGTGCTGACTACAAATTATAAAGAGGGTAGAATAACGCTGCTGAAAAATTAATAACCACCAGAGGTAATCTTGTTACAATGGAAGTAAAGTACACTGTATTACAAGTCACCACATATGTATTCTCATGCATAATAAAGTATTTTTTGACAAAGGGAAGGTGTTGATTTCGTTGGATACCAGTCCTATTCCTAGAGACAGGAACAAAGATACAAAATATTGCGTTATCAAAGGGTGTACTGACATAGACAAATTTTCAAAACTTGCAAAATATTTCATAGAAAAAGATTATTTCCTTCAGGTTATTGTTTCGCTGGGGGAGACTTGCTTGCTAATCGCATGAAAAACTACTTTATTCCCATATAGGCTGCTCACATGCTCTTACGAAAATATGACTACACAGTAACTAACCTTCGTGCATCAAAAATTATCTCAAAAACTGATACAACATATATTTCGATTGCATTCAAGTCATTATCGTTATACATACCTAGGCAAAATTTGTCAGTTTCACCATTATGTTATGATGAATCAACTAAATCACAGTACCGTGTATGCATAAACTCATAAAAAGTGTACAAATTGACCAGTGACTTAATCTAAGTAGTAGGCAAAGAGTGAATTAGTAAAAATAATAATAAATAACAATGAAATTCTAAGAAGTGGGATTTGGAGAGTCTACTAAGAAGTTACATATATTATATTGGAAAAAAATACATCCATTACAAATTGAAATATTTCCACACACATAAAAATATTAAAATGTATTTATTTGTGTGTTCAAGTGTGTGAACAATGCTCGTTTTATACTTTACACGAAGCTGAATGAAACAACTGAAGTTGCTAAAATGTTACATTATAAATTCACAAACATACACAAAATAAGGTGAAACAAAACATCTCACACACACACATATAAGATTAGCGCGATATTGAAAAAGAGTTTGTTTTAGAGATTAGATAAAGTAAACGCTTTGTTTACTCCAGAACTCACTGGGAGATCAATATTCTCCTCGATGACTGATTTATAATATAGAAAGCATGAGATTTACCCAATGTCTAGCTGATAAGTGTGATTGTGTGTGTGCAACAAATGTCTGATATTTAGCTCCGATATTCCATGTGACTCTCACGGATTACTGGTTGACGTCATGGAAATTGAAGTTCTCATATGAATTAATTAATTTTTCAGTAGATATTATTTATTTACTGTAGTTTTTCCTGTTTGTATTTCTATACATGATTGCAATCGTATTCCACTTAGTGTTCTGATGATTTGCGTTTTCCTGATCAATATTTGTTGAATTATTCCCTGAATCTTTGTAAATGGCAAATCATGAAATATTTGGGAAATTTTGCGTTCAAATTTATATCTCTTGCTGTGTAGTTGACTAGACGACTCTCAACCATATTCCTGTGATCTTTGAAAACATTTATTTAAAGGATGTCAATACTGTCAATACGAGTAGATTGTGAAGTGAGTCTGTTAAGTTCTGTTGAATATGTGTGGGGGGTGCTTATGGACAGCTTCAGATATTCGGCCAACAGAAGTAAATGTCGCGCAAAATCAAGGCGAACAGTGTAATCACTTGAAGAGTAACAGTATACTTTAACATCAAAATGTTTGCAAATGCATTTAATAAATACTCACATTTGAAATATGCAAGTTGGATAACAATGCATAAATGCACAAAAAGACAGGATTCATACCTCAATGGCCTTCTGAATACTGTTATAATAGCTATGACGTATCTGATAAATGAAATACTGCTGTCGCATCAATAATATATTTATATACATTATATGGGAAATTTCAACTTAAGAATTTAAGGAAACATCGGAACATCGGACGTGTCAGTGGTATAATAATGAGTAGAGCGAGAGAGAGAAAAATTTCAGTGTGGTTGTTCCCTTCCCTTATCTATGCATTGTCTTTTCAAATAGGGATGTCAAAATCAGAATCGTGAAGGCGAGACAGACCTTCGCCTCTGTGAAATCACTTTACCAATCTTCTACACTCAGCCCAGAGAACACAATTGTGATCTTCGAAACCGATGTCGAGTCAGTTCTACTATGTGGGTCAGAGAGTCGGTGTGTCACGAAAAGCATTTCGAAAGGCTGTAGACTGCACTAACACCTGATGTCACCTCTTATATACTGAAAGTCAGACGGTTGGCTAGAAAGAATCAGTAACAAGAAACTCTCACAGGCAACGAATCAGTCAAGAACCGATTGTTCAATAAATCTCCTCGAAAAAATGGAGATAGATCAGAGACACTGAGGAGACCGTTGGATGACATCAAACGCCAGGTATAACCTTAAATGCATTCCGGATGATAAACGACGAGTTTGGTGTCCAAGTTTGACATGGAGGTGATTGCAATTCATTCCAATTCGTTTCACTTATAAAATCAGTTATCTTAAGTTTGTTTCCATGCTGCTCGTGCTCACACTTGTAATGCATTTAGAATAACTATTTTACAGTTACATTCTAATCCTGTGTAATTTTCTGTTTCTCTAAACCTCTTGTAATCTATACTCACAACTCCTAACTTACATTTCAAGTTTAAATTTATTGTTTTAATTTGATTCCGTGTTCATTTTGTTCACACCTGTAATTTTTGTTTCTTAGCCTCTTGCAATTCATATCAAGTTGGAAGGAGTTGTCACCTCATATTCGCCTTTAAAATTATTTCTCCAGTTATCAAATGTTAATTTTGCATACGATGTGTTTTCTAATCTTATGCATTCTTGTCTCTAAGCCTCTTGTAATCTATATTCGTACCTTCAAACTTTCATACCAAGTTGAAATTATTATCGCCTTCGTTACTATGTGGAATTAAATAAATAATAATTGTATCCATGTGAACTTATGTGTATAAATGCGATTGTACAGCCTTTGAGAATAAAAATCACCGAAAAGGTATCTCTGCTGAACTTGTTGTTAGCTCCCTCTAACAAAATATCAGTGTCACTGAAGTGGTGTTAGTGGGGTGGGTTTGGTTGTGTTCAGTGGTGTGATAGGAATATCAATACTGTGAAATGAATACAAACAAATGAGGCACACTTGACTTCAGTTGAATGAGTCATAGATAAATGGAATGCAAAAGACGTTAAGGTCTGAAGTGTATCTGTCAGCCCTCAGGGTAACCTTACATTCAGCTTGCCACGTTTGTTTGTGTGTATTTTCCGGCAATCATATTCCTCTCACACCTTCGAATATAACTCAACTCTACCCAAACACCACACCGTTGAAACTCATATTCTCTTGATGAATATAAATACATTACTTTGTCAGCCAGTTGCATCTTCATCACATTTCATCTGATTATGTTCTCAGTGTCTCCACATTTGTTATACACATTCAACTGATAGTGTCAACTAACAGACTGTCATTACATCTCACTTTTGTACTACAATACAGTTTCTCATATAATTTACATTGGCATTCATTGATTAGTTCTATCTTAATAGTCAACGATTTATGAATGTCGAGCCTGAAAAACAAGTTATCCAAATAAGAACAACTGTCCTCTCAAAACTCGTCTTTTGACTACACACCATGGGAATATTCGAATAGATCTGGTTTCGAAACAGAACAGCACCATATCGTGATCAATTATCACTCATGTGATGAGGAACAAAGTGGAGCAGTTAAAAAAACACTAGATCGAAATCAACCTGTAAACAATAAAACAGTGTAAATCTAAATTTCAGTAAGATTGATAACCTATCTGATTACACTGAGAAGAGTAAGACTCACTCACTTGAAGCAATTAGGGGCGAATTCATTAAGATGACGTTGTGACTACAAATTAAGATGGGCGAAGAACTTCACTGTTTAGCCTGTAAACACGAGTCAAAATGATGAAAACGACTTGAAACGATGAATATTCCGTTGTCACACTGGAAGTAAACTACACCGTATAACAATTCGCCACGCACGTATTCTCATGCAGAATATCAATATTTTGAGTCATAAAGAAGAGTAAGTGGATCTATGCATTGGATACATGTCGTATTACTAAAGACTGGAACACAAATA
Organism: Trichobilharzia szidati; assembly: GCA_944472155.2. NCBI lineage: Eukaryota > Metazoa > Platyhelminthes > Trematoda > Strigeidida > Schistosomatidae > Trichobilharzia > Trichobilharzia szidati. The sequence goes on along the minus strand of OX235276.1, from coordinate 30,656,718 downwards.
TGAATATGGAATAATTCGCAATCACATTCATGGTGAAATAGTATTTCCAGGAATCAGTTTACTGTGGGCGACTTGCTTGCTAATCGCATACACCAGTGTTTTAATCCCGTGTGCACTGTTCATGATTCCTACGAAAACGCGATTACACAGAAACCTTGATGATTACAAGCACATCCCTCAGGCTGACAAAGTATAACTCGATTGCATTCAGTTTATTATTATCAATATCATAACTAAGCCAATCACAAACATTTTCTTTTATGATTCGATGAAGTAAGCGAAACTCAAGATAGTTGATGTTTTCTAGCGAATAACAAATTTCGATTTGTTTACTCCAGAAGTCCCTGGGAGATCAATATTCTCCTCGATGACTGATTTCTAATATAGAAAGCATGAGATTTATCCAATGTCTAGCTGATAAGTGTGATTTTGTGTGCGACAAATGTCTGATATTTAGCTCCGATATTTCATGTGACTCTCACGGATTACTGGTTGACGTCATGGAAATTGAACTTCTCATATATTAATTAATTTTTCAGTAGATATTATTTATTTACCGTAGTTTTTTCCGTTTGTATTTCTATACATGATGGCTATCGTATTCCACTTAGTGTTCTGATGATTTGCGTTTTCCTAATCAATATTTGTTGAATTATTCCCTGGATCTTTGTAAATGGCAAATCTTGAAATATTTGGCAAATTTTGAGTTCAAATTTATATCTCTTGCTGTGTAGTTGATTAGACGACTCTCAACCATATTCCTGTGATCTTTGAAAACATTTATTTAAAGGATGTCAACACAAAAGTGAAGGCTTCATTGTCCCATCAAAGTGTTCTAGGCTGCATATTTCCCGCATGCATTCAGTTGCAAGTACACATAGATGTGAACTGATATTTGACTGGACTTCATGCATGTGATCCAGGAGGAGAAGTGATAATACACCTCCCTTTCCTAATCAAGTGGTGAGTATTCGCGTATCTCCGTCACTATATACACCCTTTTATCAACTCCACGAACACAATCCAAAGAAAATCTAGACAACCATAGAGCTAAATTTGCAAATGAATAATTAGATTATGGTCTCTTTTCTTCTCTGAGCCACAAGATGTATATATATATATATTTCGGAAATCTAAGATGTCAGGGTTTCCACTAGGCAGGCCTTTTGTGCCTTTTGGTATAAAATCTGAAGATCGACCAATCGAATACGCGGTTAACAGCGCTCAAAACCCCAATATAGACTGAATAACATTTCTAACGATTTTAAATGCTTCAAATCTATCCAACACTCAACTCTTATGGAATGATATGACCATCAATCACCATCTCTCTTCCGGTCACCGTGATGCATAAGCTGGAACAGCTCGTCAAAATAGCAGCTGCATGCGACGAGACAACGGTTTCCTTTTTAATTCATTGAAATGGAGACAGCAGATTTCAATATTCATTTGCAAAGCATGTAAATGAGAATGCAGTCAAGGAAGAAGTGGACATTTTCATTCGTCAATTTCCACTGATCACGGTTGTTAGTTATACATTTCATAAGTGATAGTTATAACCATCGGACACAACACCGGATATTTACCACTATGTTTGCACATCACCTTTACATAGATAGTGTGTGGCTACTGCCGACATTCGAATTATACGGTTATTAGGTATGGAGAAATTAGCCAACTAACAGAGACCCATGATCAATGAGTGACTTCAGCACTAATGCAAAATGACAGATTTCTACTTTTCTAAATCATCTTATACACTAGATATACATATGCCACATCTCATGGTTCTTATGCTAGAAAGCACTCCTGAAGGAAGCATGATACTTCGAGTAGGCTCCAGAGTAAATATAATATACAAAATGAACACTATGAACAAAAGTAGACTGCAAATCTTCAGAAGAAACCGACTCTGTTGATGATTATACTTGACTTCATGTCCAAAGATAATCCCCCAATATCGGGAGAAATAAGCCGTTAGCAATTTACACACATCAGGATGAAACTTGAAAAAATATACTTCACGAACCACCAACATCGATATCACTAAATGTTATCTGCTCCATATCATAAATGGAGATCAAGAGACTAAGCAAAATTGCAAGACACAATCTAATACTGGTCGGTTGATTTATTTATTTATTGATTGAACAATACGACTACGACATGCATGAAACTGACGTCAACCAGTAATGCGTGGTGTGAGAGTCACATCGAATATACGACCTAAATATCCGACATTTGTGGCACACACACACAATCACACTCATCAACTAGATATTGGACAAATCTCATGCTTTCTATATTAGGAATCAGCCATCGAGTAGAATATTGATCTCCCAGTGACTTCCGGAATAACAAAACAAAATTTGTAATTCTCTACTAGACATTAACTCTGTTTTCTCTGTCAAAACTGAAAAGCCAACTGTGCTTTTTAATCGCAAGCGATTCTCACATGAATGCGCTATCTTATGAAAATTAGGAGATTGCTCATTAGTTTAAGATTGTTTATCTGTATGATTCACGAAAATATATCACTTGTGTCCTGTTTTCCTTCTGCATGTTTCTACCTTTGAGACCAGAATGTTAGCTTCCTTAAGAACCGATTTTAATTGGAATAATATTCCGTTAGTTAACATTGTTAATTGAGTGTATATGAAAAATGTACAGCCATTGAGAAGATGAAATAATATGTGATGAATATGCTGTTGAGTGGTGAAATACTTATACATACAAACGAACGGGTGAATGTTATTTTGAGGGCAGACAAATAACAGTCAACCATTGATTCGTTATCTAAATTTTTATCGTTACATTTGCTCTCTGTCAGTCCACGAACTTGTATTCCCTGTGACTCATTCGTTGTAGGATTCATATTCCTCTTCCACCTTCGAATATAACTCATCCCCCATGTTACCACCCCACTAATCAAACGCGCATTCTATTGGCTATTAATAATTTATCATGCAACTCAGGTGCACATTCACATTTTATCTTATGTTCGCAATGAATGCACATTTTTCATAAACATTCAATTGGCACTACTTACCAACAGACTATCACTACATCTCACACTCGTGCTCCAATACAGTTTCCAATGTTGTTTTCATTTCCTCTGACTGGCTATCTTTTTTAAACTGTAATATTCATAGATCTGTATCTGTAGAGCCTGAAGAGGAGGAAGTTATGGAAAACAGTTGTTCGCTCTGTGTACCAAATATATTTGTTTGATGTTGTGGATGTTGTCAATCCTCATGTCATGCAAAGCTCTATATTTTACAATAAGTTGTTATTTCTTGTTTCGATTTGATGATAGTAAATTTTTTTCTCTTATTTCATGTGTGCCTTTATGATTTTATTATTCTTGTCTTCACTCTCGTTTGCTTTCAATATTTTGGGCGAAATTGTCATTGAGTGTTGAATAAATATTCTTGTGATCTTTTAGTTTTTACCTCAACAACTACATTTTCATATTTCGTGAGTTGGTATTATGCATCAGTTCACCATTATTTTTAAACGTGTTTCAGAAGTAGTACTTCTTTTTTTATAACTTCCAGTTTGTACAAGTAATTTCATTGTATGTTATGCGGTTTCTAAATTCACCTAGTTCACTTGCTCGCTAGTTTTCCAACCGGTTCTCAGCCCAGAGAAAGAGGGACAGATGTGCATCAGGTGAGCCATCCTACCTCGATAAATCAATCCAGAAGCTTCCAAAACTTCAAAGAACAAGCAAGTAAAAGCAATCAACCGTATTATTCACTAGAATCTGAGGGACGAGATTCCACAGTGTGCCGGTGAGTGCATTCACGAAACCAGTCAGCCGAAATATCTTCTTTCTATGCGAGCATAATTAGGGATGGGGACATGGAATGATCGTACACTGTAGGAAGCTGGGAAGGCTGTGAAGGTAGCCAAAGAACTGTGGAGTTGCAGCATGGAAGTACTGGGGATCTGCGAGAGAACATGGAATTGAAGTGAACTATCCAAATTGTTAAGTGGAGAGTCAGTAATCTACTCCAGTCTGGACACCCAGATGACAACCACGAACACACACACACAGCGGCGAAAGCTATTATGCAGTAGGCACCCATCTCCTGCTGCAGGATAATGACAGCATGACTCAACTGAAAAGGAGGGAAGGAAGAAAGGTTACAATTATCAGATTCTATCCACCAACAGTCAACCTAGAAGAAGACAAGAAAGGAGATTCCTATAGGGATTATAACATAAGAAATGGTGACATCCAAATCCTAATGCGCAATATGAAAGCCAGCGGAAATGGGAGCAAACAATACAGGAAGAGAACACATCATGGTTCAAGAGGCTCTTGGTGAAATGAATAATAAATTAGAGCTCTTAGTGAACTTCTGTGCCTTCAGCGATTTGATGATTGGAGACAACATGTACAAGCAGAATGATGTACACAAGGCAAGGGAATTCAGAATTATTCATTCCGATGTATAGTCTAGAAATTGGTATATGTCTTCGAATCGATATATTGCATAAGATTTAGGTATGCTGTATTCAGCAGTCAGCAGAGGGCACATAATTTCCATCCCAAGGATAGATCTTCTAGTTCTAATGGGGTTAAAGCAAATGAAGGGTGACTGAGTGCAAATTTATTAGGAACGACGACAGACATTCTCTCGACTTGGATGGATTCCAGGCCTCTGTTCATGTTTGGTTGGACATTGCAGGTTAAGATTTTTCTTCATGAAGACGAGCCATTCACTAAACAGTTGTCTCCCACTTGATAACGAATAGTGGAGAGCAAGTGATTCCGGTGTTGTGTTCCTCTTTAACTCGAATGTTTGCGGACGAATTATATCAGTAAGCTTTCTTCTGTGAAACTGTGGATATTTCGATATGCGATATATGTGATATCCACGGAATGTTCTCAGAAAATCCCCTATGGATATTCATGATTTTGAATATAGTCTTCCGAAAAGTTGACTTTCACATTCACCTCGACAGGTTTGACTGATTACCGTAGAAGTCGAGTGCATTCCTACCCTGAAAAGGATTCTCTCCACTCATTCAGACCATGGAAAACACCCGTGTCGGTGTCAGGAAGAAAATAAGGAGTTCATCAACAATGTCCTTTTAATAAATTCACTCTTCGAAGATGTACAGTCGCAGTTTATACACATAAGTTAGCCTAGATTACAATGATTGTTTAATTCGACATAATACTGAAGGTGAGATTTAAAGGAGATAATAACTCCAACTTGATGTGGGATTTCTCAGGTCTAGTGAGATGTCAGTATATATTACAATGGTCATAGGAAATCAAAATAATACGGGGTTAACAAACATTTGGCTTCATTTACCATTCTATAGTTATTTTCCGTAAATAGATCTTTGCAGAGCCCCTCCATTTTTGTTGTCTTTCCGCACGCCGGAATGAAATCTTTGATTAATTTTCTGATGCCCGCGTTAACTTATCTGAACTGAAGCTTGACAGCTGTTTAATCCTTTTGAGATACTATTTAAACCGTAGTCATTCTGTGATAGATAAGAAGACTTTCGTGAATATGGATTTTATGGAGGAGTATTTTGTCGAATGTCAGTTTTGTGATTGCATTTTCCTAAGTTGACGTGGGCTCTGTTCTCAAAATCACACTGATTTTCTTCAGTTACAGGATGCAGCTTTAGAAATGACCACAAATAATCATTAAACTGGATGATTAAATATTTCCAAAGTCAATGTTTATTTGCTAGTCATCCTACATCAAATGGATATTTCAAATTATTCATACGTATTCTAGAGGAAATAATTATACGAATTACAAAACTGGTTGGATTGTCTGAATAAGTATTCATATTATCAGCACACAGCACAAAAGGCATTTTCCAAACAACTTGTCAATTCCAAGTAACTATCACTAATTCAGCAAATATCATGGAGAAAAGCATATTATCATTAGAATTGTGCATATGAAATATAATAAAACAAGTAAAAGGACACTTGATAGAAATCTAACCTAAGAATTAATAAAATGGTTCAAAATCAGGCTGAAAAAATTTGTTGTCGCCTGAAATCTCAGTCGCCATTTTGTTGATACATACGTTTCCATTCATCCTTACCACAGGCGAACCCTAGACTAGACGTGTAATTATCAGATATTTAATGCTTCTTCGATCTTTGAGCTGTTGTTTATGTTCCATTTTAGGACGTCCTTGACTATTGATTTCGAGTTGAGATATTTGTAAGAAGAATTAAAAATTGTCGAATGAAGTGTTGGAATTCTTTGTGAGAGACTGGACGTGATTTCGCTGATCTAAGTGAGAATATTCGCGAATTGAACGGACAGGTGAACACTGTCACCACTTAAATTCACACCATGAATTTTCAGCTAGCTACATTATTAGTTCTTCCTGCTTGGATGTCGATGAAGTGACAGGATCGAGACTGGAAACCTGTTCATCAGGATACCGGAAGCAGTCGACAACTCTTCACTTCATGTCTGATAAATCGTTGCTACCAGTGATTTCAATCAGCATTGTTACGACTAATTATAAAAGTGGTTTATACATCCATTTTACATAGCAATAATCTGTCGAATGTCGGTTTCGGGAATCCGCCTTCCCTAGTAGACATGAAGCAGTGTGCTTATATAGGGTGGAGACGCGAATCTATGGAGTTTCCATTTAGACATGAGGTAGCCATCCTGATACTCTTGTTGCTGTCATCCATATATTTGCACAGAAATCAGATTGTTTCTGTGAGTGGCCAGTTAGTAAATAGAAACTCTGTGGCCATAGATAACATGCATTCATCAGTTACATTGAAATCTTACATGCAGTCAATGAATCCAAATGTAACTCGAAGAGGGAATCTACATGATTGCCACTTTACATGCTCTAAGAACTCGGAAAGCCAACTGTCATTTGGATGTTGTTGTGAACTCGATATATCCAGAACTAGTCGAAGTGGTAGACAGGGAGACTATAAAATCGGGAAAAATAGATCCTGTCTGTTCAGGTGTTCAGAATAATCTTCAACATTCACTGAGTAGTTCTATATTTTTCTTACCACACCACTAATTTTCTGCTCAATTACTTCAGTCTTATTTTTCTCGGTACTCAGCTGAGAAAATTGTCTGAAATCTGAGTTGACATTGTGTTGGTGCCTAGGAATCTGTCCATGTTGGCCACACTCAAACCCTTGACTTTATGTGTAATTGTTGCATGTTTGCTGCTTCCTAGTTGTCTGAGAGGCTGTTTATGTTGCTTTGTTAGGAGATGGTTGGCTTTAGATTTCTAGTTGAGATATTGGTGACATCAGTGGAAACTTGTTGACGTGAATCGTTGGAATTCTGTAAAAATGACTTTGGTGATTTGATAGCTGTGAATCTCTTCGTTTCATTTTTCGATCTTCTCCAACTTGTTCAAGCATTTGCATTTCGTCATTCATTTTGTGGAACACAAATCTTTCTAGGGAATCTTACGTTTGATAAGCAGTCATGTGTTTTAACCTGCGATTGCATTAGTTGGCATGGAACTGTTTTGTAACTTGTTCTCAACGCTCTACCAATAATCATTCTGCTGACGTATGCTAAAAGCGCAATAAAATTCAATTATTAACAAGTTTCGGCCTCAGTCTTTTTCTCACTTCTATAATTATTTTGTAAGAAATCTCTCTTCATGTGTTTCTTCTCTTTTTCAATCCCCTAACTGTAAAATTTACTTCCTACTTATTCTGAACCTCTTACTCTTACGAATATGACTCCAGCTGTTTCTAGGCTCTTTTAATTGGAATGATAACCATTTGTGAGGCGTGTTCACTACGTAATATTTTCAGATGACGTGAGAACGCCTAACCAAATTTTGTAAGTTATCTATTCTTTCTTTTCCTGATATGCAATTTCACTTTTCTTGACACTAACTGATGTTAATAATTTACTCTTATCAGTGTTTCCACAACTTGTAACAATGTTATAAAACTGCACATCTTTGAAATGAAGTAACGCAATGAATATTCTTTGCTGATGTGTCTTTTAATTTAGTTTCACTTTTGTGCTTTGAAAATATGTTTTCTCAGCAGCTTGAGGTGAATTCCCCCTTAAATTTGTGTATTTTCAAATGCAAACTTTGCAGGTAGGAATAATAATACCACTTAGTGTTCAATCCTTGATAGCGTTAGTATCATACGGAGGTGGATTTCATTGCACCTGATATATGACTTCATTCCCCAGAATTCTACCTCACACTGCGATAAAAATGTCCTATTTAGCAATGGAACTTGGAAACATATTTTAGCATTTGTATCTCTTGATACAGATTAAGTATCAGCTATTCAGCCGCATGTGAGTAAACCAACATTTATTTAGAACAAGTGTTTCCAAGATCAGATTTTTTATCAGGAATATTCGCAACATCATTCATTTCTCCTACTTTTAAAACACTAGTAGAAAGCATAACCCCAACGCTATGCAAAATGTTTAGGAATTGTGATGTATGCCGTTGATAAACTGAATACCCACATGTTGGTGGTTAGTTTCTGGTAGTAGTGCATCATGATTGTAAATAGCTGGATCAATGATTACGTGTGTATATTCACCAGATCCAACCATGTTGGGAACGACTAAATGAAGATGGTTTTCCATATTTGTGAAAATATCAACTGAGATCACTTTTGCAATGAAATGACAAAACGCTCTGCATTGCTGATGAAACAAGATCCAATAGTTAGGAGTAATTGAGACAAGCACAAATTTACCAAATCTGTACAAATCATGAAATGTCACAAATACCGTATCGGAATTCGATTTCCCTGCAGAATTTCCTCTACTCTGACTGACTGGAGCGATCGCTGAAGGAAGTCATTAGCTTTTGTTTCATAATGTCTAAACATATTATCACTACTAGCAATATTTGCATATATTTCATAGTCACGGTTGCATGAAGTGAAACTTGCGCCTGATATGCCCGTTAATGCAGCTTGGTAATTCAATAGTTTCTTGAACCAACGAACCTCTTGGCTAGTAGGTTCGCGAGCCTACTGTTCGAATCATTAATCCTAGTGATAGCCACGACGACACGATGCCACTGACATGAGACGCACTACAGAAAGCAAGGAAACAGATGACTGAGTAGACAGATTTTACTGTCTCGGGTCAAAAGCGAAAAAAGCCTGAAATCAGTTCAACGTTTATATATATATATATATATATATGCATGCCTAAATGACCCTCATTTTACAAGTTAAAACATTTAACAAACAATGATGTTCAGGTGTCACAAGTGGGCGAAAACGCATATATACGCATACATATTCGGGTTCCCCCAGACGGCTTGGCACGTGATGTTACTTAGCGGTCTACTCTGCGTGTATCCAATCCATCTAGATTTTCTTCGCATAAGTTTGGATGGTAATTTTTTGGTTGACTCGTTCCCAGAGTTCCTTGTGGCTCAACTTCTCCGGCCATCTGCTATTCTTTATCCAACGGAATCAGTTGTTGATAAAAGTCTGAAGTCTGTCGTAAGTGCTTTCTCTGATACACCAAATCCCCGAATCATAATGGAGAAGTGACTTGACATTATCGGTGAAAATTCGAATCTTGTTCTTCATGCCTAGTGCAGTAGATTTTCAGAATAACTTCAGAGTAATAAAGGTCTGTGTTGGATACCTAATCATGGTGCTGACATCTCCATGTGTGCCGCCAGTAAATAAAATGATTCTGCCTAGATAAATGGAGGTGATGACCTCCTTCAAATTTATCCCGTAGATAGTGATTGGTCCTTGTTGTTGCTGTTGATGGTGGTTATCTACATCGCCTCCATCTTCTTCCCCAGTGTTCACTTGAAATCCTGCCATGTCTGACTGCTTCTTATGACAGCTTGTTGGTTTTCGTCGGCAGATTTTCGAGTTTGTGTGACATTCCACACAGATAATCCACAAAGCCCAGGTCTGCTAAAGTCTTTCCGCTAATGAACGTATTCATTTCCTGTCGCTCCTCGCGGCCAGCCGGATGATTTACTACATCACAACTGGGAATCTCATCGGTGATGATAGGCAGCTTAAGCATGCGCCCTTCTTATTTCACAGGCTTCACTGAGTATTCGATGTGAGTCACTTGATATGTGGCATTGTCATATAGCTGTTGCGTGGGGTTGATAGAGATTTTTCGCACACCATAGTGTCTAAGTCGTTTGCAAATTACTTCGCGGTTAGCGTTGTCGAAGGCCTTTGCAAAGTCTATGAAGTTGAGATAGAGGGTTGACTGCCATTCTATGCTCTGTTCGATGTTGATGTGTAGAGTTGCAATTTGATCTGCATATGATTTGCTTTTCCTGAATCCAAGTGGTTTTGGCGAGCGAAGTTCAGCATCCTGAGGATCGTCCAGGCTCTCCAGTTTGGTGGGGCTGAACACTGTCCTATGAGTGAACAGGAGCATGATTCCGCACCAGTTAATGCAGAGATCTAAGTCCCCTCCTTCGGCAGTTTGACAAGGTAGCCTTTCTTCCAGTCAGTGGGTACATTTCCCTCGTTCATGTATTCTTCACGAAGACGAGGCATTCACTAAACACTTGTCTCCCACTTGATAATGACTAGCGAGGAGCAGGAGAACTTGGTGTTGTTTTTGTCTTTACCTCGATTCATTTTCATTTGTATGTCAATTATACTTTACTTTTGTGTGAATGGATGTTTTTTCTTTGAGAATTTAGGTCTCCTTTTTATCCTTTTTATACAATGCTCCTATAAAATTTGGTTTTATCAATTTTTTCGTGTTTTTGCGTTTATTCTTAGTTTTCTCGTTATTCGGTTTCTCGCCATGATGTTATTTCTTAGAATATTTTCCCACAGGTGATACATTCTTAAGTCCTTCTTTGCTCTTAGTATCCTCGTCAAAGAAATAGAGTAAGGCTTGGAACTAACAACCCTACCTCTTGTAGGGATAACCATGGTTACTAAATCATCAAACATCAAGCTGGAATTCCCATGTTCCACTCAGGGCAAAATGGATTAATATTAATATGTAAATAAAAATAACTGTGAGGTTTATGTTGAGTTAGACTTTGTTGACAGTGTTTTACGGTGAATTCTGCGGAGGCTATTTTTGTTTTGATGCTGGTTTTCCTCACTTTAAGATTGTTAGTTTCCATTCAGTTTTGTTTTGACTTCATCAACCTTAATTATTTAAGCAAAATGTTTATGTTGTATTCTCTTATCAGTTTTGAATCAAGTGTTTGTTATTATTTTTTGCGCATTAATTTACCATAAAATTCTCTTACATAGTCACTAATAGTTGTCTAGTCATCACAAACTTTCTTGAAATTAATTCGCATTTAAATGCATTATAGATTTCCCTGATAAGATCTTCTAGACCTATGAGAATACTCTAGAACATCTGGATTTCGCGGATGATATGTGTCTAATATCACACAAAGCTGAAGAATTACAGGTGAAAACCATTAAGTTGATAGGAGCATGCAACGAAGACATGGCTTCTGGTGAACATAGACCAGATGGAAATGATGAAAATAATCAGACAACAACAGCAAGCATCAATCAATGTCCGTTACATAAATTCGAACGAGGTTACACCTTTCATATCAATAAAAATTTTCACTTATCTAGGCAGCAGATGAGGATGTCAGAACCAGAATCGGAAAGGCAGTTCATACCTTCGTTGATCTGAAATCAGTAAGGGAATCTTCCGCATTCAGCATAAAGAACAATATTCGGATTTTCAACACCAACCTTAAGTCAGTCACTCCTTCCATATGGATTAGAAACTTGCACTGTGCGTCACGTAAAGCATTTCCAACAAGTTTCAGACTTTTCTCAAAAGCTGCCTTTACTGGCACCATACTGAAAATTAGATGGCCGGTTGGCTAGAAAGAATAAGCAACAATGAAATCTGTGAATGAACCAACCCAACCAGCATGCCGGAAGAGATGAAGATGGATCAGACACCAGCTCAGGAGACCGCCAAGTGGCATTGCGCGCCAGGCATAACTTTGAGTGTAAGCTTACTGAAGAAAAAGTAATGGGGCCTGCGAAGTTGAAATGTAGAAAACCATGCGGAGGAGTTGAGAGACTATGGACAATCGTTAAGCCCTGTATTCTACTCGGAACCCAAGGGAATAATAATAATCTATAACACCTGTATCGTTGTTATCTCAGTGCTTGACTTCGGCTAGTCTAAAGAAATGACATTATTCGGCGGAAATATGCAGTTGTTACTATTTGGTTTCTGGTTTGTTAATAATTTAACATATTAATATTTCATATCTATTCTATAAACTCTACTTCTGAAGGGCTCAAGAGTCAAAGAGAGTTTTGTTATACTCTCTGATTTCCAGTCAACTTCGAAATAAGAGACGGAAATAGTAAACTACTACTTACATAAGTGGGAAAAAGGAAATCTTGTCCTTTTACTTTTTGGTGACAACTTAAATGTAATTATTTACCCTGCATTAAGCGTTACTTAACTCAGTCAGGAGATTCGTAAATGTGAAAAATGCCGATGTGTTATTAGCTAGAAGGTCATAGGTTAGCAAGGAACACTTTTTGCACAACGTTTCCTTAAAACTGAACAGTAATGGACTATGCTAAAAGGTCATGAAAATGGCCATTAAGATCAAATATAATCAAACCTTGGCATCACACCTTTTTTCACTTGTACAACAATTTGGTATGTTATCTGTCCTCAATCGTTTCTTCTCTTCAAACTCCTTGCTGTAAAATATACCTTATATATATTCTGAGTCTACGTCTCTTATGAGCAGTACTCAGGCTTTTTGCATGGGCTTGCAGTGTTAATGATAACCAATTCTGAGTGTCTTTCATCACTTTACTTTTTAGATTACGTAAGACTATTTAGCCAAGGTTTATCAATTACCCATGATTCTTTTTGCTGATATGAATTTTCACATGTCTTTTTGACTAATCTTGTTAATAGTTGACCCCTATAATACTTAACAATATTTTGTGACTGTACATATCTGATGTGAAGTTATGATAAGAATACTCTTCGTGGTCTGATAAAATGTTTTTTTTGCAGATTCAGATAAAGTTACCTCAAAATTTTGTATTTCCATATGTCTACTTAGCAAGTAGATATAATGATACCACCTTAGGGTTCAATCATTCGTGTCCTTACCACAAAACATCGCCGATGACATTTAACACCATTTGCCCAATTTTCACCTCACATTGAGATAAAATGCATTATTTAGCAGTGAAACTGGGAGATATATTGTAATATTTATGTCTGTTTATGCAGAATAAGTATCAGAGTACCCCAGTTACATGTTAGTAAAACAATATTCATTTGGTTCATGAACTGAATACTGACGTGTCAGAGGTTAGGTTCAGGTAAAATTGCAGTATGATCTCAAATAGCTTAGTTAATTATAAAGTGTGTATTTTCGTTCAAATCTAACCAGCCGTGGGACAGCTACATGGAAACAGTGTACAACTATTGAGAAAATTTCAACAGAGATCATTTGTACCACAAAATGACACAACGCTTTCCAGAGTTCTGGAAGGAAATTGCAATCGTAAGGAGAATAGGAGAAAAAAACATAATATTACCAAAATTGTACAAATCGTGGCATGTTACAGACAATGCGTCCAAGTGCGAAATCATTAAGTTGGAAATACTGTGTATCTTCATCTACTCTGCCTGCCTAAATATGATATGTCTCTCCTAATCCGGTTACTGAAGTAGATTTTTAATTGTTTCTTAATGGTAAAACATATTGTCATTATTGGCAATATCTGCAGATGTTTCATAGTCTTGGTTATACGAAGTAAAACTGGTCTCACCGTGAATTTTAATGACCTTGACCTACTGTTTCGGAACACAAATTAAAGCTTTGCTTCTTTGTTCTGAATACTTAATTGTTGCAGTAGAATAAGTGATTTGATATAAAGGCAAATCTGTAGTCTGTAGATGTCATGGATATTCACACAAAGGAAGCAGAAAAACAATTTACATCTCCGTACCAATATTCTTTATTTTGCCAAATTTATTGCTGGTTAAAAAGTGAATCTCCTTGCAAATGTTTCATTTGTTCATACTCAATCGTCAGAGTTGATCTGCTGTCAACAGTATTCAATTCAACATGAATTAAACCAACCAGCTCAGAGAACACAGCTAATTGCAAGTCATCCACCTGAGCTACAAATATTCTCTATTACTTCAGTATTCAATTTTAGTTGGAAGGAACCTGTAAAAAAAAACCAAAATTTATGCAGCTCTCACAGATTTTTTTGTCTTTCAACTCCATTTGTGATGCCCTTCATACTTGTAGATTAAACTGTGATGTTTTTGAGATAAACAAAGAAAACTGGAGGGAAATTTGAATAGTGCGAAACATTGTTATTGCGGAAATTTCTCCAAGATGTTAGTAGTTCATGGAATCATAACTTGAAAAGACTTTTCAAGGAATGACTATGTTCAATCGAAACTCCTGGAAAATTGCAAATTATACATTTTGAACTGCACTAACACGTTTACATTTATTATTTTGGAGCACGGTGATGAGGCGCAAATTATCCGACTGAATAGCTCTTACACTATTTCCAATCATATTGTTCACTTATGTATTCTGAAAATTCCCTAGACAAATGTGATAAGTTACACCAGAAAATTTTACTGGTTTTCTCTGCTAATTTTCAGAACGATACTAATATTGTGGTTGAGTGAATGTCTGTTTGATCTAAATGTATGTGTGTGTATGTGGTCTGCATCCAATCGACTTATAATTTCTGGACAACATGTCTATATTTCCCATCCGACTCTATGTATTTTGGACAAGGAGTTCACGGAGAACACGATTCGACATATTTCGCTTCAGAGAAACAATATAAAGTGATAGGTACGCAAAAGGTTGGGCAAATTCAGTACACTATAACTCATATGTTGTTGAATCCTACTAAGGCTAAAATATATGAGGTGTAAGCAGGCTATTGTGTCTTACTAGAATCAACAATTCCTAATTTGATACTCTGATGTGGAGAGAGACGATTTCGTTTTATGAGTAATTCGGTCTAACAAAGTTTTATTTAGTATCATTCCACTTCAATTCATCATAGTTACTGTGATAAGTCTTCATGTATTCGTCATTATTCGACCTACTGTATGCTTCTTGAAGGCTATTTGTTTCACTGATATCACTTTCTACAACAAATTCACTTCAATCTCGCCCTAGTATTCATTTGTTTCTTTTAATTTGTTTGTTCACATGTGAACTAACTGACTAATTATATTGAAATTAATTGCCTCTTTTAATTAATTATTATGTAACTATAATAAGTTATTTAAATCAGTTCACCTCAGACACAAATTCTTCGTACTTCACTTTCATGAATAAAATTGGTATATTACAATAAGAAAAGCCACTCCTGTGACACACATATTTATTTATAGTTCGTGAAATAACAAGTAATGAAAAACATCAGTTTAATTGACAGTTCGATTCCAGAAATGAAACATTACTGAATGAAGTAGGCATTTTTCATCATCTTTCATCACTAACGACGACCATAGCTCTATGAGTAATGTTAAAATATAAAGAAAGTGATTATTCAGCGACATTTGCATTGAATAGTAATTCGTAGTAACAATACCACTGAAAACTGTAGTAACCGCCTATGAAATAGCTATTTGTGCAATAACCAAGACAGAATTTTCAAGTAGTTCATGAGTTTTAGAGATTCATTATTCATAAAAAGAAACTGCCATCAGAACTGATAAAATGTGATGACATCTAAAACTTAGTTGAATAATAAAACGAGAAACTATGATGCAGTCATAAACCATTAGTAAATAGGAACTTTAGTCCATATAGTACTTCGAAGTCAGTAAAAGTTATTACTCTTTCACTGAGAAGAAAAGTACAGTGCAGTAAGTCTACGAAGAAAGTCCAAACGTCGCAAGTACCAAAGTAACCCCTGTACCATCAATTTATCGGTACATCATCTCTGACTATGACGAACTTACAAAATCTGTTCTATGAAATTTAACTAAATCCACAGTTTACAGTATGACGACCAGTGGACAGTTTAATTTGTATCTGGAATATGTGCACTAATCCAGTATAACATTATTTAAACTCACAGTTGGACCCTAGTCATAAAAATACAAAGTTATAATGTGAAGCTTTATTCAACCTTTTTTAATAAATATTTGTAACATATTCATTTTCATATGGGGAAAATGATACTCGGACATTAGCTCTGTCATGTATTTCATTTTGCATAATTGAAAATTTATGGTAGTAACTGGCGTAGTATTTCACCCAATTACACTACACTGAGAATATTAATTTACATTTTTCCAGAGTTAAAATAATAGATGTAACTGGTTGACACTTGACAACCAAAGTGATTCATCGCATCATCGTACATGAGCTCCTTTAAGGATTACCTAAATATTGCGATGATTTGTAACTAAGACTGCCTGTAAGGTGGCAGCTAGAAGAAAAATGTAGAACATCACTCAGTTACACTCAGATGATAAGCGATAGATGAGGACAAACGTGAGTCATGAATTTCATTGCTTGCTGACACTCAGCAAACAAGTCTAAGTAAAATTAACTCTGAAAAATGCATTCAAGTGCATAGAATTCACATAAAGACTGGTATGATTACACTCTAGAGCCAATTATGATGGACCAGTTTCTATTTACAATCTCAATACGTTAAGTGAAAATTGAAATTCACTAATAAGTGTTGAGTTTCAGTCATTATTGAATATTAAAAATAAATGACGTGGAATGCAGAGTTCGACTGTATTCGTTGACTAATAAATTATGTGTACACGAACGACATCTTATAAAAACTTTCTATCATTGAAAAGTAATGAGTTTAATTAAAAATTCATCATTCCCACAGTACTATCTGGTTTTTCAGTAATGTCATGTAAATTCCTTAGGAAAACTAATGTCTTGCGCTGATATTGTACAAACTGAAATATGAATGGAAATTTAGTAGACCCTATGGAAATCACTTGCCATTGTGGATATGGGTTTCGAACAATGGAAAACAAATGCATCGTGAAATAATTCAATTTCTAAAAAGGGTGGAAGCATAATAAAATGATGGTTTTTTCGTTTGTCTGAGTGTTTTTCATATCCTACACTTTTTCAAAGCTTTTATGCTTGTGAAGGAGTTGGTGAAATATGTAACCAAATCACCTTTTTTAAATACTACGGTTTACATTGTTTGCATTAGATTGGCTTAAAAACGCTTTCAGTAGACAAAATTAAAAGAGGCTTTAAAAATAATATTTCAGAAAAGGATGTATTTTGCTACCAGGTAACAAGTATTCTAATCCTCAATATAAAAGCAAACTTACAGTTAAATTCTGTAAAATAAATGAAATTTCTGTCACGCAGCCATTTAGCTTGTGGACCTAGTTGAAAAGTCTGATTATTGGATTGTAACAAGTGTTGAAGCATTGAGGATCTGAATTCCTGTATCAATTCTGTGTGGCTAGTTTTAGAAAAAGTAAAGAAAGACACTAATAATTTCACATTCAGTGTGTGCACTTGTTTGAATATTACTTAATTTTATCACAGAGCTCTTTTGAAAATGTAGCACTAGGTGTTTACACAAAAAGGGGACTATTTATGTGGGTTCGAGTGCTTAATTTTTATTATGAGTGAAACTTATCATTTTGCTATTAAATGATCCCTTCGTTAACAAATCCTCTTCAACCATTCACAGCGAGAGGCTCAGGAATCGACTGGTATGGTTTCGATGATCAAATGTAGTTCTTCATCATGGTTTAAAGTTTAGTAGTGAATTTTATTTTAAATATTTGAAGGAAAAAATTGGTAAGAGAACGATGATTTACCTTGTATTGCCACGAAAGCTGAGATGTAATAGAAGTATTTCAAATTAATTAATAACATTGATGGATTTATTCTGAACATAACACAGTACAGAATTCTCAGTGTGCCTTTGACAAAGCATCTATGTATTCACGGGGATTTACGAGTAAATTAGTGCAATATTTGACATAGTCCTTCTTGATCTAATGTAAAGTCCAATTCATTCTAACATTTTGCCTTCATTTCCTTCAAAAAATGCAGAGAAGTAAAAGAATATAGAGATCGGACTACATTTTCTAAACTCCTCATCTTTTAATTCTTCCTCTTTTCAACTCATATTCGTCTTCACTACTTCTACATTCGTAAAGCACCTGCAAAACTGACCTAAGTTTTGTTGAAGTTGTTTACATGATATTAGAATTAACGACTAGCAATGAATCAAACTTCATGAGGAATCATTAGTCGTTTAAGAAGTATAGTATGAGGCTTGATTTTGTTCATCCGTTCATCTTTAGTGATTTGTGGAAACCTAGTCACAAATTATGCTTCATCAGAAAACGTAGTCAAGTAAATACAACGACTAAACAAGATGTCATCAGTAAAATGATTGACCCATTTTGTATATCATCTTTTAGTGCGATCATTCCCAAGTAAAAAAACGAATAAGATTTCATGTGTTCACTAAATGACACAAATGCTTACATTCAGTACTGGTTTTTGGGCAGCATCAGCCTGAAAATTTGAAGTTACAGCAGAAATCAAAATTTTAAAACATACTCGAAGCAAAAATCGGTCCAAGTTCTAAATTCAATTAGTAGGCAGTTAAAAACCTTCTGAATGATTCTCGTTGGCATCTGTGAAGTTCACATGCATGCAAAAGACGATATAAGCCACTGCATCTGATAAAGCTTTCTGATGAATTGTGCGAAACCGCTTATAACATACCAATCGAAGCATTCGTCGAAAATATATTAAAACCCGGAATTGCTGAGGCCAGTTTAATAGCTTGTTATACTTATAGACTTATACACCAGCCGTTATTTTTGATTAACAGAATGTTTGACAACACATCAGTTTTCAAATTATTGTCATCTTTAGGGGATTTTCATACTTCACATCAATCATTCATTAGGAATAACACAGAGGTTTATAATAAACCCTTTGTGATTTATTGCTGAAAAATTCCACAATATCAATGAAATAGCACTTTACGAATTCCCTGAGAAATAAGATGTAATTTAATGTACCAAACATACCAGCTCCTTCATGAGATTGCTTCTACAATAATTTAACACAAAAATAAATTAGAGTCAAAAGTTCAAATGAAAACGGTTACTTTAAAATGGTGAAAACACCCAATATATTCCCCTCATACATATTTACAACCTTAATTTACATTTACTCATACACATCCAATGGTATTAATTCAGTATTTTGTTTTTGCTTAAGTGTCTTAATTTTGTTCAGACTTTGGAAGTGAAATGATGTTTCATTTGTTTCTGTTTGAGAGACAAATATCAGTTGCTAGACTTAGCTGTGACTTGAGATAATTTATCATTTCTATGATTTTATACGTAGCCACCGTAACATGATTGGGTTTTAACACATGCAAAAACCCTTTTGGAATTATTTGTTGAAAATACCAACAACAACACAACGAGCACCTTTTATTTTTTTGATTTAAGCAGCACGTTTATTGGAGATGAAACAATTCTCTACTCTTCGACTGTAAGATAATTAGACGAGTTTATTTTCGCTAGACATTGTTCTCACTTTGCTTTTGTTAAATCATGGATTTATGGCCATATTCACATATCACATGGTAAGCAACTTACCCTACTGCAGTTGATAAACTACTGAATTATGAAAAAAGTCAAATCAAAGATAACTTGTGAAAAGAGCAGTAATGCTGTAAACATAATAAACAGAGAGGTAGGAAGGTTCTGTATAACTTTTAATCAATTATTCAACACAATTATTGTCAAATGTTTTATTCAATTTTTAAGAAGGACAATGAAAAATGTAGGAAGCCTTACATGCTGTTAACTGCAAGTGGAGGAGAGCAGAGAATATGTTTGAAGTATTCGATAAATAAATGGATTTGCTTTGAACTCTATGAAAACGGAAATATCAAAATTCAAATAAAGAAATATCAAAGCAATTTGCATGATGGAAAAAACTATCTCAATTTCAATTAGTTTTACTGAAAGTGTCTGAAGTGTGGATAAATATTTTGGTGGTAACATGAACCTAAAGTAACCTTCAGTAAAGCAAAATACAGTTTTAACTATCTTAAAGTGTGAGCCTGAAAACAGAGTAGTTATAAATGCCCATTAAATCTCAAAAGATATTCTGTGAAAGAAGTTTTGAAGACGTTGGTAAAAGTTACTCACCAAAACTCAGAGCCTGGAACGAAGACACTACAACTACAAATATTGCAATAAAGTAAGTTGTTGAGTACATTGTATTCAGTTATGGATCAAGACCCAAATGCCTTTATATACATTTCCAGTTATTGCTGATATCCAATGAATAATGAGATTAATCGACGCGTGAATGTAAACACACAATTGGCTCTCAAAAAGACATGCAAAAAGTCCTTACAACATAAACACAAACGAATAAGTACATTCATGCATATAGATGTCATATACCCAGGGAACTAGTGGTGTAGACAGTCTTTAGTCTGGGAAGGGGGGTTGAGCATCAGATCCATCTAAATGCCACTTGAGTGTGTCTTCTGTGTCAAGCTTAGAATACACCGTAGACTCCAAGGTTTTCAGACTTGATAAAAATTTGTTAGTTCTTCTAATCTGAATGCCTCCACCTACTAATATTTCGTCGTTGAGGCTATAGATTACTACCTTGCATTTCCACTCCATATTCGTCGTTAATTTCATTTGGTTACTGAGTAAATTTTCTGATAGTGTTTTCGGGTAAACCATTTGCAACAGTGTAATCAGGACTCTGAAGCTCCTAAATAATGAAGCCTTCTTTAAAACATTTCTCACTGAAAGACAGGTTTATTCTCCCGGAATATGGTATTCCTACAGATATAGCCACACTACTAGAGCAAAATGAAAAGCCTGTTGTTTGCGTTTTACGATGTTTCACAAAGAGTAGAAACAAGCACTCGCTGATAGTGTCAACTAACAGACTGTCATTACATCTCACTTTTGTACTACAATACAGTTTCTCATATAATTTACATTGGCATTCATTGA
This sequence comes from Trichobilharzia szidati, assembly GCA_944472155.2. NCBI lineage: Eukaryota > Metazoa > Platyhelminthes > Trematoda > Strigeidida > Schistosomatidae > Trichobilharzia > Trichobilharzia szidati. The sequence goes on along the minus strand of OX235276.1, from coordinate 30,635,701 downwards.
TTAGTTCTATCTTAATAGTCAACGATTTATGAATGTCGAGCCTGAAAAACAAGTTATCCAAATAAGAACAACTGTCCTCTCAAAACTCGTCTTCTCACTACACACCATGGGAATATTCGAATAGATCTGGTTTTGAAACAGAACAACACCATATCGTGATCAGTTATCACTCATGTGATGAGAAACAAAGCGGAGCAGTTCAACCCTAGATCGAAATCAACCTGTAAACAATAAAACAATATAAATCTAAATTTTAGTAAGATTGATAACCTATCTGATTACACTGAGAAGAGTCAGACTCACTCACTTGAAGCAATTAGGGGCGAATTCATTAAGATGACGTTGTGACTACAGATTAAGATGGGCGAAGAACTTCACTGTTTAGCCAGTAAACACGAGTCAAAATGATGAAAACAACTTGAAACGAAGCATATTCCGTTGTCACACTGGAAGTATAACAATTCGCCACGCAAATATTCTCACACAGGATATCAATATTTTGTGTCAGAATGAAGAGTATATGGATGGGTACGTTGGATACATGTCGTATTACTAAAGACTGGAACACAAATATGAATATATGTTGAGGTAGCAACGAGCCTATCCACAAATTGGAATAATTCGCAATCAAATTCATGGTGAAGTAGTATTTCCAGGTATCAGTTTACTGTGGGCAACTTGCTCGCTAATTGCATACACAAGCGTTTTGATCCTATGTCCACGGTTCATGATTCTTACGAAAACGCGAGTACACAGAAACCTTGATGATTACAAGCACATCCCTCAGGCTGACAAAGTATAACTCGATTACACTCATCTATTATTATAAATATCATAATTAAGCCAATCACAAACATTTTCTTTTATGATTCGATGAAGTAAACGAAACTCAAGAGAGTTGATGTTTTCTAGCGAATAACAAATTTCGATTTGTTTACTCCAGAAGTCCCTGGAAGATCAATATTCTCCTCGATGACTGACTTCTAATATAGAAAGCATGAGATTTGGCGAATATCTAGTTGATGAGCGTGATTATGTGTCCCACAAACGTCTGATATTTAGCTCCGATATTTCATGTGACTCTCACGGATTACTGGTTGACGTCATGGAAATTGAACTTCTCATATGAATTAATTAATTTTTCAGTAGATGTTATTTATTTACCGTAGTTTTTCCCGTTTGTATTTCTATACATGATGGCTATCGTATTCCACTTAGTGTTCTGATGATTTGCGTTTTCCTGATCAATATTTGTTGAATTATTCTCTGGATCTGTGTAAATTGCAAATCATGAAATATTTGTCAAATTGTGAGTTCAGATTTATATCTCTTGTCGTGTAATTGACTAGACGACTCTCAACCATATTTCTGTGATTTTTGAAAACATTTATTTAAAGGATGTCAATACTGAACTGAGGGCTTCATTTTCCCATCAAAGTGTTCTAGGCTGCATATTTCCCGCATGCATTCAGTTACAAATACACATAGATGTGAACTAATATTTGACTGGACTTCATGCATGTGATCCAGGAGGAGCAGTGATAATACACCTCCCTTTCCTAATCAACTAGTGAGTATTCGCGTATCTCCATTACTATATACACCCTTTTATCAACTCCACGAACACAATCCAAAGAAACTCTAGACAACCATAGAGCTAAATTTGCAAATGAATAATTAGATTGAGGGCAGACAAATACTGATAGACATTCATTTATTTTGTTTATTTAATTATTCTATGTACTTTTCCCTACGATTGTTATTATTATCATTATTATTATTACTCTTCTCACTCTGAATCGTTTCCACTTGACCCACTTAACATTTTAAACCCAAAATTATTGATTTCTAAATTTTTATTTTTACAATATTGAATTCTATCTTATCAAATTTCACACCATGTTATGTATTATTTTATATTCGTCTACTAATCTTATTATTATGTATCCCTTTCCAAAATTCTATACACCTTATATATTATTGTATATACGACATTAATTATTGTGCCACTTGACATTAAACTATGATTATAATCACAAATATTTTAATTGCATTCCATACTACTATTATTATTTTCATGTATTCACACCTTTGACCTAATTCCCTCACCGGATATAATTTTTATAAAAAACCATATATATACGATTGTACAGCTTGATAATAAATTCGTTGAAAAGAGTCTCTTCGCTGAATATTGTGTTCTTAATGCTACAATGGGAATTATTAAATTATTAAATAACGGTCAACCATTCATTTGTTGTCGATATTTTTAGCGTTAAATTTGCTCTCTGTCAGTCCAGGAACTTGTATTCCGTGCGACTCATTGGATGTAAGATTCATATTCCTCTCACACCTTCGAATATAACTCATCCCCCATCTCACCACCACGCCATTCAAACGCGTATTCTATTGGCTACTGATATTTTATCATGCAACCCAGGTGCACATTCACATTTTATTTACTGAAAAATGTAATGTTCATAGACCTGTAGCTGTAGAGCCTGAAGAGAAAGTTATTGAAAACAATTGTTCGCTCTATGTACCAAATATATTTGTTTGGTGCTATGGATGTTGTAGATCCTCATGATATGCAAAGCTCTATATTTTGAAATCAATTGTTATTCCTTGTTTTGATTTGATGTTAGTCTATTTATTTCTTTTATTTCATGTGTGCCTTTATGATTTTATTATTCTTGTCTTCATTCTCGTTTGCTTTCAATGTTTTAGAGTAAACTGCCATTGAGTGTTGAATATGTATTCTTGTGATTTTTTAGTTTTTACTGCTACATTTTTCCTAATTTCTGAGTTTTGTATTATGTCTCAATTCACCTACTGTGATTTCCGTTACTTGGAAACTTGAATCAGAAGTAGTACTTCTTTTTTATAACTTCCAGTTTCTACAAGTAATTTCATTATATGTTATGCGGTTTCTAAAGTCCCCTAGTTCACTTGCTCGCTAGTTTTCCAACCGGTTCTCAGTCCAGAGAAAGAGGGACAGATGTGTATCAGGCAAGCCATCCTACCTCGATAAATCAATCCACATTCTTCCAAAACTTCAAAGAACAAGGAAGTAAAAGCAATCAACCGTATTATTCACTAGAATCGGAGGGACGAAATTCCACAGTAGGCCGGTAAGTGCATTCACGAAACCAGTCAGCCGAAATATCTTCTTTCTATGCGACCATGATTAAGGATGGGGACATGAAGGATTGACAACAGAAGGACATGCTGAATTCAAAGTACACTGCATTGAATGAATAATTGAAGAAGAGTGCTAGGAATGACATAAGACAATTCTGTAACACAGTGGCTGGCAAATGAATTAGAACAGGCAGGCCACAGGTAAAAGAGACCTCAGAACATTATACCAGATAACTAAGTCTCTATATGTGCAGAGATCAACCCAGATGATGAAAACAATAAAAGATGTTCAAGGGAAACTAATTACCAAGGCGGAGAAACAAATAAATTAATGGGCTGATCACTTCAAAGGACTCTTGAATCGACCATCACCTGCAACGCCCCTAGACATACCACCAACAGTATGCACAGAACTGACAGTGGACACCAATCCTCCAACGAAAGCAGAAATCTTTAGTCCGATCCAGTTACTAAAATCCGGAAAGGCAGCAGGACCAGAAAGATTCCCCTCGAAGCAACGTAAACTGACCCAGAGACTGTGGCAGATATGCTGATACAATCATTGGAAAAGATTTTGAAGGAAGGTGAGGTACTTATTGATTGGAAGAAAGGCTGCTTCGTAAAACCATCAAAGAAGGACGACTTAGGTCTCTGCAAGAACTGGCTCGGAATCACATTGTTGTTGATGCTAAGCAAAGTACTTAGTTGGGTCATCCTGGAGAGAATAAAAGATACACTGGATATAGAACTTCATCCGGAACAGTCTGGATTCGGAAAAAGCAAATAATGTGCTGCAGAGAATAGGACAAAATGAAGGTGTGCATTTGGGGCCTGATGTTCCACTTGAAAACCAAGGAAACAATGATTTATAATATAATAATATGCAAAAATGAATGTTTACATAATTAACGAAATATATAGCTGTAGATAGGAATAATGACCACGATATTGTGAGTTTAAGACCAGTTAGGCTACTGATTTGTAGAAAGTAGTAAAAAGTTGAAAGCATAGAGAAGTAATGTTAACTATTGAAAATATGGCCTAGTATGACAAGCAAATGTCGTCAGGATGATTGTTGAGACAATAATTAGGACAGGTATTGCAATCAGACATATACTAAAAATGAATAAATCCAGTGCTCGTGTAAGGAACCGCCTTTGAAAATTGAATTCATACCGAAAACAGTATTTCGATTCTCTGTAAACTCTATAAAACCAACTCTATATCACCATCTGAAGTAGCAAAACTTATATGCAGTAATATTTAAAACCATAACTTCAGAATTAAGAAGTCTTTTTTAGTTGGTGCAATTCATAATTCCTGTTAACGGAACGGTAAACAGGCGGGAAACTTTCATCTGAGAGAATCGAAAGAGATCACTCCTCATAAATTCATCAGCAATATTCAATGAAGGAAACGACACTCATGTTAAAATATAGAAAATCTGATCAGTGACTGGTTGCTGCAACACAGAATATGGGACAAACTGGAGATGAAATGTCGAAGCCCAATGCTTGTTTCTGTGAAGTCAAGAAGTTTTACTGCTTCCCACATCCCAAAGTATTTGTTCTCTGTGAGCATTCATTTACTTAACATTTCAACTGGAAAACCAAACAATGTGACTGCAACTTTCCTGTGTGAATTTCAGTGGTGGAATTTTTCATCCGTGTCGTCAATTCGCGAACATTATCAGTCAGAGAAACAAAATCACACACAGTCGCTGGTAAATTACTCCAACATTTTAGTCGCGAATTCGTTACTGTCGTAACCACTGTATAAACCGGAAGTCTGGAGTCTACCATCTCCTAACAATGGAGCATTCACAACACCTCGAATAAAGAAGAAGCAACAACTATTTGAAAATTACACGTCCAGTCAATTGTTTGGGTGTGGTTTGTGTGAATGGAAATGTATGTATCATCAATATGTCTATTCACTGTTCACACCACGACAAGTTTCCATAGGCGCATTTTGAATGTTATTCATTATTCTTTTTCTGATATGTCCGTCAAGTTTTCATTCATTTGTTTCATTTCATTTCATGTGCATACTTCTAGTGATAAAATTGTTCTCTCCGTGATATTTGTTGTTGTGCGTGAGTTACTTATTGCACATTTACACAGTCAGGGCTTCTGGTTTCATGTCCTATATGATTTGCTTTGCATTTGAAATGCTTACTTGGGACCCATTGTAGAGGTTATTTCAGAGTCAAGGTATGACATGTTTGCTACTTACATCTCTGACTTTTCACTTTCATTATTCAAAGCACAGTTTTGTTCGACGAGGAAAAATTTCTCCTGAGCATCTTCACTTTCAAGCTGTACGGTCGTATTTATATGGCATGAAATGGCGTTAAGTTTGCATTTTGATTCTATTTGTTGACAAATGCACCTATACAAGGTTTATTGAAATAGGCATGGACACTCGTGTCTAAATTTCCCACAAAGCAGTAGGAAAGTTTGGTAAATGTTAACTGACCAGAAACAATGTTATTTGGCTTACACGACACATCAGAGAATTAATAGACTCCTCTTATTACTCGGTGGAAGCACGATCACTACAGATACGAATCCAGATGTGTTTATTCACAAAATAACAACTGATCATCATATCAGAGGAGAATATTCATCGTCGAATATGAAACTGAGAGGACGATAGACAAATTAGATGTGCTATGATTATTATCCCAAGTACTCTCTTTACTGACTGACTTGAGCCAACTTGAACATGTAAATCCATCAGTATATACAATTATACATATTAGTTAGTGTTAAACAAGCACAGAGTGGCAAATAGATAGCTATAGGCATTATCTATTCAAAAGTATTATATCCAAGATTCAGTATTTCAAAGGCAAATAATTGCAATGGTCTTTTGCTACCTTCTTGGCAAGATATTCCACAAAAATAAGAGTTTTAGGTAACTATGTAAATGTAACGTATTAATCGAAAAGCGCGTGACACGAACAACAATTTCCTCGTGTATATGATGTGCTTCACACACCACCTTATTATTATGCAGAGTGATTTTGTGGGAATGATTATATGTTTTGGGAGAAATGAATGTTTCGTATTCTTTGGTGGACAGGGAAATAGAAACGAACCCTTTTTTCTGAGGAAATGAGGTGGTGAGAAATGTTTGTGTAATTTTAGCGAAGTGGTTCATTCTGATGGGGCATAAAACTACTTAGAATTTTAAAACAAGAGATTCATTGAAGATACACTTTTCGACGAATTCATTATCAAGTTGCACATTTGTGTATATATAGATATATACGACTTCTCTAAATAATAATGTGAAGTGAGGAAAAATATTTGTTATTATAAGTGTATTGAAACACAAATGATTATACCTAATGAAGCGCATAAAATAATCTCTTTCTAAGAGACGACTACTGAATAATTTGTAAGTAGTTCACTTCGTGTACGAATTACACCAGTGGTCTTGTCACGTTTAAATGACTGAATATGGAAGGGGTGAAATTTTCTCAGTGGCTTCATTTCCAAGCTGTAATTCTACTACCTTGATGATCAGAGTCACACAAAAATGCATGCAGTTTGATTACGTCAACCATTCTCCTATTTCTCTTTTTCTCCTTAGAAAATTTAATCTTTTCATATGAGTAATACTGGCACTCCCACTTTTTCGCTATTTCATAACAACATATTTTCCGTAGTAAGGTAGACTAGTTTAACTTTGTTCCTACCGGAAAATTGTGGACACTATTCTCAAGAATATTCACCTAATTTTCCTGTAAATAGACAATCCTTTAACTATGAATAATTTAACAACCTACTACATCCTCAATTTATGTTAATCTCAGTTAATGTTAGATACTTCTTGTCATCGTGATGAAAGTATGTTCATATCCTTAATGCAATTCACATTTGTTTTAATTTTCAGTTTATACGGAACTGAGAGGAATCCTGGAAATAGTAACAGATGAGTTCATATTATCTTGATATATATGTCGTTCTTACTTTGATCAAGTTTATTGATAGTAAGAATTTTATGAAGATTCAAAAGAGACATCAGAGTATCAGACAACTGACGCGATCAAACATATTCACTGTCACATCACCAATCTTTCCAGTGAAGGGAATTCACTATAATTCATTTCGAGGTATTATCAGAACTTTTGTGTTTGTCTTCGAAGTAACATGTTGCATGTGATTTAAGTGTGAGGATTTAAGCAGTCAGCAGAGCGCAGATGAATACTTTTCCCACTCCAGTTACAAGATTTCATTCACACAACAACACCTTAAGTTTCCCTTCCACTCTATGGCGTACTTAAAATTGGTTACTGTATTAACATGCATGAGATAGTAATACATGTCTGTTCTTATATAAAACCTGCATATCATTGGGATATATATATATATATATATATATATATATTAGAAAATGTGAGAATTTAGCCTGGATTCTATATATGATCTTGAAATCATGGTCAGGGTTGACAGAGTGACAGAAGTCGATCAGGTGTTCCGGAATAAAGCTTCTCGCACACTTCCTTTCTATGGTTATAATCACAAACATTTTAATTGCATTTCATACTACTATTATTATTATATCACGTATTCATACCTTTGACCTAATTCCCTCACCGGATATAATTTCTTAAGAACCATATATATACGATTGTACAGCTTGATAATAAATTCGTTGAAAAGAGTCTCTTCGCTGAATATTGTGTTCTTAATGCTAAAATATGAATTATTAATTTATTTGCATATTCACTGTCATAATTCTTCACATGTTCATCATTACCTAACCTACTTTATAATTCTTGTAGGATATTTCTTTCATGAATATCACTGCGTATACTGATTTCTTTTTATTTATTTGTACATATGTGGACCGAATGAGTGATTTTATTGAAGCTAACTGCCTTTTCTTCATCAGTTATGCCACTATCATATTTAATACTAATTAATTCATTTCACACAGATATTCATCGTTCTTCTCTCTTATGACCGCATTCGTATGTTACACCAAGAAGCGACAATTCCGTCACATATTCATTTATAATTCATTGAATAAGAATTGATGAAAACATCAGTTTAATTGTAAATTTAACTCCAGAAATGAAACATAACTGAATGAAGCAGGCAGTTTTCGTTGTCATCCATCATTAAAGACTTCTGAATCAGGAAGTTGTCGAGACAGCATTTCTAACTGTGATGATGTACAAAATGTACTCTGTGAAATTAATCGAACTCCACGGTTTAGAAAATGACAGTCATCAGTGGACATTATAACTTGTACCTGGAATATATGCGCTCTATCAGTCTTGCATCTGCTTCAGAAAGGAAACAACTGAAAAGCCTCCCGATTTCACTTTTAAAGACTTCAAACAATTATTCCTAAAAATAAATTTGAATAAAGAAAGAACGACAAATGTACCAGGATAATCTGAGCTGATATTTGTATTTTTATTATTTCGTGGATTCTTCTCAACTGATTACAACCGAAACAATACCAAAATTATAATTTAAATTCCACTTTTCGTAGGTTATTTTTGAAACTCACACGTGCACCCTTGTCATAAAAAAGTAAATAAAGTAAAGTAAATAAATAAAGTTATAACACGAAGCTTTGTTCAGTCTTTTCTGCAAAAATTTGTAAGACATTCATTTTGATGTGGGAAAAGTAACATTGGGACAGTAACGGTGGAGACGGCATGTGTTTTACAGCAGTATCACATATTTGCTTTTGTGTGGCTGAAGACATCTAGTAATACACCGATGTAGTATTTCACCCAATTACATTTCCTTCAGAATAATTATTCACATTCTTCTGAAGTCCAATATTACATATTACTTGCTGATACCAAGCGACCAGAGTGACTCGTCTCATTGTGACATATATTATCTCCTTGGAAGGATGATTGAATGTTACAGTGATTTTACATTTGTCGCTGACAAAGAGATGTAGAATATTAGTGGGAAGCAGATGTATTCGGCGCGTCGGTGGCATAGTGGTTAGGACGCTCGCTGACCATGCACATGGTCCGGGGTGCGATCTCCGGCCGACGCACTCCTTTACCCCGCTAAGCCAGAAATAACGCTGGTGAAGAGAAAAGGTTGGGCGTGAGGCTAGCAACACCATCCTGTAAAATAAACACTGCTACAGAAACTTCAAGCCACAAGCTTGAAGCCCTATTTTCCACTGGGGAAAGTGAAGGAATAAAAGATGTATTCAGCAAGAAGGTGACAACTGGAGAGAGACATGACCCATGCATTTCAGTGCCTGTTACCACTGAACAAACGAATCTAGTTACACAATTAACTTTCAAACTGCATAGAGTTTATGTGAAATGTATTCAGATTATGTTCCCAAGAAAAATGATGATCCAACTTTTATTCGGAATCAAGCAAAACATTTAAATCTTCCAACAAGTGTGAAAAATAAAAATCCTTTTTGCACTTTCTGGCTTTAGTTATCGAATTTCACACATGAAAGACGTTAAATGCAGAGATCGACTGAATTCACACTGAGTGATGAATGAAGTGTAATTCGCTGGTTAAAGTATGAAACAGGGATATCCTATAAGAAGACTTCCTGACATTGAGAAGCAGTGATTCAAAAACTAATTAATTTCAACTTTTGTAGTTCTTTGATTTTTCAATATCTTATAGACTTTTAAGGAAAACTGATATCTCCATTGATTTTGTGTAAATTTCAATTTAGATGACTACACATTAAACAGTGTGTGTGGTCCAAATAGTCTAATGGAAATGTATGGTGCAATAATATTGCTTTCTTGAATGGAGAAAGCCTAATGAAATAATTATTTCTTTACCTTTTCATAACTTTCGTTCTTCTCAACGATTCTCTGAAATGCATTTCAGAGTCCTGTATTACTTATTTTACCAGTTCACTTTTGTTATAATACTATATTTCGTATTATTTGCATGAGATTGGCTTACAGATGCTTTGAGTTGACATAATTAAAAAGATTTTAAGAAATATTGTCTTTCGCCATTACATAACAAATATTCTATCTCATATTATTGAAACGACTTTACAGTTTCCTGTAAAATATATGACATTATATTGTTGAGCTATTAAACGTGTGGACCTATACGAAAAGTCAAATGTCCCGATCTTAACAACTATGCGAACACGGAATATTTAAATTCTAAAATTGATCCTGCAAGATTAGTTGTAGAAGACATAACGAATTACACCAATAATTGCCGAGCTCCTTTAAAAAATGTGGCACTAGGTTTCTGCCCATAAGAGTCACTATGTTTATTTTTTTATTTATTTTGATTTACAGCTTGATTCCACACCGTATTTTCAGTACAAGTGTGGAATTTTCAGCATGGATATCGGTAGCCCAAATTCAGGCCGACCATAGATATCGGGTGTGCGTCGGCAGGGGATCGAACCTCGGAGCATGTGCATGGTGGGCGAGAGTCCTAACCACTGTGCCACCGACGCATGCATCCGAATGCTGAACATTCGTTACGAGTGAAACTTGCCCTGTTTGCCATAAAATGGTGCAATGTTAGTAAATCTACATCCATCACTTACAAACAGACACTCAATCAGTAGGTGTGGTTTGAATTGTCTTATTTCAAATGTGATTCTTCTCCGGGCTATCAAACTGATAGATAAATCACTAAATGTGTATTCGAAAGATTGAATAAGTAGAATTAGGATGATTTACCCCGTGTTTTTGTGATGACTGCTGTGAAATGGAAGCATTTCAGTTTAATTAATAACAGTAATAGGTTTATTCTCTGTGATGCGCACTGTGGAATTGTCAGTCTGTCGTTTCTATAATGTCTATTAATTTCTCATGATTTACGAATAAAGCCGTCTGACACTTTTACACAATATTTCCCGAATTCCGTGCAGCATCAAACTGATCACAACATTTCGCCTTCATTTCCTTCGACAAATGCATAGAAATAAAAGAACATAGAAGTCAGACTACATTTCCTGAAATCCTTATCTTTTAATTCCACTTCTTTTCAACGCATATTCATCCTTACTACTTCTGTGTTGGTTAAGCACCTGCAAAACTAGCCCTGGTTTCCGTGAGGTTGTTCACGAGATATTAGAATGAACGAATTGAGATGAATCAAACTTCATGAAGAATCAGCAGTCGCTTAAGAAGAATGATATTATAGCTAACTTTATTCATCCGTTCATCTTTAATATCTTATGCGAACTTAGTCACAAACTATGTTTCATGAGTAAACGAAGTCGAGAAGACGAAATCTATAATATATTCAATAACTGAAAGCACAAATGAGATTTCGAAAATAAAATGATTGACGCATTTTGTATATTGTCTTTCAGTGCGATCATTTCCGACTGAACAAACGCACAAAACGTAGTGTGTTCACTAAATGATACAAGCGCTTACATGTAATACTGCGTTTTCCGCAACATTTTGCTGCAAGAAGTGAAATTAAAACAAAAATCAGAATTGTCATCTATGCTCGAAGCAAAAGTCAGTTCAAATTCTGAATTCAATTTGAAGGCAGTAAAACATTTGAATGGTTTTCCTTGACATTCATATTATTCGTCATTAAACGAGTCATACATGTACGCATAAGACGTTAAAATCCATTTGCATTTGATATAGTCTCCTGAAGAAGTTTGAGTGACTGCATATAATACGTCGAATGATCCATTCGTCAATAACTTACTAAACACTCGAATTGACAAACCAATTTCTGAACTTATTATGCTTCTTGTACATCAGGTGTTATTCATGTTCAACACACCAGTTTCTCGAACTTATCATCTATGAGGGATTCTCATAATTCATATTGATCATTCATTTGTATTAACTCAGAGGATTGAAATAAGCCTTTTGCTACAAAACCCAAAATAGCATTTCGTGAAACATGAATAAATTCACTGGAATACAAGACTGAACTTCACACAATAAACATACCACCTGACGTACTAGGCGAATTCTACAATTGTTTAACACAGAAGTGAATTAGAGTCGACAGTTAAAATCAATCTGTCGTCTTAAAATGGAGAATACATGCAATATGTTTGCTCTCGTAGATTTTTGAGATTATGAATTCGAAACTGAAATAATGACATAGTGTTTAACTTGTTTCTATTTGACACAGGAATTTCATTGATGACAACTGGCTGTGACTCAATGTGACTTGTCATTTTGAATGTTTTCAATATGTCCACCGAAACACGAATTGGTTTCAATAGATTGGGGAACATTTCTTGGACTCTTTGTTGAAAATCCCAAAGCATAAAAGGTTCATCTTTTCTTTGTTTGATTTAAACATCTCGTGTTTTGGAGATGAAACAGTTCTCTACTCCTTGACCAGATTATTTTCACCTGAGAATGTTTTCACTTTGCATTTGCTAAATCATAGACTTATCACTAGATTCACATATCACCCAGTAAGCAACTTGCCCTTGTGCAGTTGAAATTCGTCTAAATTGGGAGTAAGCCTCGCTTAAATAAAACTTGAAATAATTGGTGTATATGATTGAAATATTATTTGTCTACCACATACATTGATAATACTATAACATCTATGCAATTCATCTTTTAGTGAATCCAAGTGTCAGTGCAGTTTATCCCTCTCTGAAATATCTACATGTATATGTATATATATATATATGAAACAAATCAACGATAACTTGTGAAAAGAGCAATAATGTTGTAAACATAATAAAGAAAGAGGAAGGAAGGTTCCATACGACTTTCAATCAATTATTCAACACAATTATTTTGAAATGTTTTATTTAGAATTTGAGGAGGAGAATGAAAAATGGGAGGAGCCTTACACACTGTTAACTGCAAGTGGAGGAGAGCAGAGAATATGAGTGAAGTATTCGATAAATAAATGCGTCTCGTTTGAACTCTATGAAAACAGGACTATGAAAGTCCAAATGAGGTATTATCAAAGTAATTTGCATGATGGGAAAAACTATCTACATTCAACTTAGTTTTACTGAAAGTGTCTGAAGTGTGGATAAATATTTCGGTGGTAAGATGAACCAAAAGTAACCTTCAGGAATGAATAATACAGTTTCAGCTATCTTAAAGCTTAAGCTCAAAAACATGGAAGTTATAAATGTCCAGTGAATCTTAAAATATCTTTTGTGAAATAAGTCGTCAGGACGTTGATAGAATGACTCACCTAAACTCGGAGCCTGCAACGAAGCCATTACAATAACAAATATTGCAATAAAGTAAGTTGCTGAGTACGTTGTATTCAGTTGTGGTTAAAGAATCACTATTCGAATGCCTTTATAAACATTTTCAGTTATTGCTGATACCCAATGGAAACTGAGATTAAATGACGTGTGGATGTAAAACACACAATTTGTTTATTAATTTTTAACTTCCATTATCTCTCAAAAACACGTAAACAGTCCTTACAACACAAACACAAACACAAACGAATAAGTACATTCATGTCTATAGATCTTATTTACCCAGGTAACTAGTGGTGCATTAATATTACAATTACTCATTCTGTTGCGTTTCTCCAGTTATTTATCATTATGTTATTTTAGGATGCTTTTATGTACGCTTCGCTATTAAACGACAACGAATGAAGGAATATGGTCTACATAAAGAGGTTGTTGGTGTTGTTGTTGTTGTCTTACTCGCCAACATCTCGACATATTCACTAACTGAGTCAAATGTTTTTTAATTGTATGACGTTTCTTATAAAAAAAATGGCCTCTCGAAGGCTTTCTCAAAACGCTGTTCATTTTCGCCTAAAATTTCACGTATCTGTAGTTTTTCTTTAAATATAGTCAATGTAAAGTTAATGTTTTGTACAAATGTGTTGAACAACTGTGATAGCCTCAACCAGTTTGCTTTAATTTCGAAAACACTCAAACAAGCACATTTACTACCCACATGTAAAAACTGGTCTTCAGTATATTCGACGTACAACTTTCTTTGTTTGCGATAACAGCTGCTTACCCAACTGGTGTAGTATTCATGGTAAAGCATTCGACATACACACTTTCCTCTAGCAGTTGCATCATCTAATACGAAATGAATTTTTCGGAGGTCGGTTACAAGTATTCCGCGTGACGGACATGTTTAGTTTATTTCATGGGTAGATGGATAGATAGGTGTGTGGGTAGACAGGTAGATTCTAAACTTGCATTGCGAAACTCAGAGTGAATGAGAAATCTTTGTCTGCGAAGTATCGTACGATTTATTTTGATTAAGAGATTATTCAATTTCGCTGTCAGTCACCCTATCAAAGTAGCCAGCCATAGATGAGGTGACCTACATCCCACCACCTACGAAAATATTTGCATACAATTATTCTGGTATTCTCACTTTGAATTCACGCGGCTTAATATCTGAGTACACAACGAGAAAGTCATAAGTCTTTTCAACTTTCTCTGTATTATAACCGCATGAGTTGACGTTTACTCCCCCTCAGTAGCATCTGTCTATTCCGAGTTCATTAGACAAATATTTCATCATTATTGTAAACACTGAAATCTATTGTTTTTGAATAATAAGGAGTTGCTTCATTTCTTCATTGTTATTTCTCCGCTAACATCTGAGCTGAATGAAACGGATAGCCTTGAGCATCCAATTATTCTGTGTGTTTCATTTCTTCACATATTTTGCTTTACTCTGAATATTCTAGAGTTTTGGTTTACTGTGATTTCACCACTTTGGTTTTACAAAATCTCAGGGTGTATAATAATTCCAGCGACAACTTAAGTGATCACACTTCATTTACTGAGTTTCATCAACATAGTTGACTCAGTTCCATTGCGAAATACTACAGTGAATGAACACAAGATTAGAACTGCGTTTACAGACGGCATCAACTGAAAATGGAAAGAGTGAATACCCAGTGGAAAGAATAAATTATACGGAATGCTGAAGATTTCATCAATGGAAGGAATTATGAAAGAATAGGGAGATGTACTGCACGAGAGAATAATGTAATAAGTCATCATTAGTTCCTAAAAGAATAATGGTGAAGACTACAGTATAAAGCACCTGAAGGACAGTATAATGTAATACGGCATAGTAGAAACAGGATTTACATGGAAATAGCTTACTGATAACTGTTAGAAAAGCAATAACTTGACTGATAACTTCAACGTTGCCACTCTTCCCATAATATGGAATTTATATACTTGTATATAGAGATATATACAAGCATATAGATATAAGCAAAAATATAGTCCAATATTACTGAATAAAATCAATCAGTTACAGGATACAAAGATAGAATCGAGATCTTTCCTGGGTGATTACTGGCAAAGACACTTCCAAGAAAATCCCTTCACAAGTTAAACTCTACGTCTGCATCAAAGTAAGACATGGAGAAAATGAAGAATACGCAGAGCGACGTGAAACAGGGCTATAATGAACAAGGTTAGTAAATGTCGTGTCAAAATCTGTGAAAAACAGCTAAGGCAGATGTTGTAATGGGATTTGTGAGTTGAAGACCAGTTAGGCTACTGATTTTTACAAAGTAGTAAAATTTTGAAAACACAAAAAATAATGTTAACAATTCATAATATGGCCTGGTATGACAAGAAAATGTCGTCAGGATGATTATGGAGACAATATTTAGGACAGGTATTGCAATGAGATATATACTAAAAATGAATAAATCCAGTGCGCGTGTAAGGAGCCTCCTTTGAAAACTGAATTCATTCTCAAAGCAGTATTTGGATTCTCTTACAACCTCTATGAATCCATTACTGCACTGAGTTTGACTTGTATTATATTTAGTGAAATGACATCTGAAATACCAAACCTTATATACAGTTGTAATTAAAACCATAACTTCAGAATTAAGAAGTCTTTTTTAGTTGGTGCAATTCATAATTCCTGTTAACGGAACGGTAAACAGGCGGGAAACTTTCATCTGAGAGAATCGAAAGAGATCACTCCTCATAAATTCATCAGCAATATTCAATGAAGGAAACGACACTCATGTTAAAATATAGAAAATCTGATCAGTGACTGGTTGCTGCAACACAGAATATGGGACAAACTGGAGATGAAATGTCGAAGCCCAATGCTTGTTTCTGTGAATCATGCCGGGTTTCAATGTAAGATATAATGTTATAGACACATTTCATAAGTGAGGAACCCATCGTTACTTTAGGCATCTCGAGAAATCCACGGGGATAAATGAATACCTTAAATTATTTCAATATTGAATGAGCAAATCCAGTGTACAAGCCAAATGTAAACCACCTAAATTAAACTGAATTCGAGCCATTAGGCGACAAATACTGAGTGCTCGAGAAGAATGATGAAAATTTGAGGGATAAGTGAGGATCTTTCTGAACAGCTAAAACTTACTGGATCAGTTACTCCTCAACCCTGTATCCTTCAAAACAACACGAATCCAGTCTACCATTTCGACCAGTTCTGGATATATTCAGCTTACAACACCATCCAATTGTTAAGTGGTCCTCGGAGTTGTTAGAGATTGTAAGGAGACAACAATGTATATACCCTTCTCCAGTTACTGTTGAATTTTTTTGTTTCCTTCACGTTCCCCAGAGGAACATAGGGCTCCAAGCTAGTGGCTTGAAGTTTCTGTAGAAGTGTTTATTTTACAGGATGGTGTTGCTAGCCTCAAGCCCAACCTTTCCTCTTCACCAGCATTATTTCTGGCTTAGCGATGTAAAGGAGTGCGTCGGCAGGGGAGTGAACCCCGGACCATGTGAATGGTCGGCGAGCGTCCTAACCGCTATGCCACCGACGCACACTGTTGAATTAATTGCCTGCAAAAGAGAAATGAATGCTAATCAAAAACCATTGTGCCAACGAGCACGAAACCAAGGTCCAAGGCTTTCTGCCGATAGCCTACAACCATCAAATATCAACAATTCAAAGTGCACCGTGATGGTGAGCCACATACACTGGTGGCCACGTTGCAGACTTGACTGGATAGAATTCAGTCTGCACCAAACAAAGGACCATACACATTACACTAGCTAGTAACTAACTAGAGTCCAATCAAAGAATGTTATTGCTGCACGTAGAGTTTCTATTTATCGACTTACCACTGACACAAACAATCTCTTTTCCGTGAAAATAATAGGATGATAGTGGCATGAGTATTGGGTTAGCATCCTCATATCTAAATGGGATTACCTAGACTCGTCTCTTCACCCACTTCTAGCAGACTCTTCATGTCTAGTTAGGAAAACAGAATCTCACTATTGACATTCGGCAGAATAGTGCTGTAGAGAATGGATATTTACTGAATTCTTATAATTCGTCAAATAGTGATTCTCATTTTAATTTTGTGTAACTATAATTTATTAGACGTGGAGTCCAGAAATTTTACTGCTTCCGATATCCCGAAGTATTTGTTCTCTGTGAGCATTCATTTACTTAACATTTCAACTGGAAAACCAAACAATGTGACTGCAACTTTCCTGTGTGAATTTCAATGGTGAAGTTGATCACTCATGTCTTCAATTCGCGAACATAATCAGTCAGAGAAGCAACATCACACCCAGTATCTGGTGAATTACTCCAACATTTTAGTCGAGAATTCGTTACTGCCGTAACCACTGTATAAACTGGAAGTCTGGAGTCTACCATCTCCTAACAGCGGAGCATTCACAACACTTCCAATAACGAAGAAGCAACAACTATTTGACAATTACACGTCCAGTCAAATGTTTGGGTGTGGTTTGCATGGATGGAAATTTCTGTATCATCAATATGTCTATTCACTGTTCACACCACGACAAGTTTCCATAGGCGCATTTTGAATGTTATTCATTATTCTTTTGCTTGCATCTCCGTCAAGTTTTCATTCATTTGTTTCATTTCATTTCACGTGCATACTTCTAGTGATAAAATTGTTCTCTCCGTGATATTTGTTGTTGTGCGTGAGTTACTTATTGCACATTTACACAGTCAGGGCTTCTGGTTTCATGTCCTATATGATTTGCTTTGCATTTGAAATGCTTACTTGGGACGTATTGTGGAGGTTATTTCAGAGTCAAGGTATGACATGTCTTTTACTTACATCTCTGACTTTTCACTTTCATTATTCAAAGCAAATATCAGGTAGTCTAATCGATTGGTTTCCTACAGGTTTTGAGACAATTCTTGTCGAAACATCACGCATTATTGTAGTAGGCTAACATGCACTAGACTTAACACAACTGATTGTCATTGGAATTAGGATTTATGCCAATTAATTCATATGGAAAGGTACAGTTTTGTTCGGCGAGGAAAAATTTCTCCTGAGCGTCTTCACTTTCAAGCTGTATGGTCGTATTTATATTGCGTGAAATGGCGTTAAGTTGCATTTTGATTCTATTTGTTGACAAATGCACCTATACAAGGTTTATTGAAATAGGCATGGACACTCGTGTCTAAATTTCCCACAAAGCAGTAGGAAAGTTTGGTAAATGTTAACTGACCAGAAACAATGTTATTTGGCTTACACGACACATCAGAGAATTAATAAACTCCTCTTATTACTTGGTGGAAGCACAGTCACTGCAGATACGAATCCAGATGTGTTAATTTTTACAAAATAACAACTGATCATCATATCAGAGGAGAATATTCATCGTCGAATATGAAACTGAGAGGACTATAGACAAATTAGATGTGCTATGATTATTATCCAAAGTACTCTCTTTACTGACTGACTTGAGCCAACTTGAACATGTAAATCCATCAGTATATACAATTATACATATTAGTTAGTGTTAAACAAGCACAGAGTGGCAAATAGATAGCTATAGGTATTATCTATTCAAAAGTATTAAATCCAAGATTCAGTGTTTCAAAGGCAAATAATTGCAATGGTCTTTTGCAACCTATTTGGCAAGATATTCCACAAAAATAAGAGTTTTATGTAACTATGTAAATGTAACGTATTAATCGAAAAGTGCGTGACACGAACAAACATTTCCTCGTGTATATGATGTGCTTCACACACCACCTTATTATCATGGAGAGTGGTTTTGTGGGAATGATCATACGTTTTGGGTGAAACGAATGCTTCGTATTCATTGGTGGACAGGGAAGTAGAAATGAAACCTGTTTTTTCTAAGGAAATGAGGTGGTGAGAAATGTTTGTGTAACTTTAGGGAAGTGGTTCATTCTGATGGGGCATAAAACTACTAAAATTTTAAAACAAGAGATTCATTGAAGATATTCTTTTCGACGAATTCATTACCAAGCTGCATATTTGTGCATATATATATATATACATAGATGTATACGAATACATATATACGACTTCTTTGAATAATGATAATGTAAGGTAGGGAATAATATTTGTGATTATAATTGTATGAAAACACTAAGCGAAAGATTATACCCTATGAAGCGCATAAAATAATCTCTGTATAAGAGACGACTACTGAATAATTTGTAAGTAGTTCATTTCGTGCACGAATTACACCAGTGGTCTTGTCACGTTTAAATGACTGAATATGGAAGGGGTGAAATTTTCTCAGTGGCTTCATTTCCAAGCTGTAATTCTACTACCTTGATGATCAGAGTCATCCAAAAATGCATGCAGTTTGATTACGTCAACCATTCCCCTATTTCTCTTTTTCTCCTTAGAAAATTTATTTCGTTTCACATAAGTATTACTGGCACTCCCCCTTTTTTGCTATTTCATAACAACATATTTTCCGTAGTAACGTAGACTAGTTTAACTTTGTTCCTACCGGAAAATTGTGGACACTATTCTCAAGAATATTCACCTAATTATCCTATAAATAGACAATCCTTTTAACTATGAATAATTTAGCAATCTACTACAACCTCAATTTATGTTATTATCAGTTAATATCAGATACTTCTTGTCATCGTGATGAAAGTGTGTTCATAGCCTTAATGCAATTCACATTTGTTGTAATTTTCAATTTATACGGAACTGAGAGGAATCCTGGAAATAGTAACAGATGAGTTCGTATTATCTTGGTATATATGTCGGTCTTACTTTGATCAAGTTTATTGATAGCAAGAATATTATGAAGATTTCAAAGGGACATTAGTCTATCAGACAACTGACGTGATCAAACATTTTCACTGTCACATCACCAATCTTTCCAGTGAAGGGAATTCACTATAATTCATTTCGAGGTATTATCAAAATTTTTGTATTTGTCTTCGAATTGACATGTTGCATGTGATTTATTCACAAAATAACAACTGATCATCATATCAGAGGACAATATTCATCGTGAATATGAAACTGAGAGGACAATAGACAAATTAGATGTGCTATGATTATTATCCCAAGTACTCTGTTTACCTAAACTTGACACGAACAACAATTTCCTCGTGTATATAATGTGCTTCACACACCACCTTATTATTATGCAGAGTGGTTTTGTGGGAATGAGTATATCAGTATATATATAAGATTCGATACAGGTTAAAAACTAGTTAGCGTAATATGTCTAGCCCTTTGCTCGGCGCAGATGGACTTCAGTCGGTCAGGTTTGCAATGTGACCACCAGGATAGGTGGCTCACCATCACGGCGCACTTTGAATTGTTGATATTTGATGGTTGGAGGCGATCGGCAGAAAGCCTTCAACCTTGGATTCGCGCTAGTTGGCATAATCGTTTGTCATTTGTATTCATTTCTCTTTTGCAGCTAATGAATTCAAAAGTAACTGGAGTAGGGTATCTACATGATTGTCACCTTACAAGCTCTAACAACTCGGAAGGCCATTGATCATTTAGGTGGTGTTGTAAGCTGAAATATATATTCAGAACTGGTGGGGATGACACACCAGGTTTGTGCAGGTTTGCAAGAACCTAAAGTTGAGAAATCATTGATACAGTCGGTTTTAGCTGTTCAGAAAGATCTTCACTTATCCCTTAAATGTCTTTCATTGTTCTTTTAGGATTTCTCATTTGTTGCTGAATTGCCTCATTCCTTCATTTCTCGTTACTCAACTCAGAAAATCTGTTGTCGTCTGAAATCACGGTTGAACTTTCGTTGATGATACATAAATTCCTATTCACGGGGACCACTCCCATATCCTCACATGAACGAGTAATTATTCAATATTTGCTGCTTCTTAGTTCTCGCAGATGCTGTTTACGCTGCTTTGTTAGGCCGTAATGGACTTCAGATTTCGAGTTGAGATACTGGTGACAGCAGTGGGAAGTTGTCGACTTGAATTGTTGGAGTTCTGCGTGAGATATTGAGGTGATATCTCTCATTTGACTGATTCGATTCTCGAACTGAACACCTGTGTGGAGACTGTCGGCAATCAGATTCACACCACATAATTTCCAAACCGAGAATAGATCTTCTAGTTGTAATGTGGTTGAAGTAACTGAAGAGTGACTGGGTGAAAATTCATTAGGATCGATGGGCGGCTTTCTCTCGACTAAGAAGGATTCCAGGCTTCTCTTCATGTTTGATTGGACATTCTTGGTTCGTTTATTCTTCACGATGATGTGGAATGCTTTGAGGTTTTCTTCACGATTTGCCTGATACAACCATTTCTTTGTGTGGAAATATAGAAATTTTAGTCCCTAGTGCGTGGCTCTCATCAGATACCATTAATTCATGAATTTGTGTTATTGGCTTTGCAAATATTTCAGATATTCAGTTTATTGATCCTACTGTAATCCATTGCCAGTACCATTGTTTCGATTTCATGTAGGCATTCTTTTTGTGAATAACACTAATTCATTCATTATGATGTATATGCAGCTTCTGATGATGACGTTATGGAAAAGATTATTCTTTGTTCAGTAACCACCCTTTTATATCTCTTGGTTTAGGGTAATCTGGTTATATTCGGTATTTGATTATCAGTAATTTATGACTATTCATATGACATTTCCATCTGTGCACTGGAATTCGTTTGCCTATGCATCCTGCCTTTTCTAATGGAGGGCATGGATCACCAAGGTATATTTTTCCCGTGAATTTTCCTTGAAATACTATAGTAATGAGTATGCTGAAAGGTCATGAAAATGGCTATGAAGATCACATATTATCAAACCTTGACATCACACCTTTTATTACTTGTACAGCAGTTTGGTATGTAGTCTTCCTGAGTCGTTTCTTTCTCTCTCACTGAAAATCTATTCATGTCAGCAAACCAGCATTCTCTGTTTGATCAGATTTATTGTAAGTTATGTTTCATTTTTGGATGCTCCATCTTCAGAGTTGATCCACTGTCAATAGGATTCAATTTGATTTGGAATAAACCTATGAAAACATCAAAAATTTTTGCACCTCCTAGAGAAATGTTACTCGTTCAACTCCATTGGTGGTGTTCTGCTTCTTACTTGTAGATTTAATTGCGGTGTTTTCTCGAGAAACAAAGAAGATTCGAAGGAGTTTTGAGTAGTGCAAAACACTGTCATTGCGGAGATTTCTCCAATTCCATTAGCAGTTTATGAAGTCACAACTTGCAAATACTTTTCAGAGAATGACCATGTTCACTCAAAACTCCTAGAAAATTGCGAATTTTGCTTCTTAAAATACACTAACATTTTCATTAAGTATTAGGAAGTATGCAGATGAGGCGAAATTTATCCAGTTAAATAGCTATTATATGCTACTTCCATCACATTTTTCACAGACGTATTCTGAAAATTCACTGGAAAAATGAGGTGAGTTACACCTGAAAATCTTACCAGTTTTCATTGTGGTTGATTCAATAAATATTCGTTTGATCAAAATATATGTGTACTAGTGTAGTAGTATCACTGGACATAGAATTCCGGCTTCTTTGTTCCTTACTGGGTGTGGAAATTAAATGCTTCAACTAAATGAATTAAAGTTTTTGAGTTACCTGTTTTGACATATAACTTCTAAACTCCAATCAACATGTTCATGCTTTCCACCTGACTCAATATTTTTTGACAAGGACTTCTCGGAGAACACGATTCAACATATTTCACTTCACAGAAACATATAAACTGATAGATTCTCAAAACGATGGACATAAACACCACGCTATAATTTATGGATTGTTGAACTAGACTAAGACCTGAATATACTAGGCGTAAGCAGGTTGTTGTGCTCTCTTCCAATCCACAATACCTAATTTGTCACTGTGATGTAGTACAAGAAGGTCTCCTTATTAAACTTTCAGTCTAACAAAACTTCGGTCTGTCTTCCCTGTTAGATTCATTTCACTACAATCCATCATTTGTGTATTTGCATAGTTACTGTAATAATTCTTCACATGTTCATCATTACCTAACCTACTTTATAATTCATATGAACTGTGATCAAGAAGTTCGGACCAGATTGCCGAACGAAACGTTGGAATTGATCATTTCAATTTCGCTGAGATTTTACAAATATCATTTTATAAATGTCTACTTTATAATTCTTGTAGGATATTTCTTTCATGAATATCACTGCGTATACTGATTTCTTTTTATTTATTTGTTCATATGCAGACCAAATGAGTGATTTTATTGAAGCTAACTGCCTTTTCTTCATCAGTTATGCCACTATAATATTTAATACTAATTAATTCATTTCACACAGATATTCATCGTCCTGCTATTTCACGACTGCATTGGTATGTTACACCAAGAAGCGACAATTCCATCACATATTTATTTATTTATTTATAATTCATTGAACAAGAAGTGATGAAAACATCAGTTTAATTGTAAATTTAACTCAAGAAATGAAACATAACTGAATGAAGCAGGCAGTTTTCGTTGTCATCCATCATTAAAGACTTCTGAATCAGGAAGTTGTCGAGACAGCATTTCTAACTGTGATGATGTACAAAATGCACTCTTTGAAATTAATCGAACTCCACGGTTTAGAAAATGACAGTCATCAGTGGACATTTTAACTTGTACCCGGAATATATGCGCTCTGTCAGTCTTGCATCTGCTTCAGAAAGGAAACAACTGAAAAGCCTCCCGATTCCACTTTTAAAGACTTCCTACAATTATTCCCATTAACAAATTTGAATAAAGAAAGAACGACAAATGTACCAGGATAATCTGAGCTGATATTTATATTTTTATTATTTCGTGGATTCTTCTCAACTGATTACAAACGAAACAATACTAAAATTATAATTTAAATTCCACTTTTCGAAGATTATTTTTGAAACTCACACGTGCACCCTTGTCATACAAAAGTAAATAAAGTAAAGTTAATAAATAAATAAAGTTGTATCACGAAGCTTTGTTCAGCTTTTTCTGCAAAAATTTGCAACACATTCATTTTGATGTGGGAAAAGTAACATTGGGACAGTAACGGTGGAGACGGCATGTGTTTTACAGCAGTATCACATATTTGCTTTTGTGTGGCTGAAGACATCTAGTAATACACCGATGTAGTATTTCACCCAATTACATTTCCTTCAGAATAATTATTCACATTCTTCTGAAGTCCAATGTTACATATTACTTGCTGATGCCAGGCAGCCAAAGTGACTTGTCTCATTGTGACATATATTATCTCCCTGGAAGGATGATTGAATGTTACAGTGATTTTACATTTGTCGCTGACAAAGAGATGTAGAATATTAGTGGGAAGCAGATGTATTCAGCAAAAAAGTGATAACTGGAGAGGGACGTGACCCATGCATTTCATTGCCTGCTACCACTGAACAAACGAATCTAGTTACACAATTAACTTTTAAACTGCATAGAGTTTATGTGAAATGTATTCAGATTATGTTCCCAAGAAAAATGATGATCCAACTTTTGTTCGGAATCAAGCAAAAACATTTAAATCTTCCAACAAGTGTGAAAGATACAAATCCTTTTTGCACTTTTTGGCTTTAGTTATCGAATTTCACACATGAAAGACGTTAAATGCAGAGTTCGACTGAATTCACACTGAGTGATGAATGAAGTGTAATTCGCTGGTTAAAGTATGAAACAGGGATATCCTATAAGAAGACTTCCTGACATTGAGAAGCAGTGATTCAAAAACTAATTAATTTCAACTTTTGTAGTTCTTTGATTTTTCAATATCTTATAGACTTTTAAGGAAAACTGATATCTCCATTGATTTTGTGCAAATTTCAATTTAGATGACTACACATTAAACAGTATGTGTGGTCCAAATAGTCTAATGGAAATGTATGGTGCAATAATATTGCTTTCTTGAATGGAGGAAGCCTAATGAAATAATGGTTTCCTTACTTAATTGAGTGTTTTTCATATTCTTTACCTCTTCATAACTTTCGTTCTTCTCATGGATTCTCTGAAATGCATTTCAGAGTCCTGTATTACTCATTTTACCAGTTCACTTTTGTTAAAATACTATATTTCATATTACTTGGATGAGATTTTATTTATTTATTTAAACGCAGAAAAACTTGGTACAATATGGCACCAAGAAAGATGCGCCACACAATAATAATAAAACAACATCGATTCAAAGTAAAAAGATAAGTAGAAAACGGATGAAGAACTTCATCTGGATGGAAGACAGTCATGTTTGACAAGTTCAAACAGTATTCGTTAACTATCACCAGGAAGGGAAGAAAGAAGGAAATTGCAACGCGTTCGCCATTGATTACGATTCTTGGCCATATCCGATAACGTTTCGAGCCATCGATTCGAGCTATCTCGCGGACCCCCAGGAAGTCGTGACGCCCCAACCGATGCTAATCTAGCACAAATATCCTTCATCCCACGACACCACGTCATGGACTGACCAACCCTCTGCCTTTTCCATCACGTCCGACGGCTAGCGAACAATTATTTGCTCATAATCATGTCAACTGTGTTTGAAACGTGATATATCAATGATCAACTCGTAAAATGCATAGAAATAAAAGAACACAGAAATCAGACTACATTTCCTGAAATCCTTATCTTTTAATTCCACTTCTTTTCAACGCATATTCGTCCTTACTACTTCTGTGTTGGTTAAGCACCTGCAAAAGTCACCTTGGTTTCCGTGAGGTTGTTCACGAGATATTAGAATGAACGAATTGAGATGAATCAAACTTCATGAAGAATCAGCAGTCGCTTAAGAAGAATGATATTATAGCTAACTTTATTCATCCGTTCATCTTTAATATCTTATGCGAACTTAGTCACAAACTATGTTTCATGAGTAAACGAAGTCGAGAAGACGAAATCTATAATATATTCAATAACTGAAAGCACAAATGAGATTTCGAAAATAAAATGATTGACGCATTTTGTATATTGTCTTTCAGTGCGATCATTTCCGATTGAACAAACGCACAAAACTTAGTGTGTTCACTAAATGATACAAGCGCTTACATCTAATACTGCGTTTTCCGCAACCTTTTGCTGCAAGAAGTGAAATTAAAACAAAAATCAAAATTGTCATCTATGCTCGAAGCAAAAGTCAGTTCAAATTCTGAATTCAATTTGAAGGCAGTAAAACATTTGAATGGTTTTCCTTGACATCCATATTATTCGTCATTAAACGAGTCATACATGTACGCATAAGACGTTATGAAATATTGCATTTGTTATAATCTCCTGCAGAAGTATGGGTGACTGCATATAATGCACCAGTTGACCCATAAATCGAAAGTATATTAAAATTCGAATTGATAAAGCAATTTCTGAACTTATTATGCTTCTTGTACACCAGGCGTTATTCATGATCAACACACCAGTTTCTCGAACTTATCATCCATGAGGGATTCTCATAATTCATATTGATCATTCATTGGTATTAACTCAGAGGATTGCAATAAGCGTTTTGCTACAAAACCCAAAATAGTATTCCGTGAAACATAAATAAATTCACTGGAATACAAGACTGAACTTCACACAATAAACATACCACCTGACGTACTAGGCGAATTCTACAATTGATTAACACAGAAGTGAATTAGAGTCAACTGTTAAAATCATTCTGTCGTCTTAAAATGGTGAAAACATCCAATATGTTTGCTCTCGTAGATTTTTGAGATTATGAATTTTGTTTCAACTTCGAAACTGAAATAATGACATAGTGTTTAACTTGTTTCTATTTGACACAGGAATTTCATTGATGACAACTGGCTGTGACTCAATGTGACTTGTCATTTTGAATGTTTTCAATATGTCCACCGAAACACGAATTGGTTTCAATAGATTGGGGAACATTTCTTGGACTCTTTGTTGAAAATCCCAAAGCATAAAAGGTTCATCTTCTCTTTGTTTGATTTAAACATCTCGTGTTTTGGAGATGAAACAGTTCTCTACTCCTTGACCAGATTATTTTCACCTGAGAATGTTTTCACTTTGCATTTGCTAAATCATAGACTTATCACTAGATTCACATATCACCCAGTAAGCAACTTGCCCTTGTGCAGTTGAAATTCGTCTGTATTGGGAGTAGGCCTCGCTTAAATAAAACTTGAAATAATTGGTGTATATGATTGAAATATTATTTGTCTACCACATACATTGATAATACTATAACATCTATGCAATTCATCTTTTAGTGAATCCAAGTGTCAGTGCAGTTTATCCCTCCCTGAAATATCTACATGTATATGTATATATATATATATGAAACAAATCAACGATAACTTGTGAAAAGAGCAATAATGTTGTAAACATAATAAAGAAAGAGGGAGGAAGGTTCCATATAACTTTCAATCAATTATTCAACACAATTATTTTGAAATGTTTTATTCAGAATTTGAGGAGGAGAATGAAAAATGGGAGGAGCCTTACACACTGTTAACTGCAAGTGGAGGAGAGCAGAGAATATGAGTGAAGTATTCGATAAATAAATGCGTCTCGTTTGAACTCTATGAAAACAGGACTATGAAAGTCCAAATGAGGTATTATCAAAGTAATTTGCATGATGGGAAAAACTATCTACACTCAACTTAGTTCTACTGAAAGTGTCTGAAGTGTGGATAAATATTTCGGTGGTAAGATGAACCAAAAGTAACCTTCAGGAATGAATAATACAGTTTCAGCTATCTTAAAGCTTAAGCTCAAAAACAGGGAAGTTATAAATGTCCAGTGAATCTTAAAATATCTTTTGTGAAATAAGTTGTCAGGACGTTGATAGAATGACTCACCTAAACTCGGAGCCTGCAACGAAGCCATTACAATAACAAATATTGCAATAAAGTAAGTTGCTGAGTACGTTGTATTCAGTTGTGGTTAAAGAATCACTATTCGAATGCCTTTATAAACATTTTCAGTTATTGCTGATACCCAATGGAAACTGAGATTAAATGACGTGTGAATGTAAAACACAAAATTTCTTTATTAATTTTTAACTTCCATTATCTCTCAAAAACACGTAAACAGTCCTTACAACACAAACACAAACACAAACGAATAAGTACATTCATGTCTATAGATCTTATACACCCAGGTACCTAGTGGTGCATTAACATTACAATTACTCATTCTGTTGCGTTTCTCCTGTTATTTATCATTATGTTATTTTAGGATGCGTTACTTTACGTTTCGCTATAAAACGACAACGAATGAAGGAATATGGTCTACATAAAGAGGTTGTTGGTGTTGTTTTTGTTTTCTTATTCGCCAACATCTCGACATATTCACTAACTGAGTCAAATGATTTTTAATTGTATGACGTTTCTTATAAAAAATCGCCTCTCGAAGGCTTTCTCAAAACGCTGTTCATTTTCGCCTAAAATTTCACGTATCTGTAGTTTTTCTTTAAATATAGTCAATGTAAAGTTAATGTTTTGTACAAATGTGTTGAACAACTGTGATAGCCTCAACCAGTTTGCTTTAATTTCGAAAACACTCAAACAAGCACATTTACTACCCACATGTAAAAACTGGTCTTCAGTATATTCGACGTACAACTTTCTTTGTTTGCGATAACAGCTGCTTACCCAACTGGTGTAGTATTCATGGTAAAGCATTCGACATACACACTTTCCTCTAGCAGTTGCATCATCTAATACGAAATGAATTTTTCGGAGGTCGGTTACAAGTATTCCGCGTAACGGACATGTGTAGTTTATTTCATGGGTAGATGGATAGATAGGTGTGTGGGTAGACAGGTAGATTCTAAACTTGCATTGTGAAACTCAGAGTGAATGAGAAATCTTTGTCTGCGAAGTATCGTACGATTTATTTTGATTAAGAGATTATTCAATTTCGCTGTCAGTCATCCTATCAAAGTAGCCAGCCATAGATGAGGTGACCTACATCCCACCACCTACGAAAATATTTGCATACAATTATTCTGGTATTCTCACTTTGAATTCACGCGGCTTAATATCTGAGTACACAACGAGAAAGTCATAAATCTTTTCAACTTTCTCTGTATTATAACCGCATGAGTTGACGTTTACTCCCCCTCAGTAGCATCTGTCTATTCCGAGTTCATTAGACAAATATTTCATCATTATTGTAAACACTGAAATCTATTGTTTTTGAATAATAAGGAGTTGCTTCATTTCTTCATTGTTATTTCTCCGCTAACATCTGAGCTGAATGAAACGGATAGCCTTGAGCATCCAATTATTCTGTGTGTTTCATTTCTTCACATATTTTGCTTTACTCTGAATATTCTAGAGTTTTGGTTTACTGTGATTTCACCACTTTGGTTTTACAAAATCTCAGGGTGTATAATAATTCCAGCGACAACTTAAGTGATCACACTTCATTTACTGAGTTTCATCAACATAGTTGACTCAGTTCCATTGCGAAATACTGCAGTGAATGAACACAAGATTAGAACTGTGTTTACAGACGGCATCAACTGAAAATGGAAAGAGTGAATACCCAGTGGAAAGAATAAATTATACGGAATGCTAAAGATTTCATCAATGGAAGGAATTATGAAAGAATAGGGAGATGTACTGCACGAAAGAATAATGTAATAAGTCATCATTAGTTCCTAAAAGAATAATGGTGAAGACTACAGTATAAAGCACCTGAAGGACAGTATAATGTAATACGGCATAGTAGAAACAGGATTTACATGGAAATAGCTTACTGATAACTGTTAGAAAAGCAATAACTTGACTGATAACTTCAACGTTGCCACTCTTCCCATAATATGGAATTTATATACTTGTATATAGAGATATATACAAGCATATAGATATAAGCAAAAATATAGTCCAATATTACTGAATAAAATCAATCAGTTACAGGACACAAAGATAGAATCGAGATCTTTCCTGGGTGATTACTGGCAAAGACACTTCCAAGAAAATCCCTTCACAAGTTAAACTCTACGTCTGCATCAAAGTAAGACATGGAGAAAATGAAGAATACGCAGAGCGACGTGAAACAGGGCTATAATGAACAAGCTTAGTAAATGTTGTGTCAAAATCTGGGAAAAACAGCTAAGGCAGATGTTGTAATGGGATTTGTGATTTGAAGACCAGTTAGGCTACTGATTTCTACAAAGTAGTAAAATGTTGAAAACATAAATAAGTGATGTGAACTATTGATAATATGGCCTAGTATGACAAGGAAATGTCGTCAGGATGATTGTGGAGACAATATTTAGGACAGGTATTGCAATGAGATATATACTAAAAATGAATAAATCCAGTGCTCATGTAATGAGCTTCCTTTGCAAACTGAATTCATTCTCAAAGCAGTATTTGGATTCTCTTACAACCTCTATGAATCCATTACTGCACTGAGTTTGACTTGTATTATATTTAGTGAAATGACATCTGAAATACCAAACCTTATATACAGTTGTAATTAAAACCATAACTTCAGAATTAAGAAGTCTTTTTTAGTTGGTGCAATTCATAATTCCTGTTAACGGAACGGTAAACAGGCGGGAAACTTTCATCTGAGAGAATCGAAAGAGATCACTCCTCATAAATTCATAAGCAATATTCAATGAAGGAAACGACACTCATCTTAAAAGTTAGAAAATCTGATCAGTGACTGGTTGCTGCAACACAGAATATGGGACAAACTGGAGATGAAATGTCGAAGCCCAATGCTTGTTTCTGTGAATCATGCCGGGTTTCAATGTAAGATATAATGTTATAGACACATTTCATAAGTGAGGAACCCATCGTTACTTTAGGCATCTCGAGAAATCCACGGGGATAAATGAATACCTTAAATTATTTCAATATTGAATGAGCAAATCCAGTGTACAAGCCAAATGTAAACCACCTAAATTAAACTGAATTCGAGCCATTAGGCGACAAATACTGAGTGCTCGAGAAGAATGATGAAAATTTGAGGGATAAGTGAGGATCTTTCTGAACAGCTAAAACTGACTGGATCAGTTACTCCTCAACCCTGTATCCTTCAAAACAACACGAATCCAGTCTACCATTTCGACCAGTTCTGGATATATTCAGCTTACAACACCATCCAATTGTTAAGTGGTCCTCGGAGTTGTTAGAGATTGTAAGGAGACAACAATGTATATACCCTTCTCCAGTTACTGTTGAATTTTTTTGTTTCCTTCACGTTCCCCAGAGGAACATAGGGCTCCAAGCTAGTGGCTTGAAGTTTCTGTAGAAGTGTTTATTTTACAGGATGGTGTTGCTAGCCTCACGCCCAACCTTTCCTCTTCACCAGCATTATTTCTGGCTTAGCGATGTAAAGGAGTGCGTCGGCAGGGGAGTGAACCCCGGACCATGTGAATGGTCGGCGAGCGTCCTAACCGCTATGCCACCGACGCACACTGTTGAATTAATTGCCTGCAAAAGAGAAATGAATGCTAATCAAAAACCATTGTGCCAACGAGCACGAAACCAAGGTCCAAGGCTTTCTGCCGATAGCCTACAACCATCAAATATCAACAATTCAAAGTGCACCGTTATGGTGAGCCACATACACTGGTGGCCACATTGCAGACTTGACTGGATAGAATTCAGTCTGCACCAAACAAAGGACCATACACATTACACTAGCTAGTAACTAACTAGAGTCCAATCAAAGAATGTTATTACTGCACGTGGAGTTTTATTTATCGACTTGCCACTCACACAAACAATCTCTTTTCCGTGAAAATAATAGGATGATAGTGACATGAGTATTGGGTTAGCATCCTCATATCTAAATGGGATTACTTAGACTCGTCTCTTCACCCACTTCTAGCAGACTCTTCATGTCTAGTTAGGAAAACAGAATCTCACTATTGACATTCAACAAAATACTGCTGCAGAGAATGAATATTTACGGAACTCTTATAATCTGTCACATAGTGATTCTCATTTTGATTTTGTGTAACTATGATTTATTAGACGTGGAGTCAAGATGTTTCACTGCTTCCGATATCCCGAAGTATTTGTTCTCTGTGAGCATTCATTTACTTAACATTTCAACTGGAAAACCAAACAATGTGACTGCAACTTTCCTGTGTGAATTTCAATGGTGAAGTTGATCACTCATGTCTTCAATTCGCGAACATAATCAGTCAGAGAAGCAACATCACACACAGTATCTGGTGAATTAGTCCAACATGTTAGTCGAGAATTCGTTACTGCTGTAACCACTGTATAAACTGGAAGTCTGGAGTCTACCATCTCCTAACAATGGAGCATTCACAACACCTCGAATAAAGAAGAAGCAACAACTATTTGACAATTACACGTCCAGTCAATTGTTTGGGTGTGGTTTGCATGGATGGAAATTTATGTATCATCAATATGTCTATTCACTGTTCACACCACGACAAGTTTCCATAGGCGCATTTTGAGTGGTATTCATTATTCTTTTGCTTGCATCTCCGTCAAGTTTTCATTCATTTGTTTTATTTCATTTCATGTGCATACTTCTAGTGATAAAATTGTTCTCTCCGTGATATTTGTTGTTGTGCGTGTGTTACTTATTGCACATTTACACAGTCAGGGCTTCTGGTGTTATGTCCAGTTGATTTGCTTTGCATTTGAAATGCTTACTTGGGACCTATTGTGGAGGTTATTTTAGAGCCAAGGTATGATATGTGTATTATTTATACCTCTGATTTTTCCTTCTCATTACTCAGAGAGTATCAGGGTAGATAAATCGACTGGTCCCCTACAGGTTTTGAAATAATTCTTGTAGAAACATCACGCATTATTGTAGTAGGCTAACATGCACTAGACTTAACACAACACATTGTCATTGGAATTATGATTTATACCCATTCAGTCATATGGAAAAACACAGTTTTGTTCGGTGAGGAAACATTTCTCCTGAGCGTCTTCACTTTCAAGCTGTACTGTCATATTTATATCGCGTGAAATGGCGTTAAGTTGCATTTTGATTCTATTTGTTGACAAATGCACCTATACAAGGTTTCTTGAAATACGCATCAACATTCGTGTCTAAATTTGACACAAAGCAGTAGGAAAGTTTGGTAAATGTTAACTGACCAGAAACAATGTTATTTGGCTTACACGACACATGAGAGAATTAATAAACTCCTCTTATTGCTCGGTGGAAGCACGATCACTACAGATACGAATCCAGATATGTTAATTTTTACAAAATAACAACTGATCATCATATCAGAGAAGAATATTCATCGTCGAATATGAAACTGAGAGGACTATAGACAAATTAGATGTGCTATGATTATTATCCCAAGTACTCTGTTTACTGACTGATTTGAGCCAACTTGAACATGTAAATCCATCAGTATATACAATTATACATATTAGTTAGTGTTAAACAAGCACAGAGTGGCAAATAGATAGCTATAGGTATTATCTATTCAAAAGTATTATATTCAAGATTCAGTGTTTCAAAGGCAAATAATTGCAATGGTTTTTTGCAACCTTTTTGGCAAGATATTCCACAAAAATAAGAGGTTTAGGTAACTGTGTAAATGTAACGTATTAATCGAAAAGCGCGTGACACGAACAACAATTTCCTCGTGTATATGATGTGCTTCACACACCACCTTATTATTATGCAGAGTGATTTTGTGGGAATGATTATATGTTTTGGGAGAAATGAATGTTTCGTATTCATTGGTGGACAGGGAAGTAGAAATGAAACCTGTTTTTTCTAAGGAAATGAGGTGGTGAGAAATGTTTGTGTAACTTTAGGGAAGTGGTTCATTCTGATGGGGCATAAAACTACTTACAATTTTAAAACAAGAGATTCATTGAACATACTCTTTCCGACGAATTCATTATCAAGTTGCACATTTGTGTATATATAGATATATACGACTTCTCTGTAAAATAATGTGAAGTGAGGAAAAATATTTGTGATTATAAGTGTATTGAAACACTAAGCAAATGATTATACCTTATGAAGCGCATAAAATAATCTCTGTATAAGAGACGACTACTGAATAATTTGTAAGTAGTTCATTTCGTGTACGAATTACACCAGTGGTCTTGTCACGTTTAAATGACTGAATATGGAAGGGGTGAAATTTTCTCAGTGGCTTCATTTCCAAGCTGTAATTCTACTACCTTGATGATCAGAGTCACACAAAAATGCATGCAGTTTGATTACGTCAACCATTCTCCTATTTCTCCTCTTCTCTTTAGAAAATTTAATCCTTTCATATGAGTATTATTCGCACCCACCCCGTCTTTTGCTATTTCATAACAACATATTTTCCGTAGTAAGGTAGACTAGTTTAACTTTGTTCCTACCGGAAAATTGTGGACACTTTTCTCAAGAATATTCACCTAATTATCCTATAAATAGACAATCCTTTAACTATGAATAATTTAACAACCTACTACATCCTCAATTTATGTTAATCTCAGTTAATATCAGATACTTCTTGTCATCGTGATGAAAGTGTGTTCATATCCTTAGTGCAACTAACATTTGTTGTAATTTTCAGTTTATACGGAACTGAGAGGAATCCTGGAAATAGTAACAGATGAGTTCGTATTATCTTGGTATATATGTCGTTCTTACTTTGATCAAGTTTATTGATAGTAAGAATTTTATGAAGATTCAAAAGAGACATCAGAGTATCAGACAACTGACTCGATCAAACATATTCACTGTCACATCACCAATCTTTCAGGTGAAGGGAATTCACTATAATTCATTTCGAGGTATTATCAAAATTTTTGTATTTGTTTTCGAATCGACATATTGCATGTGATTTAAGTGTGAGGATTTCAGCAATCAGCAGAGCGCAGATGAATACTTTACCCACTCTAATTACAAGATTTCATTCACATAACACCACGTTAAGCTCCCTTTTCACACTGTGTCGTACTTAAAATTGAGGAACTGAATTTACATGCGTAGGGTGGTCATACATGTCTGTTCTTATATAAAACCCGCATATAATTGGCATATATAAATATATAAGATTCGATACAGGTTAAAAACTAGTTAGCGTAATATGTCTAGCCCTTTGCTCGGTGCAGATTGACTTCAGTCGGTCAGGTTTGCAATGTGACCACCAGTCTAGGTGGCCAGCCATAATTGTGCACTTTGAATTGTTGATATTTAATGGTTGGAGGCTATCGGCAGGAAGCCTTGATCCTTGGATTCGTGCTAGTTGCCAAATTCGTTTGTTATTCACATTCATTATTTTGCAGCTAATGATTTCAAAACTAAAATGGAGGAGGGTATCTACATGATTGTCACCTTACAAGCTCTAACAACTCGGAAGGCCATTGATCATTTGGGTGGTGTTGTAAGCTGAATATATCCAGAACTGATGGGAATGACAGACCTGGTTTTTTACAGTTTTGCAGGAACCTAAAGTTGAGAAATCTTTGGACACAGTCGGTTTTAGGTATTCCGAAAGGTCTTCACTTATCCCTTAAATGTCTTTCATTGTTCTTTTAGGATTTCTCATTTGTTGCTGAATTGCCTCATTCCTTCATTTCT
Organism: Trichobilharzia szidati; assembly: GCA_944472155.2. Classification (NCBI taxonomy): domain Eukaryota; kingdom Metazoa; phylum Platyhelminthes; class Trematoda; order Strigeidida; family Schistosomatidae; genus Trichobilharzia; species Trichobilharzia szidati. The sequence goes on along the minus strand of OX235276.1, from coordinate 30,599,882 downwards.
CGTTACTCAACTCAGAAAATCTGTTGTCGTCTGAAATCACGGTTGAACTTTCGTTGATGATACATAAATCCCCATTCACGGGGACCACTCCCATATCCTCACATGAACGAGTAATTATTCAATATTTGTTGCTCCTTAGTTCTCGCAGATGCTCTTCACGCTGCTTTGTTAGGCCGTAATGGACTTCAGATTTCGAGTTGAGATAATGGTGACAGCAGTGGGAAGTTGTCGACTTGAATTGTTGGAGTTCTGCGTGAGACACTGAGGTGATATCTCTCATTTGACTGATTCGATTCTCGAACTGAACACCTGTGTGGAGACTGTCGGCAATCAGATTCACACCACATAATTTCCATCCCGAGAATAGATCTTCTAGTTGTAATGTGGTTGAAGTAACTGAAGAGTGACTGGGTGAAAATTCATTAGGATCGATGGGCGTCTTTCCCTCGACTTAGAAGGATTCTAGGCTTCTCTTCATGTTTGATTGTACATTCTTGGTTCGTTTATTCTTCAAGATGATGTGGAATGCTTTGAGGTTTTCTTCACGATTTGCCTGATACAACCATTTCTTTGTGTGGAAATATAGAAATTTTAGTCCCTAGTGCGTGGCTCTCATCAGATACCATAAATTCATGAATTTATATTATTAGCTTTGCAAATATTTCTGATATTCAGTTTATTGATCCTACTGTAATCCATTGCCAGTACCATTGTTTCGATTTCATGTAGGCATTCTTTTTGTGAATAACACTAATTCATTCATTATGATGTATATGTAGCTTCTGATGATGACGTTATGGAAAAGATTATTCTTTGTTCAGTAACCACCCTTTTATATCTCTTGGTTTAGGGTAATCTGGTTTTATTCGGTATTTGATTATCAGTAATTTATGTCTATTCATATGATGTTTCCATCCGTGTACTGGAATTTGTCTGCCTATGCATCCTGCGTTTTCTAATGGAGGGCATGGATCACCAAGGTGTATTTTTTCCGTGAATTTTCCTTGAAACACTATAGTAATGGAGTATGCTGAAAGGTCATGAAAATGGCTATGAAGATCAAATATTATCAAACCTCGGCATCACACCTTTTATTACTTGTACAACAGTTTGGTATGTAGTCTGTCCTGAGTCGTTTCTTTCTCTCCCCAAACTCCTAGCTCTAAAATATAGGTTATGCATAATATTCGAGTCTACTGCTCTTATGAACAGAACTGAGGCTTCTTACCTGAGCTTGCAGTTTTAATGATAATGATTTCTGAGTGTCATTCATCACTTCAGTTTTTACATGAAGTAAGAACACTTAACCAAGTTTCGTAATTTACCCATTCTTCTTTTTGATGATAAGTATTTTCACATATCTTGTTACTAACTCATGTCAATAGCTGACCTTTATGGGCATCTCCATGACCCTAAGTAATGCTACATGACTGTACATCCTTGATGTGAAGTAACGTGAAGAACATTCTTTGATGATCTACATATCTGAACTCAGTTCCATTTTCGTGCTTTTCTTTGCAGATTTAGGTAAATTTACCATAATATTTTTGTACTTCCATATGTCTATTTAGGAAGTAGAAATAATGATACCACTTTGGGTTTCAGCTCTCGTTGGCCTTAGTACCATACATTGCTGCTGATATATGGCATCATTTTCCAGATTTTTACTTCACATTGAGATAAAAATGGATTATTTAACATTGAAACTGGAAGATATATTGTAATATTTATATCTTTATGCAGAATAGGTATCAGTACTCAAGTTCCATGTTAACAAAGCAATTATCATTTGGTTCATGAACTGAATACTGACGTGTCAGAGGTTAGATTCAGGTAAAACTGCAGTATGATGTCAAATAGCTTAGTCCATGATGATGAAGTGTGTATTTTCCTTCTAAATCTAACCAGCTGTCAAACAGCTATACAGTTTAAACTCCTGAGAATATCTCAACAAAGGTCATTTATACTAAAATGATACAATGCTTTCCAGAGTTCATGAAGGGAATTGCAATCGTAAGGAGCATAGGAGAAAAAAACACAAAATAACCAAAGTTGTACAAATAGTGACATGTTACAAACAATGTGTCCAGGTGTGAAATCATTAAGTTAGAAGTACTCTGCCTGCCCTGATGTCATATGTCTCTCCTACTCGGGTTACTGAAGTTGATCGTTAATTGTTTCCTAATGGTATGACATATCGTTATTATTCGCAAAGCAATATAACAATATCAAAGTCGTACAAATCGTGAAATGTTATAAACTCGGTGGTCAGGATCCCACAACACTTAACTGGAAGTGTTGTGAAACGTCCTCCTTACTGTCTGCCTAAATGTCATGTACCCATCGTGAAGAGACCACTGAAGGATGTCGTTCATTGATTCATTATGATAAAACATAATGTGCATATTGGTAATATTTGCATACGTTTCGTAATCTTGGTTATACGAAGTAAAACCTACTGCTAAGCATCACAAAATGAAACCTTTGCTTCTCTGTTCTGAACAAATAATTAGCCCAGTATATATTTGTGATTTGACAGAAAGGCACACTGAATCCCATTTGATAGTCTGCAGATGTTATGGATATTCACACAGTGGAAGCAGAAAAACGATTCACATCACCATACCAATATTCTCCATTTGATCAGATTTACTGCAAGTTATGAAGTGGATTTCCTCACAGATGTCTCATTTGTGGATTCACTAGAAAAATGGAGTTAGTTACACTTGAAAATCTTACCAGTTTTTACTGTGGTTGATTCAATAAATATTCGTTTGATCTGAATATGTGTGTACCAGTGAGTGTTTGTAGTAGAGTAATATCACTGGACATAGAATTCCAGCTTCTTTGCTCCTTACTGGGTGTAGAAATTGTTTGCTTCAATTAAGTGAATTAAACTGTTCGAGTTCTCTGTTTTGACTCAACTTAACTTCTAAACTCCAATCAACATGTTCATACTTTCCACCTGACTCAATATTTTTTGACAAGGACTTCTCGGAGAACACGATTCAACATATTTCACTTCACAGAAACATATAAACTGATAGATACTCAAAACGATGGACATAAACACCACGCTATAATTTATGGATTGTTGAACTAGACTAAGACCTGAATATACTAGGCGTAAGCAGGTTGTTGTGCTCTCTTCCAATCCACAATACCTAATTTGTCACTGTGATGTAGTACAAGACGGTCTCCTTATTAAACTTTCAGTCTAACAAAACTTCGGTCTGTCTTCCCCGTTAGATTCATTTCACTTCAATCCATTATTTGTGTATTTGCGTATTAAGAAGACAATATTCAGCGAAGAGACTCTTTCCAACGAATTTATTATCAAGCTGTACAATCGTATATATGTGGTTCTTAAGAAGTTATATCCGGTGAGGGAATTAGGTCAAAGGTGTGAATACATGAAAATAATAATAATAGTAGTATGAAATGCAATTGAAATGTTTGTGATTATAATCATAGTTTAATGTCAAGTGGCAAAATAATTAGTGTCGTATATATAATAATACATAAGGCGTATAGATTTTGGAAAGGGGTACATAATTATAAGATTAGTAGACGAATATAAAATGTTACATAACATGGTGTGAAATTTGATAAGATAGAATTCAATATTATAAAAATAAAAATATAAAAGTTAATAATTTTGGGTTTAAAATGACAGGTGCGTAAAGTGGAAAATATTCAGAGTGAGAAGAGTAATAATAATAATGATAACAATATTAATAATAATCGTAGAAATAAGGGAAGAGTACATAGAATAACTAAATAAACAAAATAAATGAATGTCTATCCCTCTACGGCCAAGGGAGAAGTAGGGATTGTACATACTTCTTTTGAACACAAAGGTCTGGCTTAAAGTCCTGAATTGCCAAGGCCTCAGCTGTCTTTAGAAGTCTGCAAAGAAGAAAATGTGGGAAGTTAGCCTGGATTCTATATATGATCTTGAAATCATGGTCAGGGTTGACAGAGTGACAGAAGTCGATCAGGTGTTCCGGAATAAAGCTTCTCACACACTTCCTTTCTATGATTATAATCACAAACATTTTAATTGCATTTCATACTACTATTATTATTATATCACGTATTCATACCTTTGACTTAATTCCCTCACCGGATATAATCTCTTAAGAACCATATATATACGATTGTACAGCTTGATAATAAACTCGTTGAAAAGAGTCACTTCGCTGAATATTGTGTTCCTAATGCTACAATGGGAATTATTAAACTATTCAATATTTTTTGACAAGCAGTGCTCGGATAACACGATCCAATATATTTCGCTTCACAGAAACACATAAAGTGACAGATGTTCAAAACGATGGACATAAACACTACGCCATAATTTATGGATTGTTGAACTAGACTAAGACCTGAATATACTAGGCGTTGAAAAATGTCACTTCGCTGAATATTGTGTTCTTAATGCTACAATGGGAATTTTTTAATTTATTTGCATATTCACTGTCATAATTCTTCACATGTTCATCATTACCTAACCTACTTTATAATTCTTGTAGGATATTTCTTTCATGAATATCACTGCGTATACTGATTTCTTTTTATTTATTTGTTCATATGCAGACCAAATGAGTGATTTTATTGAAGCTAACTGCCTTTTCTTCATCAGTTATGCCACTATAATATTTAATACTAATTAATTCATTTCACACAGATATTCATCGTCCTGCTATTTCACGACTGCATTGGTATGTTACACCAAGAAGCGACAATTCCATCACATATTTATTTATTTATTTATAATTCATTGAATAAGAATTGATGAAAACATCAGTTTAATTGTAAATTTAACTCCAGAAATGAAACATAACTGAATGAAGCAGGCAGTTTTCGTTATCATCCATCATTAAAGACTTCTGAATCAGGAAGTTGTCGAGACAGCATTTCTAACTGTGATGATGTACAAAATGTACTCTGTGAAATTAATCGAACTCCACGGTTTAGAAAATGACAGTCATCAGTGGACATTATAACTTGTACCCGGAATATATGCGCTCTGTCAGTCTTGCATCTGCTTCAGAAAGGAAACAACTGAAAAGCCTCCCGATTCCACTTTTAAAGACTTCCTACAATTATTCCCATTAACAAATTTGAATAAAGAAAGAACGACAAATGTACCAGGATAATCTGAGCTGATGTTTATATTTTTATTATTTCGTGGATTCTTCTCAACTGATTACAACCGAAACAATACCAAATTATAATTTAAATTCCACTTTTCGAAGATTATTTTTGAAACTCACACGTGCACCCTTGTCATAAAAAAGTGAATAAAGTAAAGTAAATAAATAAATAAAGTTATAACACGAAGCTTTGTTCAGTTTTCTCTGCAAAAATTTGCAACACATTCATTTTGATGTGGGAAAAGTAACATTGGGACAGTAACGGTGGAGACGGCATGTGTTTTACAGCAGTATCACATATTTGCTTTTGTGTGGCTGAAGACATCTAGTAATACACCAATGAAGTATTTCACCCAATTACATTTCCTTCAGAATAATTATTCACATTCTTCTGAAGTCCAATGTTACATATTACTTGCTGACACCAGGCAACTAAAGTGACTTGTGACATATATTATCTCCTTGGAAGGATGATTGAATGTTACAGTGATTTTACATTTGTCGCTGACAAAGAGATGTAGAATATTAGTGGGAAGCAGATGTATTCAGCGCGTCGGTGGCATAGCGGTTAGGACGCTCGCTGACCATGCACATGGTCCGGGGTATAAACCTCGGCCGACGCACTCCTTTACCTCGCTAAGCCAGAAATAACGCTGGTGAAGAGAAAAGGTTGGGCGTGAGGCTAGCAACACCATCCTGTAAAATAAACACTGCTACAGAAACTTCAAGCCACAAGCTTGAAGCCCTATGTTCCACTGGGGAAAGTGAAGGAAAAAAAGATGTATTCAGCAAAAAGGTGACAACTGGAGAGAGACATGACCCATGCATTTCATTGCCTGTTACCACTGAACAAACGAATCTAGTTACACAATTAACTTTCAAACTGCATAGAGTTTATGTGAAATGTATTCAGATTATGTTCCCAAGAAAAATGATGATCCAACTTTCATTCGGAATCAAGCGAAAACATTTAAATCTTCCAACAAGTGTGAAAGATACAAATCCTTTTTGCACTTTTTGGCTTTAGTTATCGAATTTCACACATGAAAGACGTTAAATGCAGAGTTCGACTGAATTCACACTAAGTGATGAATGAAGTGTAATTCGCTGGTTAAAGTATGAAACAGGGATATCCTATAAGAAGACTTCCTGACATTGAGAAGCAGTGATTCAAAAACTAATTAATTTCAACTTTTGTAGTTCTTTGATTTTTCAATATCTTATAGACTTTTAAGGAAAACTGATATCTCCATTGATTTTGTGTAAATTTCAATTTAGATGACTACACATTAAACAGTGTGTGTGGTCCAAATAGTCTAATAGAAATGTATGGTGCAATAATATTGTTTTCTTGAAAGGAGAAAGCCTAATGAAATAATGGTTTCTTTACTTAATTGAGTGTTTTTCATATCCTTTACCTCTTCATAACTTTCGTTCTTCTCAACGATTCTCTGAAATGCATTTCAGAGTCCTGTATTACTTATTTTACCAGTTCACTTTTGTTATAATACTATATTTCGTATTATTTGCATGAGATTGGCTTACAAATGCTTTGAGTTGACATAATTAAAAAGATTTTAAGAAATATTGTCTTTCGCCATCACATAACAAATATTCTATCTCATATTATTGAAACGACTTTACAGTTTCCTGTAAAATATATGACACTATATTATTGAGCTATTAAACGTGTGGACCTACGTGAAAAATGAGATTTCCGGATTGTAACACCTATGCAAACACGGAATATTTAAATTCTAAAATTGATCCTGCAAGATTAGTTGTAGAAGACATAACGAATTACACCAATAATTGCAGAGCTCCTTTAAAAAATGTGGCACTAGGTTTCTGCCCATAAGAGTCACTATGTGCATGCATCCGAATGCTGAACATTCATTACGAGTGAAACTCACCACCTTTGCCATAAAATGGTGCAATGTTAGTAAATCTACATCCATCACTTACAAACAGACACTCAATCAGTAGGTGTGGTTTGAATTGTCTTATTTCAAATGTGATTCTTCTCCGGGCTATCAAACTGATAGATAAATCACTAAATGTGTATTCGAAAGATTGAATAAGTAGAATTAGGATGATTTACCCCGTGTTTTTGTGATGACTGCTGTGAAATGGAAGCATTTCAGTTTAATTAATAACAGTAATAGGTTTATTCTCTGTGATACGCACTGTGGAATTGTCAGTCTGTCGTTTCTATAATGTCTATTAATTTCTCATGATTTACGAATAAAGCCGTCTGACATTTTTACACAATATTTCCCGAATCCCGTGCAGCATCCAACTGATCACGACATTTCGCCTTCATTTCCTTCGACAAATGCATAGAAATAAAAGAACATAGAAGTCAGACTACATTTCCTGAAATCCTTATCTTTTAATTCTACTTCTTTTCAACGCATATTCATCCTTACTACTTCTGTGTTGGTTAAGCACCTGCAAAACTAGCCCTGGTTTCCGTGAGGTTGTTCACGAGATATTAGAATGAACGAATTGAGATGAATCAAACTTCATGAAGAATCAGCAGTCGCTTAAGAAGAATGATATTATAGCTAACTTTATTCATCCGTTCATCTTTAATATCTTATGCGAACTTAGTCACAAACTATGTTTCATGAGTAAACGAAGTCGAGAAGACGAAATCTATAATATATTCAATAACTGAAAGCACAAATGAGATTTCGTAAATAAAATGATTGACGCATTTTGTATATTGTCTTTCAGTGAGATCATTTCCGACTGAACAAACGCACAAAACGTAGTGTGTTCACTAAATGATACAAGCGCTTACATCTAATACTGCGTTTTCCGCCACCTTTTGCTGCAAGAAGTGAAATTAAAACAAAAATCAAAATTGTTATCTTTGCTTGAAGCAAAAGTCAGTTCAAATTCTGAATTTGATTTGAAGGCAGTAAAACATTTGAATGGTTTTCCTTGACATCCATATTATTCGTCATTAAACGAGTCATACATGTACGCATAAGACGTTATGAAATATTGCATTTGTTATAATCTCCTGCAGAAGTATGGGTGACTGCATATAATGCACCAGTTGACCCATAAATCGAAAGTATATTAAAATTCGAATTGATAAAACAATTTCTGAACTTATTATGCTTCTTGTACACCAGGCGTTATTCATGATCAACACACCAGTTTCTCGAACTTATCATCCATGAGGGATTCTCATAATCCATATTGATGATTCATTGGTATGAACTCAGAGGATTGCAATAAGCCTTTTGCTACCAAACCCAAAATAGCATTTCGTAAAACATGAATAAATTCACTGGAATACAAGACTGAACTTCACACAATAAACATACCACCTGACGTACTAGGCGAATTCTACAATTGATTAACACAGAAGTGAATTAGAGTCGACAGTTAAAATCAATCTGTCGTCTTAAAATGGAGAAAACATCCAATATGTTTGCTCTCGTAGATTTTTGAGATTATGAATTCGAAACTGAAATAATGACATAGTGTTTAACTTGTTTCTATTTGACACAGGAATTTCATTGATGACAACTGGCTGTGACTCAATGTGACTTGTCATTTTGAATGTTTTCAATATGTCCACCGAAACACGAATTGGTTTCAATAGATTGGGGAACACTTCTTGGACTCTTTGTTGAAAATCCCAAAGCATAAAAGGTTCATCTTTTCTTTGTTTGATTTGAACATCTCGTGTTTTGGAGATGAAACAGTTCTCTACTCCTTGACCAGATTACTTTCACCTGAGAATGTTTTCACTTTGCATTTGCTAAATCATAGACTTATCACTAGATTCACATATCACCCAGTAAGCAACTTGCCCTTGTGCAGTTGAAATTTGTCTGTATTGGGAGTAAGCCTCGCTTAAATAAAACTTGAAATAATTGGTGTATATGATTGAAATATTATTTGTCTACCACATACATTGATAATACTATAACATCTATGCAATTCATCTTTTAGTGAATCCAAGTGTCAGTGCAGTTTATCCCTCTCTGAAATATCTACATGCATATGCATGAAACGAATCAAAGAAAACTTGTGAAAAGAGCAATAATGTTGTAAACATAATAAAGAAAGAGGGAGGAAGGTTCCATACGACTTTCAATCAATTATTCAACACAATTATTTTGAAATGTTTTATTCAGAATTTGAGGAGGAGAATGAAAAATGGGAGGAGCCTTACACACTGTTAACTGCAAGTGGAGGAGAGCAGAGAATATGAGTGAAGTATTCGATAAATAAATGCGTCTCGTTTGAACTCTATGAAAACAGGACTATGAAAGTCCAAATGAGGTATTATCAAAGTAATTTGCATGATGGAAAAAACTATCTACACTCAACTTAGTTTTACTGAAAGTGTCTGAAGTGTGGATAAATATTTCGGTGGTAAGATGAACCAAAAGTAACCTTCAGGAATGAATAATACAGTTTCATCTATCTTAAAGCTTAAGCTCAAAAACAGGGAAGTTATAAATGTCCAGTGAATCTTAAAATATCTTTTGTGAAATAAGTCGTCAGGACGTTGATAGAATGACTCACCTAAACACGGAGCCTGCAACGAAGCCATTACAATAACAAATATTGCAATAAAGTAAGTTGCTGAGTACGTTGTATTCAGTTGTGGTTAAAGAATCACTATTCGAATGCCTTTATAAACATTTTCAGTTATTGCTGATACCCAATGGAAACTGAGTTTAAATGACGTGTGAATGTAAAACACACAATTTCTTTATTAATTTTTAACTTCCATTATCTCTCAAAAACACGTAAACAGTCCTTACAACACAAACACAAACACAAACGAATAAGTACATTCATGTCTATAGATCTTATTTACCCAGGTAACTAGTGGTGCATTAATATTACAATTACTCATTCTGTTGCGCTTCTCCTGTTATTTATCATTATGTTATTTTAGGATGCTTTTATGTACGCTTCGCTATTAAACGACAACGAATGAAGGAATATGGTCTACATAAAGAGGTTGTTGGTGTTGTTTTTGTTGTCTTACTCGCCAACATCTCGACATATTCACTAACTGAGTCAAATGTTTTTTAATTGTATGACGTTTCTTATGAAATCGCCTCTCGAAGGCTTTCTCAAAACGCTGTTCATTTTCGCCTAAAATTTCACGTTTCTGTAGTTTTTCTTTAAATATAGTCAATGTAAAGTTAATGTTTTGTACAAATGTGTTGAACAACTGTGATAGCCTCAACCAGTTTGCTTTAATTTCGAAAACACTCAAACAAGCACATTTACTACCCACATGTAAAAACTGGTCTTCAGTATATTCGACGTACAACTTTCTTTGTTTGCGATAACAGCTGCTTACCCAACTGGTGTAGTATTCATGGTAAAGCATTCGACATACACACTTTCCTCTAGCAGTTGCATCATCTAATACGAAATGAATTTTTCGGAGGTCGGTTACAAGTATTCCGCGTAACGGACATGTGTAGTTTATTTCATGGGTAGATGGATAGATAGGTGTGTGGGTAGACAGGTAGATTCTAAACTTGCATTGCGAAACTCAGAGTGAATGAGAAATCTTTGTCTGCGAAGTATCGTACGATTTATTTTGATTAAGAGATTATTCAATTTCGCTGTCAGTCACCCTATCAAAGTAGCCAGCCATAGATGAGGTGACCTACATCCCACCACCTACGAAAATATTTGCATACAATTATTCTGGTATTCTCACTTTGAATTCACGCGGCTTAATATCTGAGTACACAACGAGAAAGTCATAAATCTTTTCAACTTTCTCTGTATTATAACCGCATGAGTTGACGTTTACTCCCCCTCAGTAGCATCTGTCTATTCCGAGTTCATTAGACAAATATTTCATCATTATTGTAAACACTGAAATCTATTGTTTTTGAATAATAAGGAGTTGCTTCATTTCTTCATTGTTATTTCTCCGCTAACATCTGAGCTGAATGAAACGGATAGCCTTGAGCATCCAATTATTCTGTGTGTTTCATTTCTTCACATATTTTGCTTTACTCTGAATATTCTAGAGTTTTGGTTTACTGTGATTTCACCACTTTGGTTTTACAAAATCTCAGGGTGTATAATAATTCCAGCGACAACTTAAGTGATCACACTTCATTCACTGAGTTTCATCAACATAGTTGACTCAGTTCCATTGCGAAATACTACAGTGAATGAACACAAGATTAGAACTGTGTTTACAGACGGCATCAACTGAAAATGGAAAGAGTGAATACCCAGTGGAAAGAATAAATTATTCGGAATTCTAAAGATTTCATCAATGGAAGGAATTATGAAAGAATAGGGAGATGTACTGCACGAGAGAATAATGTAATAAGTCATCATTAGTTCCTGAAAGAATAATGGTGAATACTACAGTATAAAGCACCTGAAGGACAGTATAATGTAATACGGCATAGTAGAAACAGGATTTACATGGAAATAGCTTACTGATAACTGTTAGGAAAGCAATAACTTGACTGATAACTTCAACGTTGCCACTCTTCCGATAATATGGAATTTATATACTTGTATATAGAGATATATACATGCATATAGATATAAGCAAAAATATATTCCAATATTACTGAATAAAATCAATCAGTTACAGGATAGAAAGAGAGAATCGAGATCTTTCCTGGGTGATTACTGGCAAAGACACTTTCAAGAAAATCCCTTCACAAGTTAAACTCTACGTCTGCATCAAAGTAAGACATGGAGAAAATGAAGAATACGCAGAGCGACGTGAAACAGGGCTATAATGAACAAGGTTAGTAAATGTCGTGTCAAAATCTGTGAAAAACAGCTAAGGCAGATGTTGTAATGGGATTTGTGAGTTGAAGATCAGTTAGGCTACTGATTTCTACAAAGTAGTAAAATGTTGAAAACATAAATAAGTGATGTGAACTATTGATAATATGGCCTAGTATGACAAGCAAATGTCGTCAGGATGATTGTGGCGACAATATTTAGGACAGGTATTGCAATGAGATATATACTAAAAATGAATAAATCCAGTGCTCGTGTAAGGAGCTTCCTTTGAAAACTGAATTCATTCTCAAAGCAGTATTTGGATTCTCTTACAACCTCTATGAATCCATTACTGCACTGAGTTTGACTTGTATTATATTTAGTGAAATGACATCTGAAGTACCAAACCTTATATACAGTTGTAATTAAAACCATAACTTTAGAATTAAGAAGTCTTTTTTAGTTGGTGCAATTCATAATTCCTGTTAACGGAACGGTAAACAGGCGGGAAACTTTCATCTGAGAGAATCGAAAGAGATCACTCCTCATAAATTCATCAGCAATATTCAATGAAGGAAACGACACTCATGTTAAAATATAGAAAATCTGATCAGTGACTGGTTGCTGCAACACAGAATATGGGACAAACTGGAGATGAAATGTCGAAGCCCAATGCTTGTTTCTGTGAATCATGCCGGGTTTCAATGTAAGATATAATGTTATAGACACATTTCATAAGTGAGGAACCCATCGTTACTTTAGGCATCTCGAGAAATCCACGGGGATAAATGAATCCCTCAAATTATTTCAATATTGAATGAGCAAATCCAGTGTACAAGCCAAATGTAAACCACCTAAATTAAACTGAATTCGAGCCATTAGGCGACAAATACTGAGTGCTCGAGAAGAATGATGAAAATTTGAGGGATAAGTGAGGATATTTGTGAACAGCTAAAACTGACTGGATCAGTTACTCCTCAACCCTGTATCCTTCAAAACAACACGGATCCAGTCTACCATTTCGACCAGTTCTGGATATATTCAGCTTACAACACCATCCAATTGTTAAGTGGTCCTCGGAGTTGTTAGAGATTGTAAGGAGACAACAATGTATATACCCTTCTCCAGTTACTGTTGAATTTTTTTGTTTCCTTCACGTTCCCCAGAGGAACATATGGCTCCAAGCTAGTGGCTTGAAGTTTCTGTAGAAGTGTTTATTTCACAGGATGGTGTTGCTAGCCTCAAGCCCAACCTTTCCTCTTCACCAGCATTATTTCTGGCTTTGCGATGTAAATGAGTGCGTCGGCAGGGGAGTGAACCCCGGACCATGTGCATGGTCGGCGAGCCTCCTAACCGCTATGCCACCGACGCACACTGTTGAATTAATTGGCTGCAAAAGAGAAATGAATGCTAATCAAAAACCATTGTGCCAACCAGCACGAAACCAAGGTCCAAGGCTTTCTGCCGATAGCCTACAACCATCAAATATCAACAATTCAAAGTGCACCGTTATGGTGAGCCACCTACACTGGTGGCCACGTTGCAGACTTGACTGGATAGAATTCAGTCTGCACCAAACAAAGGACCATACACATTACACTAGCTAGTAACTAACTAGAGTCCAATCAAAGAATGTTATTGCTGCACGTAGAGTTTCTATTTATCGACTTACCACTGACACAAACAATCTCTTTTCCGTGAAAATAATAGGATGATAGTGGCATGAGTATTGGGTTAGCATCCTCATATCTAAATGGGATTACCTAGACTCGTCTCTTCACCCACTTCTAGCAGACTCTTCATGTCTAGTTAGGAAAACAGAATCTCACTATTGACATTCGACAAAATACTGCTGTAGAGAATGGATATTTACGGAATTCTTATAATTCGTCACATAGTGATTCTCATTTTAATTTTGTGTAACTATGATTTATTAGACGTGGAGTCAAGAAATTTTACTGCTTCCGATATCCCGAAGTATTTGTTCTCTGTGAGCATTCATTTACTTAACATTTCAACTGGAAAACCAAACAATGTGACTGCAACTTTCCTGTGTGAATTTCAATGGTGAAGTTGATCACTCATGTCTTCAATTCGCGAACATAATCAGTCAGAGAAGCAACATCACACCCAGTATCTGGTGAATTACTCCAACATTTTAGTCGAGAATTCGTTACTGCCGTAACCACTGTATAAACTGGAAGTCTGGAGTCTACCATCTCCTAACAACGGAGCATTCACAACACCTCGAATAACGAAGAAGCAACAACTATTTGACAATTACACGTCCAGTCAATTGTTTGGGTGTGGTTTGCATGGATGGAAATTTATGTATCATCAATATGTCTATTCACTGTTCACACCACGACAAGTTTCCATAGGCGCATTTTGAATGTTATTCATTATTCTTTTGCTTGCATCTCCGTCAAGTTTTCATTCATTTGTTTCATTTCATTTCATGTGCATACTTCTAGTGATAAAATTGTTCTCTCCGTGATATTTGTTGTTGTGGGTGTGTTACTTATTGCACATTTACACAGTCAAGGCTTCTGGTGTTATGTCCAGTTGATCTGCTTTGCATTTGAAATGCTTACTTGGGACCTATTGTGGAGGTTATTTCAGAGTCAAGGTATGATATGTCTTTTACTTACATCTCTGACTTTTCACTTTCATTATTCAAAGCAAGTACCAGATAGTCTAATCGATTTGTTTCCTACAGGTTCTGAGGCAGTTTTTTTCGAGACATCAAGCATTATTGTAGTAGGCTAACATGCACTAGACTTAACACAACTGATTGTCATTGGAATTAGGATTTATGCCAATTAATTCATATGGAAAGGTACAGTTTTGTTCGGTGAGGAAAAATTTCTCCTGAGCGTCTTCACTTTCAAGCTGTACGGTCGTATTTATATGGCGCGAAATGGCGTTAAGTTGCATTTTGATTCTATTTGTTGACAAATGCACCTATACAAGGTTTATTGAAATAGGCATGGACACTCGTGTCTAAATTTCCCACAAAGCAGTAGGAAAGTTTGGTAAATGTTAACTGACCAGAAATAATGTTATTTGGCTTACACGACACATGAGAGAATTAATAAACTCCTCTTATTACTCGGTGGAAGCACGATCACTACAGATACGAATCCAGATATGTTAATTTTTACAAAATAACAACTGATCATCATATCAGAGAAGAATATTCATCGTCGAATATGAAACTGAGAGGACGATAGACAAATTAGATGTGCTATGATTATTATCCCACGTACTCTCTTTACTGACTGACTTGAGCCAACTTGAACATGTAAATCCATCAGTATATACAATTATACATATTAGTTAGTGTTAAACAAGCACAGAGTGGCAAATAGATAGCTATAGGTATTATCTATTCAAAAGTATTATATCCAAGATTCAGTGTTTCAAAGGCAAATAATTGCAATGGTCTTTTGCAACCTTTTTGGCAAGATATTCCACAAAAATAAGAGTTTTATGTAACTATGTAAATGTAACGTATTAATCGAAAAGCGCGTGACACGAACAACAATTTCCTCGTGTATGTGATGTGCATCACACACCACTTCATTATTATACAGAGTGGTTTTGTGGGAATGATTATATGTTTTGGGTGAAATGAATGTTTCGTATTCATTGGTGGACATGGAAGTAGAAATGAAACCTGTTTTTTCTAAGGAAATGAGGTGGTGAGAAATGTTTGTGTAACTTTAGGGAAGTGGTTCATTCTGATGGGGCATAAAACTACTTAGAATTTTAAAACAAGAGATTCATTAAAGATACACTTTTCGACGAATTCATTATCAAGTTGCACATTTGTATATATATATATATATACGACTTCTTTGAATAATAATGTGAAGTGAGGAAAAATATTTGTGATTGTAATTGTATCGAAACACTAAGCGAAAGATTAAACCCTGTGAAGCGCATAAAATAATCTCTTTCTAAGAGACGACTACTGAATAATTTGTAAGTAGTTCATTTCGTGCACGAATTACACCAGTGGTCTTGTCACGTTTAAATGACTGAATATGGAAGGGGTGAAATTTTCTCAGTGGCTTCATTTCCAAGCTGTAATTCTACTACCTTGGTGATCAGAGTCATACAAAAATGCATGCAGTTTGATTACGTCAACCATTCTCCTATTTCTCCTCTTCTCTTTAGAAAATTTAATCCTTTCATATGAGTATTGTTCGCACCCACCCCGTCTTTTGCTATTTCATAACAACATATTTTCCGTAGTAAGGTAGACCAGTTTAACTTTGTTCCTACCGGAAAATTGTGGACACTTTTCTCAAGAATATTCACCTAATTATCCTATAAATAGACAATCCTTTAACTATGAATAATTTAACAACCTACTACATCCTCAATTTATGTTAATCTCAGTTAATATCAGATACTTCTTGTCATCGTGATGAAAGTGTGTTCATATCCTTAATGCAATTCACATTTGTTGTAATTTTCAGTTTATACGGAACTGAGAGGAATCCTGGAAATAGTAACAGATGAGTTCGTATTATCTTGGTATATATGTCGTTCTTACTTTGATTAAGTTTATTGATAGCAAGAATGTTATGAAGCTTTCAAAGGGACATTAGTCTATCAGACAACTGACTCGATCAAACATATTCACTGTCACATCACCAATCTTTCAGGTGAAGGGAATTCACTATAATTCATTTCGAGGTATTATCAAAATTTTTGTATTTGTTTTCGAATCGACATGTTGCATGTGATTTAAGTGTGAGGATTTCAGCAATCAGCAGAGCGCAGATGAATACTTTACCCACTCTAATTACAAGATTTCATTCACATAACACCACGTTAAGCTCCCTTTTCACACTGTGTCGTACTTAAAATTGAGGAACTGAATTTACATGCGTAGGGTGGTCATACATGTCTGTTCTTATATAAAACCCGCATATAATTGGCATATATAAATATATAAGATTCGATACAGGTTAAAAACTAGTTAGCGTAATATGTCTAGCCCTTTGCTCGGTGCAGATTGACTTCAGTCGGTCAGGTTTGCAATGTGACCACCAGTCTAGGTGGCCAGCCATAACTGTGCACTTTGAATTGTTGATATTTAATGGTTGGAGGCTATCGGCAGGAAGCCTTGATCCTTGGATTCGTGCTAGTTGCCAAATTCGTTTGTTATTCACATTCATTATTTTGCAGCTAATGATTTCAAAACTAAAATGGAGGAGGGTATCTACATGATTGTCACCTTACAAGCTCTAACAACTCGGAAGGCCATTGATCATTTGGGTGGTGTTGTAAGCTGAATATATCCAGAACTGATGGGAATGACAGACCTGGTTTTTTACAGTTTTGCAGGAACCTAAAGTTGAGAAATCTTTGGACACAGTCGGTTTTAGGTATTCCGAAAGGTCTTCACTTATCCCTTAAATGTTCTTCATTGTTCTTTGAGGATTTCTCATTTGTTGCTGAATTGCCTCATTCCTTCATTTCTCGTTACTCAACTCAGAAAATCTGTTGTCGTCTGAAATCACGGTTGAACTTTCGTTGATGATACATAAATCCCCATTCACGGGGACCACTCCCATATCCTCACATGAACGAGTAATTATTCAATATTTTTTGCTCCTTAGTTCTCGCAGATGCTGTTTACGCTGCTTTGTTAGGCCGTAATGGACTTCAGATTTCGAGTTGAGATAATGGTGACAGCAGTGGGAAGTTGTCGACTTGAATTGTTGGAGTTCTGCGTGAGATATTGAGGTGATATCTCTCATTTGACTGATTCGATTCTCGAACTGAACACCTGTGTGAAGACTGTCGGCAATCAGATTCACACCACATAATTTCCATCCCGAGAATAGATCTTCTAGTTGTAATGTGGTTGAAGTAACTGAAGAGTGACTGGGTGAAAATTCATTAGGATCGATGGGCGTCTTTCCCTCGACTTAGAAGGATTCTAGGCTTCTCTTCATGTTTGATTGTACATTCTTGGTTCGTTTATTCTTCAAGATGATGTGGAATGCTTTGAGGTTTTCTTCACGATTTGCCTGATACAACCATTTCTTTATGTGGAAATATAGAAATTTTAGTCCCTAGTGCGTGGCTCTCATCAGATACCATAAATTCATGAATTTATATTATTAGCTTTGCAAATATTTCTGATATTCAGTTTATTGATCCTACTGTAATCCATTGCCAGTACCATTGTTTCGATTTCATGTAGGCATTCTTTTTGTGAATAACACTAATTCATTCATTATGATGTATATGTAGCTTCTGATGATGACGTTATGAAAAAGATTATTCTTTGTTCAGTAACCACCCTTTCATATCTCTTGGTTTAAGGTAATCTGGTTTTATTCGGTATTTGATTATCAGTAATTTATGTCTATTCATATGATGTTTCCATCCGTGTACTGGAATTTGTCTGCCTATGCATCCTGCCTTTTCTAATGGAGGGCATGGATCACCAAGATGTATTTTTTCCGTGAGTTTTCCTTGAAACACTATAGTAATGGAGTATGCTGAAAGGTCATGAAAATGGCTATGAAGATCAAATATTATCAAACCTTGACATCACACCTTTTATTACTTGTACAACAGTTTGGTATGTAGTCTGTCCTGAGTCGTTTCTTTCTCTCCCCAAACTCCTAGCTCTAAAATATAGGTTATGCATAATATTCGAGTCTACTGCTCTTATGAACAGAACTGAGGCTTCTTACCTGAGCTTGCAGTTTTAATGATAATGATTTCTGAGTGTCATTCATCACTTCAGTTTTTACATGAAGAAAGAACACTTAACCAAGTTTCGTAATTTACCCATTCTTCTTTTTGATGATAAGTATTTTCACATATCTTGTTACTAACTCATGTCAATAGCTGACCTTTATGGGCATCTCCATGACCCTAAGTAATGCTACATGACTGTACATCCTTGATGTGAAGTAACGTGAAGAACATTCTTTGATGATCTACATATCTGAACTCAGTTCCATTTTCGCGCTTTTCTTTGCAGATTTAGGTAAATTTACCATAATATTTTTGTACTTCCATATGTCTATTTAGGAAGTAGAAATAATGATACCACTTTGGGTTTCAGCTCTCGTTGGCCTTAGTACCATACATTGCTGCTGATATATGGCATCATTTTCCAGATTTTTACTTCACATTGAGATAAAAATGCATTATTTAACATTGAAACTGGAAGATATATTGTAATATTTATATCTTTATGCAGAATAGGTATCAGTACTCAAGTTCCATGTTAACAAAGCAATTATCATTTGGTTCATGAACTGAATACTGATGTGTCAGAGGTTAGATTCAGGTAAAACTGCAGTATGATCTCAAATAGCTTAGTCCATGATGATGAAGTGTGTATTTTCCTTCTAAATCTAACCAGCTGTCAAACAGCTATACAGTTTAAACTCCTGAGAATATCTCAACAAAGATCATTTATACTAAAATGATACAATGCTTTCCAGAGTTCATGAAGGAAATTGCAATCGTAAGGAGCATAGGAGAAAAAAACACAAAATAACCAAAGTTGTACAAATAGTGACATGTTACAAACAGTGTGTCCAGGTGTGAAATCATTAAGTTAGAAGTACTCTGCCTGCCCTGATGTCATATGTCTCTCCTACTCGGGTTACTGAAGTTGATCGTTAATTGTTTCCTAATGGTATGACATATCGTTATTATTCGCAAAGCAATATAACAATATCAAAGTCGTACAAATCGTGAAATGTTATAAACTCGGTGGTCAGGATCCCACAACACTTAACTGGAAGTGTTGTGAAACTTCTTCCTTACTGTCTGCCTGAATGTCATGTACCCATCGTGAAGAGACCACTGAAGGATGTCGTTCATTGATTCATTATGATAAAACATAATGTGCATATTGGTAATATTTGCATACGTTTCGTAATCTTGGTTATACGAAGTGAAACTGGTCTCAGAGTGACCTACTGCTAAGCATCACAAAATTAAACCTTTGCTTCTCTGTTCTGAACAAATAATTAGCCCAGTATATATTTGTGATTTGATAGAAAGGCCCACTGAATCCCGTTTGATAGTCTGCAGATGTTATGGATATTCACACAGTGGAAGCAGAAAAACGATTCACATCACCATACCAATATTCTCCATTTGATCAGATTTACTGCAAGTTATGAAGTGGAATTCCTCACAGATGTCTCATTTGTGGATTCACTAGAAAAATGGAGTTAGTTACACTTGAAAATCTTACCAGTTTTTATTGTGGTTGATTTAATAAATATTCGTTTGATCTGAATATGTGTACACCATTGAGTGTTTGTAGTAGAGTAACATCGCTGGACATAGAATTCCGGCTTCTTTGTTCCTTACTGGGTGTAGAAATTGTTTGCTTCAATTAAGTGAATTAAACTGTTCGAGTTCTCTGTTTTGACTCAACTTAACTTCTAAACTCCAATCAACATGTTCATACTTTCCACCTGACTCAATATTTTTTGACAAGGACTTCTCGGAGAACACGATTCAACATATTTCACTTCACAGAAACATATAAACTGATAGATTCTCAAAACGATGGACATAAACACCACGCTATAATTTATGGATTGTTGAACTAGACTAAGACCTGAATATACTAGGCGTAAGCAGGTTGTTGTGCTCTCTTCCAATCCACAATACCTAATTTGTTACTGTGATGTAGTACAAGACGGTTTCCTTATTAAACTTTCAGTCTAACAAAACTTCGGTCTGTCTTCTCCGTTAGATTCATTTCACTTCAGTCCATCATTTGTGTATTTGCATATTAAGAAGACAATATTCAGCGAAGAGACTCTTTTCAACGAATTTATTATCAAGCTGTACAATCGTATATATGTGGTTCTTAAGAAGTTATATCCGGTGAGGGAATTAGGTCAAAGGTGTGAATACATGAAAATAATAATAGTATGAAATGCAATTGAAATGTTTGTGATTATAATCATAGTTTAATGTCAAGTGGCAAAATAATTAGTGTCGTATATATAATAATACATAAGGCGTATAGATTTTGGAAAGGGGTACATAATTATAAGATTAGTAGACGAATATAAAATGTTACATAACATGGTGTGAAATTTGATAAGATAGAATTCAATATTATAAAAATAAAAATATAAAAGTTAATAATTTTGGGTTTAAAATGACAGGTGCGTAAAGTGGAAAATATTCAGAGTGAGAAGAGTAATAATAATAATGATAACAATATTAATAATAATCGTAGAAATAAGGGAAGAGTACATAGAATAACTAAATAAACAAAATAAATGAATGTCTATCCCTCTACGGCCAAGGGAGAAGTAGGGATTGTACATACTTCTTTTGAACACAAAGGTCTGGCTTAAAGTCCTGAATTGCCAAGGCCTCAGCTGTCTTTAGAAGTCTGCAAAGAAGAAAATGTGGGAAGTTAGCCTGGATTCTATATATGATCTTGAAATCATGGTCAGGGTTGACAGAGTGACAGAAGTCGATCAGGTGTTCCGGAATAAAGCTTCTCACACACTTCCTTTCTATGATTATAATCACAAATATTTTAATTGCATTTCATAATACTATTATTATTATATCACGTATTCATACCTTTGACCTAATTCCCTCACCGGATATAATTTCTTAAGAACCATATATATACGATTGTACAGCTTGATAATAAACTCGTTGAAAAGAGTCTCTTCGCTGAATATTGTGTTCCTAATGCTACAATGGGAATTATTAATTTATTTGCATATTCACTGTCATAATTCTTCACATGTTCATCATTACCTAACCTACTTTATAATTCTTGTAGGATATTTCTTTCATGAATATCACTGCGTATACTGATTTCTTTTTATTTATTTGTTCATATGCAGACCAAATGAGTGATTTTATTGAAGCTAACTGCCTTTTCTTCATCAGTTATGCCACTATAATATTTAATACTAATTAATTCATTTCACACAGATATTCATCGTTCTTCTCTTTCACGACTGCATTGGTATGTTACACCAAGAAGCGACAATTCCATCACATATTTATTTATTTATTTATAATTCATTGAACAAGAAGTGATGAAAACATCAGTTTAATTGTAAATTTAACTCCAGAAATGAAACATTACTGAATGAAGCAGGCAGTTTTCGTTATCATCCATCATTAAAGACTTCTGAATCAGGAAGTTGTCGAGACAGCATTTCTAACTGTGATGATGTACAAAATGCACTCTTTGAAATTAATCGAACTCCACGGTTTAGAAAATGACAGTCATCGGTGGACATTATAACTTGTACCCGGAATATATGCGCTCTGTCAGTCTTGCATCTGCTTCAGAAAGGAAACAACTGAAAAGCCTCCCGATTCCACTTTTAAAGACTTCCTACAATTATTCCCATTAACAAATTTGAATAAAGAAAGAACGACAAATGTACCAGGATAATCTGAGCTGATGTTTATACTTTCATTATTTCGTGGATTCTTCTCAACTGATTACAACCGAAACAATACTAAAATTATAATTTAAATTCCACTTTTCGTAGATTATTTTTGAAACTCACACGTGCACCCTTGTCATAAAAAAGTAAATAAAGTAAAGTAAATAAATAAATAAAGTTATAACACGAAGCTTTGTTCAGTCTTTTCTGCAAAAATTTGTAACACATTCATTTTGATGTGGGAAAAGTAACATTGGGACAGTAACGGTGGAGACGGCATGTGTTTTACAGCAGTCTCACATATTTGCTTTTGCGTGGCTGAAGACATCTAGTAATACACCGATGTAGTATTTCACCCAATTACATTTCCTTCAGAATAATTATTCACATTCTTCTGAAGTCCAATGTTACATATTACTTGCTGATGCCAGGCAGCCAAAGTGACTTGTCTCATTGTGACATATATTATCTCCTTGGAAGGATGATTGAATGTTACAGTGATTTTACATTTGTCGCTGACAAAGAGATGTAGAATATTAGTGGGAAGCAGATGTATTCAGCGCGTCGGTGGCATAGCGGTTAGGACGCTCGCTGACCATGCACATGGTCCGGGGTATAAACCTCGGCCGACGCACTCCTTTACCTCGCTAAGCCAGAAATAACGCTGGTGAAGAGAAAAGGTTGGGCGTGAGGCTAGCAACACCATCCTGTAAAATAAACACTGCTACAGAAACTTCAAGCCACAAGCTTGAAGCCCTATGTTCCACTGGGGAAAGTGAAGGAAAAAAAGATGTATTCAGCAAAAAGGTGACAACTGGAGAGAGACATGACCCATGCATTTCATTGCCTGCTACCACTGAACAAACGAATCTAGTTACACAATTAACTTTTAAACTGCATAGAGTTTATGTGAAATTTATTCAGATCATTTTCCCAAGAAAAATGATGATCCAACTTTCATTCGGAATCAAGCAAAAACATTTAAATCTTCCAACAAGTGTGAAAGATACAAATCCTTTTTGCACTTTTTGGCTTTAGTTATCGAATTTCACACATGAAAGGCGTTAAATGCAGAGTTCGACTGAATTCACACTAAGTGATGAATGAAGTGTAATTCGCTGGTTAAAGTATGAAACAGGGATATCCTATAAGAAGACTTCCTGACATTGAGAAGCAGTGATTCAAAAACTAATTAATTTCAACTTTTGTAGTTCTTTGATTTTTCAATATCTTATAGACTCTTAAGGAAAACTGATATCTGCATTGATTTTGTGTGAATTTAAATTTAGATGACTACACATTAAACAGTGTGTGTGGTCCAAATAGTCTAATAGAAATGTATGGTGCAATAATATTGTTTTCTTGAAAGGAGAAAGCCTAATGAAATAATGGTTTCTTTACTTAATTGAGTGTTTTTCATATCCTTTACCTCTTCATAACTTTCGTTCTTCTCAACGATTCTCTGAAATGCATTTCAGAGTCCTGTATTACTTATTTTACCAGTTCACTTTTGTTATAATACTATATTTCGTATTATTTGCATGAGATTGGCTTACAAATGCTTTGAGTTGACATAATTAAAAAGATTTTAAGAAATATTGTCTTTCGCCATCACATAACAAATATTCTATCTCATATTATTGAAACGACTTTACAGTTTCCTGTAAAATATATGACACTATATTATTGAGCTATTAAACGTGTGGACCTATACGAAAAGTCAAATGTCCCGATCTTAACAACTATGCAAACACGGAATATTTAAATTCTAAAATTGATCCTGCAAGATTAGTTGTAGAAGACATAACGAATTACACCAATAATTGCAGAGCTCCTTTAAAAAATGTGGCACTAGGTTTCTGCCCATAAGAGTCACTATGTGCATGCATCCGAATGCTGAACATTCATTACGAGTGAAACTCACCACCTTTGCCATAAAATGGTGCAATGTTAGTAAATCTACATCCATCACTTACAAACAGACACTCAATCAGTAGGTGTGGTTTGAATTGTCTTATTTCAAATGTGATTCTTCTCCGGGCTATCAAACTGATAGATAAATTACTAAATGTGTATTCGAAAGATTGAATAAGTAGAACTAGGATGATTTACCCCGTGTTTTTGTGATGACTGCTGTGAAATGGAAGCATTTCAGTTTAATTAATAACAGTAATAGGTTTATTCTCTGTGATACGCACTGTGGAATTGTCAGTCTGTCGTTTCTATAATGTCTATTAATTTCTCATGATTTACGAATAAAGCCGTCTGACATTTTTACACAATATTTCCCGAATCCCTTGCAGCATCCAACTGATCACGACATTTCGCCTTCATTTCCTTCGACAAATGCATAGAAATAAAAGAACATAGAAGTCAGACTACATTTCCTGAAATCCTTATCTTTTAATTCCACTTCTTTTCAACGCATATTCATCCTTACTACTTCTGTGTTGGTTAAGCACCTGCGAAACTAGCCCTGGTTTCCGTGAGGTTGTTCACGAGATATTAGAATGAACGAATTGAGATGAATCAAACTTCATGAAGAATCAGCAGTCGCTTAAGAAGAATGATATTATAGCTAACTTTATTCATCCGTTCATCTTTAATATCTTATGCGAACTTAGTCACAAACTATGTTTCATGAGTAAACGAAGTTGAGAAGACGAAATCTATAATATATTCAATAACTGAAAGCACAAATGAGATTTCGAAAATAAAATGATTGACGCATTTTGTATATTGTCTTTCAGTGCGATCATTTCCGACTGAACAAACGCACAAAACGTAGTGTGTTCACTAAATGATACAAGCCCTTACATCTAATACTGCGTTTTCCGACACCTTTTGCTGCAAGAAGTGAAATTAAAACAAAAATCAAAATTGTTATCTTTGCTTGAAGCAAAAGTCAGGTCAAATTCTGAATTCAATTTGAAGGCAGTAAAACATTTGAATGGTTTTCCTTGACATCCATATTATTCGTCATTAAACGAGTCATACATGTATCCATAAGACGTTATGAAATATTGCATTTGTTATAATCTCCTGCAGAAGTATGGGTGACTGCATATAATGCACCAGTTGACCCATAAATCGAAAGTATATTAAAATTCGAATTGATAAAGCAATTTCTGAACTTATTATGCTTCTTGTACATCAGGCGTTATTCATGTTCAACACACCAGTTTCTCGAACTTATCATCCATGAGGGATTCTCATAATCCATATTGATGATTCATTGGTATGAACTCAGAGGATTGCAATAAGCCTTTTGCTACCAAACCCAAAATAGCATTTCGTGAAACATGAATAAATTCACTGGAATACAAGACTGAACTTCACACAATAAACATACCACCTGACGTACTAGGCGAATTCTACAATTGTTTAACACAGAAGTGAATTAGAGTCGACAGTTAAAATCAATCTGTCGTCTTAAAATGGAGAAAACATCCAGTATATTTGCTCTCGTAGATTTTTGAGATTATGAATTCGAAACTGAAATAATGACATAGTGTTTAACTTGTTTCTATTTGACACAGGAATTTCATTGATGACAACTGGCTGTGACTCAATGTGACTTGTCATTTTGAATGTTTTCAATATGTCCACCGAAACACGAATTGGTTTCAATAGATTGGGTAACATTTCTTGGACTCTTTGTTGAAAATCCCAAAGCATAAAAGGTTCATCTTTTCTTTGTTTGATTTAAACATCTCGTGTTTTGGAGATGAAACAGTTCTCTACTCCTTGACCAGATTACTTTCACCTGAGAATGTTTTCACTTTGCATTTGCTAAATCATAGACTTATCACTAGATTCACATATCACCCAGTAAGCAACTTGCCCTTGTGCAGTTGAAATTCGTCTGTATTGGGAGTAAGCCTCGCTTAAATAAAACTTGAAATAATTGGTGTATATGATTGAAATATTATTTGTCTACCACATACATTGATAATACTATAACATCTATGCAATTCATCTTTTAGTGAATCCAAGTGTCAGTGCAGTTTATCCCTCCCTGAAATATCTACATGCATATGCATGAAACGAATCAAAGAAAACTTGTGAAAAGAGCAATAATGTTGTAAACATAATAAAGAAAGAGGGAGGAAGGTTCCATATAACTTTCAATCAATTATTCAACACAATTATTTTGAAATGTTTTATTCAGAATTTGAGGAGGAGAATGAAAAATGGGAGGAGCCTTACACACTGTTAACTGCAAGTGGAGGAGAGCAGAGAATATGAGTGAAGTATTCGATAAATAAATGCGTCTCGTTTGAACTCTATGAAAACAGGACTATGAAAGTCCAAATGAGGTATTATCAAAGTAATTTGCATGATGGAAAAAACTGTCTACACTCAACTTAGTTTTACTGAAAGTGTCTGAAGTGTGGATAAATATTTCGGTGGTAACATGAACCAAAAGTAACCTTCAGGAATGAATAATACAGTTTCATCTATCTTAAAGCTTAAGCTCAAAAACAGGGAAGTTATAAATGTCCAGTGAATCTTAAAATATCTTTTGTGAAATAAGTCGTCAGGACGTTGATAGAATGACTCACCTAAACTCGGAGCCTGCAACGAAGCCATTACAATAACAAATATTGCAATAAAGTAAGTTGCTGAGTACGTTGTATTCAGTTGTGGTTAAAGAATCACTATTCGAATGCCTTTATAAACATTTTCAGTTATTGCTGATACCCAATGGAAACTGAGATTAAATGACGTGTGAATGTAAAACACAAAATTCCTTTATTAATTTTTAACTTCCATTATCTCTCAAAAACACGTAAACAGTCCTTACAACACAAACACAAACACAAACGAATAAGTACATTCATGTCTATAGATCTTATACACCCAGGTAACTAGTGGTGCATTAACATTACAATTACTCATTCTGTAGCGTTTCTCCTGTTATTTATCATTATGTTATTTTAGGATGCTTTTATGTACGCTTCGCTATTAAACGACAACGAATGAAGGAATATGGCCTACATAAAGAGGTTGTTGGTGTTGTTTTGTTGTCTTACTCGCCAACATCTCGACATATTCACTAACTGAGTCAAATGTTTTTTAATTGTATGACGTTTCTTATAAAAAATGGCCTCTCGAAGGCTTTCTCAAAACGCTGTTCATTTTCGCCTAAAATTTCACGTTTCTGTAGTTTTTCTTTAAATATAGTCAATGTAAAGTGAATGTTTTGTACAAATGTGTTGAACAACTGTGATAGCCTCAACCAGTTTGCTTTAATTTCGAAAACACTCAAACAAGCACATTTACTACCCACATGTAAAAACTGGTCTTCAGTATATTCGACGTACAACTTTCTTTGTTTGTGATAACAGCTGCTTACCCAACTGGTGTAGTATTCATGGTAAAGCATTCGACATACACACTTTCCTCTAGCAGTTGCATCATCTAATACGAAATGAATTTTTCGGAGCTCGGTTACAAGTATTCCGCGTAACGGACATGTGTAGTTTATTTCATGGGTAGATGGATAGATAGGTGTGTGGGTAGACAGGTAGATTCTAAACTTGCATTGCGAAACTCAGAGTGAATGAGAAATCTTTGTCTGCGAAGTATCGTACGATTTATTTTGATTAAGAGATTATTCAATTTCGCTGTCAGTCACCCTATCAAAGTAGCCAGCCATAGATGAGGTGACCTACATCCCACCACCTACGAAAATATTTGCATACAATTATTCTGGTATTCTCACTTTGAATTCACGCGGCTTAATATCTGAGTACACAACGAGAAAGTCATAAATCTTTTCAACTTTCTCTGTATTATAACCGCATGAGTTGACGTTTACTCCCCCTCAGTAGCATCTGTCTATTCCGAGTTCATTAGACAAATATTTCATCATTATTGTAAACACTGAAATCTATTGTTTTTGAATAATAAGGAGTTGCTTCATTTCTTCATTGTTATTTCTCCGCTAACATCTGAGCTGAATGAAACGGATAGCCTTGAGCATCCAATTATTCTGTGTGTTTCATTTCTTCACATATTTTGCTTTACTCTGAATATTCTAGAGTTTTGGTTTACTGTGATTTCACCACTTTGGTTTTACAAAATCTCAGGGTGTATAATAATTCCAGCGACAACTTAAGTGATCACACTTCATTTACTGAGTTTCATCAACATAGTTGACTCAGTTCCATTGCGAAATACTGAAGTGAATGAACACAAGATTAGAACTGCGTTTACAGACGGCATCAACTGAAAATGGAAAGAGTGAATACCCAGTGGAAAGAATAAATTATACGGAATGCTAAAGATTTCATCAATGGAAGGAATTATGAAAGAATAGGGAGATGTACTGCACGAGAGAATAATGTAATAAGTCATCATTAGTTCCTAAAAGAATAATGGTGAAGACTACAGTATAAAGCACCTGAAGGACAGTATAATGTAATACGGCATAGTAGAAACAGGATTTACATGGAAATAGCTTACTGATAACTGTTAGAAAAGCAATAACTTGACTGATAACTTCAACGTTGCCACTCTTCCCATAATATGGAATTTATATACTTGTATATAGAGATATATACAAGCATATAGATATAAGCAAAAATATAGTCCAATATTACTGAATAAAATCAATCAGTTACAGGATACAAAGATAGAATCGAGATCTTTCCTGGGTGATTACTGGCAAAGACACTTCCAAGAAAATCCCTTCACAAGTTAAACTCTACGTCTGCATCAAAGTAAGACATGGAGAAAATGAAGAATACGCAGAGCGACGTGAAACAGGGCTATAATGAACAAGGTTAGTAAATGTCGTGTCAAAATCTGGGAAAAACAGCTAAGGCAGATGTTGTTATGTGGATTTAGCTTAAAAATCAAATCAGTTGGTCAGGTAGACGTATTTTGTGAACAGAAATGGCTTCTAGTAATGGTAACATTAATGAATTAACTTCTTGTCATGTGAAATTTAGAGTGAATAATGTTAGAGATTTTTCTTTCAAAAAGAGAAAATCTAAGCAGGTGTATACTATTAAACGATGAATTGTTATACTGCCAACACTGTTTCATCTGAGTGAAGCTGTGAAGATCACTTTTCAGGTTTTATTTTTTTCGATATTCAGTGAAAGTTAATTTTTTTTGATTGAACACTAGTCAGTAACTAGTGTAATGCGTCTAGTCCTATCTTCGGTGCAGACTGAATTCTATCAGTCATGTTTGCAATGTGGCCACCATGCTAGGTGGCTCGCCATTACGGTGCACTGTGAATTGTTGGTATTAGATGGTTGGAGGCAATCGGCAGGAAGCCTTGGACCTAGGTTTCGTGCTGGTTGGCACTCATCAGCAAGGCGTATCTGCAACCTTGAAGGAACTTATGTCCCTTCAGAGATTCGAACCCGCGTCACCCAGTGCTGCAGTCAGAGACGTTACCACTGAGCTATTCAGGCTCGCGACTGACCTCCTGTAGGACTGTATTGGATATTTTTGATTGAACACTAGTCAGTTAATATCAGGGAAAAAAATGCAATTCTACATATGTGTGATCATCAGTTATTTCGTTACTCTCAAAATTTGTAAAACTGCCTAAGTTCTTTACTAATTTAAAAACTACCATCCTATACTTAATAGTTGCCCACTACAGCAAAGCCTTACTACTTAAGAAAGTGAAGACATTCAGTTCAAACTACGAGGTTCAAAATAATCTTCAAAAGTAGATCTGAAAGATGCTAATTTACGAATTCGTTTTGACACAGCTTTAAGGGAAGTGGTAATCACCATTAAATCATTCGGATTAGTTTTGCATAAGTTTTTACCTTTGAGCCCAATGGCACTATCTATCATATTTTAAAAGGTAATAGATTTGATGATAGCAGGATTAGATGGTAGCGAACCTTATCAAAATGACATTATAGCCTACGGTCGAAATATTTAATCACCCAGTTACTCAGGTCTTAATGTGATAAAATTGGTTATTTCAATCTATCCAAGTGTCATTTTTATTTGTCATTCGTGTCGTGCTGAGGAAAAATTCAGGCTTGATAGGAGTTGTTCAGTTCTTTTAATACAAGTGCCTTCACCCAGTAATACTATGTCATTGAGAGTATACAGTGACACCCCGCAGTTTCACTCCACTTTTATTCTCAATTTTATTCCGTTATTGTGTCAATCTTTTTAAAACCTTTCTCACCGAAGATAAGTTTATTCTCCCAGTGTGAACTGTTCTTGTTGGTGTAGGCTAACTACTCCAGCAAAGTGGACAGTATATTATTTGCATTTTTCCACACTCTAGTAAGAGTTAACAGTAACGCTTCCTAACCTAGAATGAACAGCTACCTATTGTCTGGACAATAAGGCATCTTCACAATCATCCTTTCGGCACCAAGTTTCACATTATGACTGATCATCAAACTTTGAAATTCATTTATCACCTCTTTAAGAATTTCAGTATTTCATTCACTACTATGGTTCAAAGTTACTTTTAAGAAGATAAACCAAATGCAGACCTCTAATTGCGTATTTCTTCGTTTAGTTTAACTGTTGACTATGATCGAATCTGATTAGTACAAGACACCGAAAATATTAGGGAAGTATGGTAATAGCAGTGAAAGGAAGTTAGAATATTCAATGCACCTGAAGTCTACCGGTAAGTTGGGAAATCAATATATCCTAAAGGATTTTTGTGTTCTGATGACTGACCTATTATTCTCAAGTATTGGATTTGTGGGGATTTTGTTTGATTGTATGGAGGATTTCATCATGAGCTGACATCAGTTAGAGAACCACTGGAAAACCTGCCAGGCAGTACTGGACAGCTGTTTCGTGCTAATTTGGGACTCTCCATCAGTACGCACCCATCGGGATTCGAACCCGAGGCCTTCTGATTACAACGCCAGCTCGTGGACCATTGGATCGGGTCCCAGTTGCTCAATGGTCTAACCAGAAGGCTGTGGGTTCGAATCCCGATGGGTGCGTACTGATGAAGAGTCCCAAATTAGGACGGAACAGCTGTCCAGTACTCCCTGGCAGGTTTTCCAGTGGTTCTCTAACTGATGTCAACTCATGGTGAAATCCTCCATGAACTATTATTCCTGTGGTATTAGCATCTCTTGTGCCGTAGGGCTATTCTGCTCATCTCAGAGCTGAGAAGACGAGATAACATTCACACATGCTGATAGCCGGAAGTTTATGCTGATATTACAATAAGATCTAAGAGCTGTTTGACTTATTTGCATATAATTTTGTATGAAGATTAATGACTATCATAGCATCAGAGGAACCGCAAGCTCTTGAAGAACTTCTTTACTTAATTTCTGCGACGATTAACGACAGAATACAATGGAACTTGGCAGCAGGATTGTCTACGTAGTAAAATGATGTACGCTGAAGGTGAAATATAAAAGTCATACAGTGAAACCTCAACTCGCGAAAATGGGTTGTATTTTACTTCTTCTGTCTTAACTTTTCGCTTTCTATATTGTTTCAGAAGGATCTGCATTCCCTCTCATTTCAGCTTAATCAGTCTCCCGGTTATTCAAGATTCTTGTAGAGTAAGTCATCATCACAACAATTGAAAATTCTTGTCAGTAGAAAAGGCAACACCTCTAAATTTCCTTCTGCCTTCCTAATGTCTCAGAGCCTCCAAACACACTCAAGAACTAAGACTTCATTTGACATTCTTCATTATGAAAGAAACAAATACTGACTCCCTGCCGTCATCATAACACAAAAAATTGAAGGTGGAACAGTGAATATTTCGGACCTCAGGGGGCATTCTATTCAGAATTGGCTCATGCATCTTGTGAAAACTGCTGTTGTAGGTTGTGTTCGTGATCACTTTAGTGATTCCTTTGTCAAATGTATATCTGCTCATATTCGAAATATTTGTTACTGTTGTGAAACTTACTGAGGCAAGAGCACTTGGTGAGTTTTGGAGTTTTCATGAATGTTTTCTGCACGCTCTTTCATTTCTTTGGGCAGCTTCTTTAATTTGTAGTTTTCCAGTATCTCTATTTTTCACAGACACAGTCTTACGCGTCTGCATAGGCTAGTAACATTAGGGATTTAGTGGAAGTCGGTGCATGTCAAAGTGTCTTCTTTTGTGTTTTGCAGAATATGATGTTGTGATGTTCTGTTTTATGTATTAATAATATTTAAATAATAATAATTTGTGTTATTTAAAAACAGTACTAGTGAAACAGTATGGAATTTTCAGCATCTGGTGCAATATTGCATCTAGTTCTATTGAATAACATTAAAAATAATTGTAAATATAATATTACAGGATTATTATTGGCGGTTCCTATTTGGTATTTGTAGTGACAGTGAGTCTATATATAAATAATAATAATAATGTTAGCAGCTAAGATTGTGAGTTAATTGAGATACTGTCACTGTAGATTACAAATAGGAGATAATAAAAGAGCGGATTATTTTACTGACAATATAGTGAAAGTGTTTTATGTGTTCAGCAAATAATGCTGTGTCCTTCACTCTTCGTTGATAGCATCACTCTGATTGTAATATGGTGACCCTTCACACCCACCTATTCAACTGTTTAAGAGCATAACAGATTGCTGTTTCCAAAACAATTTTGGGAAACTGTTCAACACTGTTGAAAAGTCCATGTAGTCGATTTTACCCTTGACGTTTTCCAGTCCTTAAAGTCCCCAATGAGAAATACCACTAAACTGAACTATCTCAACTGTGAGAAATAAATTTCATTCTCAAATGAAGTACACAAGCAACATCTACAAGCTAGATGTACAACTTGATGATTTTATTTCACGAAGAATTAAGATTAAAATAGTCCAGCTCGCAAAGATAGATGATTACCGACTGTTAACAGTTTCTTCTTCGTAACAATATTTGTTGAAGCTCATTACAGCAAAATACACACAGGGAAATGTTATCCACACGCATTAAAATGGTTAAAAGACGTTTAATCAGTTTTATTACCGTCTGCCTTTCAGTATATAATTCTGAACTTATTAATTGACTTACGAACTACTACTAACTTTTGGACCAGATTCATAATGAAACAGTTCCTACATATTTTGTGAG
Organism: Trichobilharzia szidati; assembly: GCA_944472155.2. Classification (NCBI taxonomy): domain Eukaryota; kingdom Metazoa; phylum Platyhelminthes; class Trematoda; order Strigeidida; family Schistosomatidae; genus Trichobilharzia; species Trichobilharzia szidati. The sequence continues at coordinate 30,566,476 of OX235276.1, read as the reverse complement.
AGTAAAAGTTAAAAAGGGTGAACGCAGGAGTTTTTTAACAACACTAAGAGATGCATCCCAATGCAAGATATTGACTTAATTCACCTCGGAAATACTGCAGTATGATTTTGACGGTATCTCAGAATTTATTGCATGACAATGTGATGAGTTGATTACTCGACATAAATATCCTTCAACTTTGAACGTTATAGTTTGATTCTATTGGAGTAAGTCACATAATTCATGTTGCTCTCAGGTGTTCGTTTTCAAAAGGAATTGAGTTAAGATTCACCCTATAATACCTCAGTGAACGGGAAACCAATAAAACAATCAATAGTTAAGGAAATATATTCGGATTCAGTGTGACAGCATTCTGTTAAATAGCGAGTAGAAAACATAAAATAATACGATCTTGGATACACCTGTATCATCAATGTGTAAGCTATTTTAATACCAAATACGTTTCCCTGGATCACATACACAAATGCTGACAGTTATGCACGACAGTATAGGGGTGATGAATTGACCAGGTGACAAATTTTGAAAAACACGATGAATTTGAAATAGTACACTTGGAACGAATCAACTCAGTAGTTGGATTTCCCAATTACCAGGGAAAAACAGATAAGTAAAGTGACAAATGGTATGTTGGCGTTTACTTGAAACCTGCTAATGTATTGTGTGTATTTAACTTTTGCGATATACTCTCTGACAGGAATGGATGTGCATTTAATGGTTTTATTAACAACGCCGTAGTCATATAGTCTGACAAATCAAAGTAGTATACGTCCCAGTGTACAAACCAGAAGACGTCTTTCCTGTATAACTGAAAGCATTTCAATGATACAACTGAATCCCATGTAAAATTTAGTTCATTCAGGACGCTTTTTAAGTCGACAGTGACAAACTTTGTTTGATTGTTCACCAATGCCAAACTAGGCAATTCTGTGATTGTAATTGCAGCAAGAAATGTGTAGGTGAATGTGTACACCGCCTTGTCGGTTTTTATTCATGTTAGACTGTTGTTCGGAGCAGCTGATAGATTATTTGTGTTTCCCAGTGAAGGCGTATACGTCAGAAATCGGAATGTGTTTGTACATCAAGCCATAAACCGATTGCATGTACTAATGTCTATAGAGATTATCATTAAAATGTTTGGAAAAGTTAATTAAGAGTGAAGACAAGTATTTTCAAAATAAAAACTTCAAGTTGCAGGACATAAACTCATTGTGACTAATAGAACATTCAAGATTTCTGAAGCGTCACACTGAGGAAAACTGTTGTGCAAGAGAAAAACCAGCTAGACAAGGTATTATAAAGTGATCATATACGGAAAGCATATCGAAGGCTTTGAAGTGAATATAAGAGTAAGAGAAGGCTGTTTATTACCTCCGATGATATTCCTAATTGTATTGGGCTGGGTTATGCGTCAGATTGAGTTAGAGAATTAGCATGCGCGTCACGGAAATCCTTTCCAACACGTTAACGATATTTGTCAACAGCTGCCTTCGCTCCATACTGAAGATCAAATGACCAGAAAGAATCGGTAATAAGCGACTGTGGGAACGAACTAACCAAGACCCTATGTCTTAACAAATAGGCAGAAGAAAATCGAGACAGGAGACAGCTGAATGACATCGTGTTAGTCATGCCATGCGCTCGAATGGGACCCGAATGAGAGACAACGAATGGGTCATCCGAGGTGGACATGAAGGAGATCGTGCGAAGAGGAGATGAGGGAATATGTTCAGTTGTGGGCCCAGCTAAAGGGGACTGCAGAGAATAGGATATAGTAGAGACGTGCTGCTGAAGCCCTGTATTACACTTAGAACCTAAGGGAACCATAACGACAGCGTTTAGGCCTGTCACTCATCGTGAAAAATGTTACAAGCTCATTTCACATTGCAGCATGTGCTGAAAATGTCGTCCAGTAAAGGACATTGAAGTCTTCGAGAATAATCCATCCAAACAACTACATCGATATCGACCACCTGTACTGAAATTCTCTTTCATTAGATCTAAATCTATTTCTTCTGAAAAGTATTTTCCAATACATATGCAATATGCGATATTGATTAGCAGTGTTTAAGAAAACGAAAACGCCACACAATAGTGTATACGTCTCATTATATTATCTGAGTTGAGATTTTTCATTTAATCATAAAGTTACTGAGTACCAGAAACAAATTTGACTTGTGCTTTGTAACTACAGACATAAGTCACAAAATTTCACGTTTTTCTAGCTAGTTGAATGTAGGTCATTGGCAGTGATTGTTATCAGTAAATTCCATTACAACCATTCTAGTCGTTTATCTAACTTTCACCAGTCTTATTGTTTATTGTAAAGTTGTAATTAACAAACTGTCTGTCACAATGTATCATATCGTTCTCGTTCATATAAATAGCATGAAGTAGTTAGTAGTATTCATATTCATGGTAATGGCGAAATTCATACTATGCAGCCTCTTCGTATTCCTCTTATTTCAGGAATTATCCTTTCAGACAGGTGAGTATAATATGTGATAAGACCTTATATTATATTTATGAAAGCACTTGTAGGTTTAGTAAATTATGCCTTTTACTGTCATGCTTTTTGTTACCTGATATCGAGATAACAACTTTAGCAAACTTTGTTGGAAAATATGACATACTAGACTGTTTCACATAGTCGTGAATTTTAGCACGTTATCTCGACTGAAATTATTTCGCTTCACTTGAATCTTGCACTGAAATGTTTTCTAATGCTTAGATTGTGACTCAGAAATATGCGTGTTTGCAACGAAATTTGGGTAATAAAATATCAGTGAAAAAGAGCATTCACGGATAATTTTTTCTTTTGAATTGTGAGAGATAAGATCTCACGTAATCTCCCTGGTCTTTCATTCTCACTGTAACCTGATTCTCAATTATCACTAAAAATTGAAGAATATTTAGCATATCCCTGAGCTGCTGTGTTTCTTTCGATCACGTTAATTTTAATTCATACGTGGATGTGAATTTCACTGACCATAAGCAGAATAAACCAAGGACCAGATGACACACATTTATCTCAATAAATCTCTACTGGTTCGTCAAATGATAAGAGCAACACTTGAGGTTTGAAACGTCTCTGACAAAGTACTCCTGTTTGTTCACTTATCCTCCTTATTAATCATAGAGCCACTTGAATACATAATGAGATTGATTGAAAATGGTTCAAATGGTTTTCCTAGTAAAGTAAGGACATCAGGAAACTGTTCAAACTGTGATGAAATAGTCATGAGAATTCCATCAGGAACCATTATTGGGAATTCATTTATAGAAAATCTTGAATAACACGAAATGAAATCCGCAGTCGTAGAGATAAATCGATTATTTATACCGCAAACTTCGTTAGTCTGCCTTCGACGAAAATGATCAGTGGAACATATTCCCTGAGTAACTGCTTCATTAGTAAGGAAACGCCCGAATACTCACAATTTGAATACTTGTAAATGGTAAAATATTTTGTCATAAATTAATATAATCCGACCTACTTTTCCTTTCTCACCTCTGAAATTTCAAGACACTTCAGATGAAGACGAGGAGTACAGTAACGAAAATCACGGTATGATGATTTTTGTTACAAGTATTTTCATACACAGAATAATTCATGGGATACATAGGTGTTGGAAGGGAATGTAGAGTTATAGCATTAGTAGGCACATAAAACACGTCACATAACATGGTGTGAAATTTGATGACATAGAATCTCTACATTGCTAGAATGACAAGTGGGACAAGTGAAACTTTACCAAAGACAGTTCACAGTGAGAATAATAATGGTAACGATCAACGTAATAAGTGAAGGGTGTACAAATTGAATGAACAAAATGCAAGAGTCTGTTCGCTGAATCGCCAGTTTTGATTTTCTCCATGTCCCAATGGAGATATTCCATGAGTGCATAGTGTAACATTGACTTTCCAGTTTATGAATTTTATTTTAAATCACTGGGTGTGTCATCAATTATAGCCGAACACTTAAGAGGAATTCAGCAGTAGCTGAACAAAATTTCTTTTGAATAACTTGATATGTGTTATTGATATACGCATCGTAAATTTGGTCACTACTCAATCTGAAACTATAAACTATATAAACTATATTTGATATATCCAGCGACGTATTAAACCGTAGATTAACGAGAGCATTTGAAAGAACTTTCAGTGCCGCAAAACTGCATGTCACTTTCTCAACCAAACCGATATTGACACTGTGCATTAAAGATAGGTTACCCAGAATGACGACATCAATGTGTGTATATAAATTCAACTGCTCCTGTGGAGCTAGTTATATAGGTCGTACCCAAAGGAATTTATCTTTACGCACCCGTGAACATATTCCGGTCTGGCTTGGGAAAAGAGCGACCAAATCATTAATTAGTGCAATTCTGGCTCATCTAGTGGATAGCGAACACAGCATCAAAGTAGATGAGTCATTTACAGTTGTGTATCGGGTACCAAACAATCTCCTCAAAGGCATACGATTGCGCCTCCTAGCCATAGCTGAGGCTTTAGAGATTAATAGAGAAAGACAAGAGTTATGTGTACAGAAAAAGCGTATTCACTCTCTCTGTCTACCCTGGCCCACTATAAGGTCACCAGGATCATAATTTTCCGTATTATTATTACCATTATTATCATTTTGTGATATCATGTCTTTATTATCCATTTCTCCACCCAGTTTATTTCACCTCATTGTTACCCTTAATTTTGTCAACCTTCGTGATTTTACACTAGGCCTACCAACTCTGTAATATCTTATTACACACATTTATCTCAATAAATCTCTACTGGTTCGTCAAATGATAAGAGCAACACTTGAGGTTTGAAACGTCTCTGACAAAGCACTCCTGTTTGTTCACTTATCCTCCTTATTAATCATAGAGCCACTTGAATACATAATGAGATTGATTGAAAATGGTTCAAATGGTTTTCCTAGTAAAGTAAGGACATCAGGAAACTGTTCAAACTGTGATGAAATAGTCATGAGAATTCCATCAGGAACCATTATTGGGAATTCATTTATAGAAAATCTTGAATAACACGAAATGAAATCCGCAGTCGTAGAGATAAATCGATTATTTATACCGCAAACTTCGTTAGTCTGCCTTCGACGAAAATGATCAGTGGAACATATTCCCTGAGTAACTGCTTCATTAGTAAGGAAACGCCCGAATACTCACAATTTGAATACTTGTAAATGGTAAAATATTTTGTCATAAATTAATATAATCCGACCTACTTTTCCTTTCTCACCTCTGAAATTTCAAGACACTTCAGATGAAGACGAGGAGTACAGTTACGAAAATCACGGTATGATGATTTTTGTTACAAGGTCATTAATATTCCCTTCAGTCAACCTTTTCCAGTGCCTTAAATTTGTGTCTATTTCATACCAGCCATTTCTCACACACACCATTCACTCACGTTATCTCATCAGTTATCCAGAAAGTATAAGTGACTAAGAAGTGTGAATACATAAAGTAATAATAATAGTAGTATGAAATGAAATTGAAACGTTTGTGATTACAATCACAGTTAAATGTCAAGTGGTAAAACAAGTATTTTCATACACAGAATAATTCATGGGATACATAGGTGTTGGAAGGGAATGTAGAGTTATAGCATTAGTAGGCACATAAAACACGTCACATAACATGGTGTGAAATTTGATGACATAGAATCTCTACATTGCTAGAATGACAAGTGGGACAAGTGAAACTTTACCAAAGACAGTTCACAGTGAGAATAATAATGGTAACGATCAACGTAATAAGTGAAGGGTGTACAAATTGAATGAACAAAATGCAAGAGTCTGTTCGCTGAATCGCCAGTTTTGATTTTCTCCATGTCCCAATGGAGATATTCCATGAGTGCATAGTGTAACATTGACTTTCCAGTTTATGAATTTTATTTTAAATCACTGGGTGTGTCATCAATTATAGCCGAACACTTAAGAGGAATTCAGCAGTAGCTGAACAAAATTTCTTTTGAATAACTTGATATGTGTTATTGATATACGCATCGTAAATTTGGTCACTACTCAATCTGAAACTATAAACTATATAAACTATATTTGATATATCCAGCGACGTATTAAACCGTAGATTAACGAGAGCATTTGAAAGAACTTTCAGTGCCGCAAAACTGCATGTCACTTTCTCAACCAAACCGATATTGACACTGTGCATTAAAGATAGGTTACCCAGAATGACGACATCAATGTGTGTATATAAATTCAACTGCTCCTGTGGAGCTAGTTATATAGGTCGTACCCAAAGGAATTTATCTTTACGCACCCGTGAACATATTCCGGTCTGGCTTGGGAAAAGAGCGACCAAATCATTAATTAGTGCAATTCTGGCTCATCTAGTGGATAGCGAACACAGCATCAAAGTAGATGAGTCATTTACAGTTGTGTATCGGGTACCAAACAATCTCCTCAAAGGCATACGATTGCGCCTCCTAGCCATAGCTGAGGCTTTAGAGATTAATAGAGAAAGACAAGAGTTATGTGTACAGAAAAAGCGTATTCACTCTCTCTGTCTACCCTGGCCCACTATAAGGTCACCAGGATCATAATTTTCCGTATTATTATTACCATTATTATCATTTTGTGATATCATGTCTTTATTATCCATTTCTCCACCCAGTTTATTTCACCTCATTGTTACCCTTAATTTTGTCAACCTTCGTGATTTTACACTAGGCCTACCAACTCTGTAATATCTTATTACAATTTACAATTTTACAATCATTAGACATTATCGTTCAGCCCTCACATTCAGTGTCCCCTTTGTTAATGTGTGTTTGTATGTACTTTGTGGTTATCGCGTTTCTCTCACCCCAATGACACTTGTATTCTGTTGACTAAAAAACAGCACTATATCACTCAATTGTTCATTCACACTTCATCACATTTTTTTGACTATACACATTTGATTGATTATGTTAACTAATGGACTATCATCTCAACTTACACATGCACCCCAATACAGTTTCTGATATGATTTTCATTTGCCTTTATTGGCTATTTATTTCTGTTATTCATGGATTTATAACTGTAGAGCCTGAAGAAGAATTTATCGAAAACATTTGTTCGCTCAAAATCTTGTTTTATATTTTGTCTAATTGTAGTATTTGGAATAAACAGCTCTGAAGTCATCAAGAAAGCCAGAGCGAAGTGGACGGGTCTTCACGGTACATCATATTTTTCTGTGTATATATATAGTACATTATGACAATCAAATCTTATTAGAGACGTATGTTAATTTACTAGTTTCTATTTGAATCACTTGTAGTGATAATATCGCTAAATTTTACCAATTTTCGATATAAGAATAAAACTTGGGCACTGTGGTAAAGTGTAATTCCATTATGGGTAAATTTTATTTTGATAAAGTCTCACAGTGTTATACAGTAATATTTACTGATGTCGTTTCGAGCACAATTTATTGCTCATAATCATATCAAGGTAATCACACGACTTCCTAAATTCATTTATATAGTTCCATTGTTTTTCACTTGATTTGATTGGTAGTAATATTTTCCATATTTCGGGTATGAGTGATGAATCATTCCTATTGCATGTGTTGGGTGTAGATTCGATGAACAAGGATTCAGTAATCAACCTCTCTCTCCACCTACCTAGATTATTTTTTAGAATTTTAACCCTCTTCCACCCTATTGTGTGGTTGTGTGCTAATGCATGCATTGCAATTGCTGAGCTTTTTTCTAAATTACTTATCTTCTCTGGGTCAACCATTCCTACCTTAGCTAAATTCTTATATTCTGACAATCTGACTACCCCTGACCTACTAGTTTGACCTATGTAGTTGACCTCACAGTCATTGCAGGGTATTTTGTAAATTATATTATTTTGTCTAATTGGGTCAACTGGGTCCTTTAGCCAACAGAGCTTGTCTTTTAGTGGGTTTATAGGTTTGAATGCCACCCTGATTCCTGCTTTATTTAGAATCCTACGTAGGGTCTCAGATGTCCCCTCCTTATATGGTATAACTGTAGATGACTTATATTCTCTCTTATTTATGTTCTTATTACTAGTTTCACAATTATTTTTCTTTTTCTTTTGGCGTTTTTCAATCTTCCTAATGAATTTTAGAGGATAGTTATTTAACACCAACGCCTCTTCTATCTGTTTTATTTCATCATTTAGGTCTTTTTTTGTGCTACTTAGTGCCATTGCTCGGTTTGTTAAACACTTAACTAAGCCTGCCTTAACAGTTAAAGGATGAGATGAATTAAAGTCTAAATATCTATTAGAGTGCGTTGGTTTTCTATAAACACTAGTGTGTAGTTTACCTTCTTCTATTCGTTTTATTTTACAATCTAACATAGCTAATTCTACTTGCTCATTTTTGGCTTCAAATGTGAATTTTATTCCCTCCACTAATATATATTTAATATTCTAATAGATATTTAGACTTTAATTCATCTCATCCTTTAACTGTTAAGGCAGGCTTAGTTAAGTGTTTAACAAACCGAGCAATGGCACTAAGTAGCACAAAAAAAGACCTAAATGATGAAATAAAACAGATAGAAGAGGCGTTGGTGTTAAATAACTATCCTCTAAAATTCATTAGGAAGATTGAAAAACGCCAAAAGAAAAAGAAAAATAATTGTGAAACTAGTAATAAGAACATAAATAAGAGAGAATATAAGTCATCTACAGTTATACCATATAAGGAGGGGACATCTGAGACCCTACGTAGGATTCTAAATAAAGCAGGAATCAGGGTGGCATTCAAACCTATAAACCCACTAAAAGACAAGCTCTGTTGGCTAAAGGACCCAGTTGACCCAATTAGACAAAATAATATAATTTACAAAATACCCTGCAATGACTGTGAGGTCAACTACATAGGTCAAACTAGTAGGTCAGGGGTAGTCAGATTGTCAGAATATAAGAATTTAGCTAAGGTAGGAATGGTTGACCCAGAGAAGATAAGTAATTTAGAAAAAAGCTCAGCAATTGCAATGCATGCATTAGCACACAACCACACAATAGGGTGGAAGAGGGTTAAAATTCTAAAAAATAATCTAGGTAGGTGGAGAGAGAGGTTGATTACTGAATCCTTGTTCATCGAATCTACACCCAACACATGCAATAGGAATGATTCATCACTCATACCCGAAATATGGAAAATATTACTACCAATCAAATCAAGTGAAAAACAATGGAACTATATAAATGAATTTAGGAAGTCGTGTGATTACCTTGATATGATTATGAGCAATAAATTGTGCTCGAAACGACATCAGTAAATATTACTGTATAACACTGTGAGACTTTATCAAAATAAAATTTACTCATAGTGGAATTTACTAATTTCCGTCACCTCAACTGTAATCTTCATACCCAACATAGCTCAGTATGTTCTTATTTGATTATACCTATGCCTATTTGTGGATGTTTGCAGCCGAATCGAAGAACTGAGGATGAAACCTTTCGCTGGGCATTTCCGCGAACAATATACTCAACTGTGCGATAAATATTACACTTGGGAAATAGTTGACATGAGACTTTTGCAGCAACCAAACTTAACATGTGATATGATTACGACAGTCCTCTAGGTGTTAAAATTCCTTGGTAAATTCAAGTCGAAATCAACTGCCTATGTTCTTACTATGCAAGTAGAGTGAGAGGAAAGCTCAGCAAATTTTATTGGTATAGAAATTAATATCCCCATCTGAAGAGAAGTATAGATACAAGATGCCTATTCTTTGTACCACAAACTTCGTTAGTCTGCCTTCGACGAAAATGATCAGTGGAACATATTCCCTGAGTAACTGCTTCATTAGTAAGGAAACGCCCGAATACTCACAATTTGAATACTTGTAAATGGTAAAATATTTTGTCATAAATTAATATAATCCGACCTACTTTTCCTTTCTCACCTCTGAAATTTCAAGACGCTCCACTTGCAGAAGCGGAGATCGAGGCTCTTGATAAAATCAGGGATGAAAATAGATGTAAGATGATTTTGCTACAAGGTCATTAATATTCCCTTCAGTCAACCTTTTCCAGTGCCTTAAATTTGTGTCTATTTCATACCAGCCATTTCTCACATATACCATTCACTCACGTTATCTCATCAGTTATCCAGAAAGTATAAGTGACTAAGAAGTGTGAATACATAAAGTAATAATAATAGTAGTATGAAATGAAATTGAAACGTTTGTGATTACAATGATAGTTAAATGTCAAGTGGTAAAACAAGTATTTTCATACACAGAATAATTCATGGGATACATAGGTGTTGGAAGGGAGTCTAGGGTTATAGCATTAGTAGGCACATAAAACACGTCACATAACATGGTGTGAAATTTGATGACATAGAATCTCTACATTGCTAGAATGACAAGTGGGACAAGTGAGACTTTACCAAAGACAGTTCACAGTGAGAATAATAATGGTAACGATCAACGTAATAAGTGAAGGGTGTACAAATTGAATGAACAAAATGCAAGAGTCCGCTCGCTGAATCGCCAGTTTTGATTTTCTCCATGTCCCAATGGAGATATTCCATGAGTGCATAGTGTAACATTGACTTTTCAGTTTATTAATTTTATTTTAAGATACTTGGTGTGTTGTCAATTATAGCCGAACACTTAAGAGGAATTCAGCAGTAGCTGAACAAAATTTCTTTTGAATAACTTGATATATGTTTGATACCAATAACAAAACTTATCATTGTGTGTAAACTATTAAAATATAATTATACTTTATTTGATATGTGTTATTGATATACGCATGGTAAATTTGGTCACTACTTAATCTTGTACTGTCTTTTGTCTGATTGTAGTACTGTTTATAAACAGCTCTGTATCCGCTAAGATAGCGAGAAAGAAGTGGAGGGTTCTTAAAGGTACATCTTACTTATCTTTGTATATATTTAGTACATAATGTCAATGATGTTTGCCTCATAATCGCTAGAAAGTGATTGGCTATCGACTATCAAGTCACGATAACATTCCAACGTTATTAAGTGTGTTAACAAATCGGATTCACTTTTGAAAAGCATCAATTACCATACACGTTTACTCAGTGGCGACATCCACTCTTCATATCTGTCAATCTTATTTTCCAAAACATGAATTCAATGCATAGTTGAATCGAAATTCAAAACCATTTATTCATAATATATGCTTATAAGTTGTATGCAAAAAGCATTCTCTCCACTCTGTCATATGCCTTCAGGAAGTGATAGTGTCAGTGAAATAGTACTTTCGAGTTCTATTCAGTCAACCAGCTACTTGATCACGATCTAAATCAACTTGCACAAATTCAAAATTATTGCGTCATCGTAAAGACATAAATTAGCAACCGCTTGTGCAGATATCAAAATCAGTCGGAATTATGCTTATTACCTTACTAAACTGCATATAAATACACATTATCATCTAACCCTCATCATTTGCTTCTTTCAGAAAAAATAAACAAGCAGCTCGCTAGTCGAAACAAGACACTTGACAACTGTAGGTTTTCATTGATATCGAAAGTTATACGAATCTTTTGTAGACATCGTTTGTAAAGCTAGATATTACGCATTGCGTCACAATGCAGCTGTCTATCGAGGTATGAATTTTTGAGGTGTTTCCATTTCACTGTATGATGTTGGTGAACAGGGTAAAAAGTCAAATCTTTGTTTTCGATTAGTTGACACATAGGTCAACGTTATTTTTATGTATTCGATTTGGAAATTTGAACGCCACTACAGTTACAGATGTACGAATGAACAGGTGGAAATACTTCTGAATCCACTGTCAATACAAAGAAGGAGATGGCTTGACGCTCATGAATGTCACTAATTATCGAAATAGGAACGTGTGTTTGTTAACACGTTGTTGAACAGCTGAACATTCTAGTGACTTTCGGCCTATGATAACTAACACAACGAGCATGTTCTGTTCACGGAATTAGAACAATATAAAATCTGATTTCTCATTTTCTTATTAGTATTATCTCGTGTCTGAGGAACTCGCAGTTTGCAGTCAACTTTCATTAGCACACATTTTATTCAGTGTTTGATTTACTCAGACTCATTTGTTCGTGCTGAAACTGGGTGTTTTTACGAATATTTTAGATCTACTGACGACATTCGAAGACATAAGAGGACAACATGGTGCGTCACAACGTGTTATTTTGCTTTTCTCGTCGCTCAGTTATCTGTTTAATTTGACTGAGTTTACTTTTTGAATTCCGTTAGACTAAAGTCACATGTTGAAACTTTGTGAATGGGTATTTTCAGTGCACTCTATTTGACTAACACGATCTGGTTTGTATTTCTTACTCTTTCCTTCAGAGTCATTCTTCAAACATTACAGGGAATTGGTTGGAATGTATCAAAACAAATTAAGCAGAAATGAAGGTGAGAAATGCGTTGTTTATTCTTTAATTAAAATTTATACAACCAATGAAATTCATGAAATCAGTTGTTTTTCACGTAATTACCAGTTGTTAATAAACCGGAATTTTCACATGTATAGCATAGCTAATATACGGAAGAGTTCAACGACTGACTGATATGCGTACTATATGGTTCGCACCGTGTTATATCGTCTATTAAAATATCGATACTGTCACACAAATCATCAACATACTGATGGGCATGTAATCATTGTATGGCGATAGGTAATACATGAGCACTCGATAAGACAACCGCCCTGAGTAAAATTTCGTAAAACAATAAAAGGTCGACACATATTGAGAATTATTCGGATTTCAAAATTCAATGTCTTCTGGAGAAATGTGAGAAAACATCACAGACTGATGAGACGCACAGTTTGTGAACGACGCATTATCTACAACATCAACTAACATGCCCTATATTTCTCTACATGCATCAAGCTTACATATTATAAATACTTCGAAGGCAGATATCACAGAAATAGTCTCAATCAAATTCTCCTTTGAATCCATAGGAAAACGTCTGCTTCCGAAGTACCAGAAGTGTGACAAACTTCTCCCTATTAAGAAGAATAAAGGTAATTCAATTTTAATAAATGTGTAAAACTAAGACACTCTGATAGTATTTCATCCCACATTTAGAAGAAATAGAAAGAACCACCTATTGCTGCAGATATGTCGACGACACGTTTGTGGTCTGCAATGATATAGAACACGCGTCCACAATGTTTGAGAAACTCAACGCGGCCCATCCCAACATCGCATTCACAATTGACTACGAAAGAAACAACCAGTTCCATTTCCTAGATGTCAACATAAAAAGAAGAAACGATGGGACAATTCAAAAATCTGTCTACATGAAAGAAACTTGGACTGGTCAATACCTACATTATCATAGCTTTTGCCCAACCAGTTACAAACGATGTCTAGTAAAAACGCTCTTCAGCAGAGCCAAAGAAATATGTTCAGAAGACAAGATTGAAGAAGAACTTGAGATCATCGAAAAGAACCTTATCGAGAATGGATATCCTCGAAAGTTCATATTAAAATATAGAAATGAAGAAGTACACAAACCGAAACCCGACACCGTTGAAAAGAAACCAGTTTTCATCTGTCTAGCGTACAAAGGGGAAGACGTGTCCACAAGAACACAAAAAAGAATCACAGGTGCATTGAAAAGAACGTTCCCAGCCGCCAGACTGATCCTACTTCACAACACTGTGTGCTCGTTAACCCAGTCAAAAGTAGATGAGTTCCCTACTCACGTCAACTCCAACCGCATTTACCAATTCACGTGCACCTGCGGTAGCAAGTACATAGGAAGGACTGAGAGGACAGCATCTACTAGATTTTCTGAGCACATTCCTAAGAGTCTCCGTACAAAGGGAAGAAAAGTGTTATCAAGTGCAATCGCCAGACATCTAATTGACACAGGACACACAGTAGAAATCAGCCAAGCCTTCAAAATAATCAATACACAAAGAAACCCATGGCTACTTCGCTTCGCAGAAGCCATTGCTATCAAGAGATTTCGACCAGACCTTTGTATACAGAAAGATAGTGTGATTAATCTTTCACTACCTTGGAAACCCTAACTCTATTTTATTTTATTTTTGTTTTGCCTTTCTGTCAGCATGCCTGTGTGTTTGTCTTGTTACGTAACATTCTATTCAATTTTGACCTTCAAGTTTCTAAATCTACTCAATTGTTTGTCTGTTTAAGTTATAAATGTTACTTCACTATCCACCCCCACCCTCTTAAACTCTCCACCACAAGATGTGTAAATTTACTTTGTTCTCTGACCCTGACCCTGTAATGTGCCTCTAACCAATCTGTGTTGTTTTCCAATAGAAATCTGAACTCTTACCCCTCTTATCCAATTCCACTATATATAATTAGTTGTTTTTTGACACCGAATAATCTGTCTACCTACATCAAATTCTGGAATTATGTTCCTTATGCCTTCTATCTATAACTCAAAGTATTTATGAAAAAGTATGTTCCACAACTTTCTTGAAACCTATAATTTGATTTTGTTTAGGATGTATGCAGTTGATGAGAATCCACGAAATAAAACGAGCTCGTATTATCCTGCAAACATGTTCATTCTTTCTCTATTCAAACTAATAAAGGGAACCGGTTGCATGAAATCCCACATTTATGTGTCTTTCAGACATATCACACAATGAAATAGTTTTATTCACTAGTTGGCATTTCGGAAACAATTATTTGCTCATAACCATGTCAACTGTGTTTGAAACGTGATATATCGAATGAAAGATTTAATATGGAAATTTAATTTTAATGCTGAGTTAACCAGCCGATTAAATATTTCACACAACTGATTTAACAATAATTTTGGACATCAACTTTCAAATGCTAATGGATCATTTTAGTGTGATTACGTAGGTATCATGAGAAAAGAAGAAGTATTAGTTGAGGGAAAAACTTCCTTAAAATCTCTGCTGTTAGAATCATTTCTAAATATTCATCAGGTCATTCCTGACTACATTAAACATTGAATCCATAAGATGATATAGTTTGATTTCTTCCTGTCGATGTGAACATTTGTTGAAATGAAGCTGTGACAAGCTGATGGAGTGAAAGCATCAGATAGTTAATTAACCACACAATGACGACGAATAAATGTTACACAGTCAGCTATATCATTGCTACTTTGATAGTGTTCACTCATGTTATCCACGAATTGATTTTGTGCTGAATTCACCTCCAATATATTTTAGCAATCAAACGAATCAACAAACTGATATCTAAAGAAAGATTGAGTGCATCTATGTCTGAGAAGTATAATAGTAAGTTCAGTGAAACGAAATTTCTACTTTTCTTCTCCTCTAATCTCAGTAGACTGAAGTGTTCAAATCCTTTTATTAAGATTACTTTTCCCATCGGTATATTCCCACAACCGAAGTAAATAAATATGTAGTGAGATATTTATCTCGTTAATTCAAAGTAGATGGCAATATATTCTTGTTTAACGAAGAGATTAATTCGAATAATTGTTAGTCAACAACCACTTGCAATTGTCTTCAGATTTGACAATGATCCACACCTGTTGTGTGAGAGATGGCAATTCCAACAGGATGCACAGACATTCCTAGGTGGATCTCGACTCGAAACTGCGGCTATGTAGTTCTTGGAGAGTAAACGAATACGAATTGAGAAAATATCGAAGATTTACGTTTGGGAGAACGTCTCTCCATTTAATGTAGGAAAGCAATCAGAATCCAGGTTATGCTCTATAGGTGTTTGTGACCATTCACAACGCTTTGTAAAGTGTATCACTGACTATTTAATTAAGTATTTCCAGATCTCCTGCAAGAGAAACTGGCTGGTCTGTTATTATTTTCTAAACACCAATAGCGATCAGTAGTTTCCGTCGCATTTCATTGACTGTGTCAATGTCACAATTCGTACTAACTATGAAACACAATGTGGACTTACACACTAGTTGTAGAAGAAATGTTGATGAACATATGGTGATTGTAATTTTCGTTGACACATTTGCACATACCACTCTACAAAATGAAATGCGAAATTTTGTGTTTGAATTATAGTTATCCGGAGTGTTCATGGGGATCTTGCTCGATTGACGCATGTAAGTCAAACTCATCCGTAAAGTGCATCACCTGTTTTCTATGATTATGAAAATAATCATGACATTTTGTAGTGTGATTTCTGTGCCTGTTGGGAATTATCACTGTGGATAATTAGTCTGAAATTGAATTCATGTAACTCAACAGATCAATAATGAGACGAGATAACGACTGAGTGTTATTCACTGCATTAGTATTCTAAAAATACGCCACAATATATCGGATGGTGTGAATTAGAAAGATAAACAAACACCTCCTTAATTGAAAGCGTTGTTTGTATTTAACCACAATATGACTTCATAGTGGAAACTTTTGCCTTCTCACAATCTAGGAGAATGTATGGAAGAAAAAGATCACTAAACATTACAATTACTCATTCTGTTGCGTTTCTCCTGTTATTTATCATTATGTTATTTTAGGATGCTTTTATGTACACTTCGCTTTAAAACGACAACGAATGAAGGAATATGGCCTATATAAAGAGGTCGTTGGTGTTGTTTTTGTTGTCTTATTCGCCAACATCTCGACATATTCACTAACTGAGTCAAATGATTTTTAATTGTATGACGTTTCTTATAAAAAATCGCCTCTCGAAGGCTTTCTCAAAACACTGTTAATTTTTACGTAAAATTTCATGTATCTGTAGTTTTTCTTTAAATATAGTCAATGTAAAGTTAATGTTTTGTACAAATGTGTTGAACAACTGTGATAGCCTCAACCAGTTTGCTTTAATTTCGAAAACACTCAAACAAGCACATTTACTACCCACATGTAAAAACTGGTCTTCAGTATATTCGACGTACAACTTTCTTTGTTTGTGATAACAGCTGCTTACCCAACTGGTGTAGTATTCATGGTAAAGCATTCGACATACACACTTTCCTCTAGCAGTTGCATCATCTAATACGAAATGAATTTTTCGGAGCTCGGTTACAAGTATTCCGCGTGACGGACATGTTTAGTTTATTTCATGGGTAGATGGATGGATAGGTGTGTGGGTAGACAGGTAGATTCTAAACTTGCATTGCGAAACTCAGAGTGAATGAGAAATCTTTGTCTGCGAAGTATCGTACGATTTATTTTGATTAAGAGATTATTCAATTTCGCTGTCAGTCACCCTATCAAAGTAGCCAGCCATAGATGAGGTGACCTACATCCCACCACCTACGAAAATATTTGCATACAATTATTCTGGTATTCTCACTTTGAATTCACGCGGCTTAATATCTGAGTACACAACGAGAAAGTCATAAATCTTTTCAACTTTCTCTGTATTATAACCGCATGAGTTGACGTTTACTCCCCCTCAGTAGCATCTGTCTATTCCGAGTTCATTAGACAAATATTTCATCATTATTGTAAACACTGAAATCTATTGTTTTTGAATAATAAGGAGTTGCTTCATTTCTTCATTGTTATTTCTCCGCTAACATCTGAGCTGAATGAAACGGATAGCCTTGAGCATCCAATTATTCTGTGTGTTTCATTTCTTCACATATTTTGCTTTACTCTGAATATTCTAGAGTTTTGGTTTACTGTGATTTCACCACTTTGGTTTTACAAAATCTCAGGGTGTATAATAATTCCAGCGACAACTTAAGTGATCACACTTCATTCACTGAGTTTCATCAACATAGTTGACTCAGTTCCATTGCGAAATACTGAAGTGAATGAACACAAGATTAGAACTGCGTTTACAGACGGCATCAACTGAAAATGGAAAGAGTGAATAACCAGTGGAAAGAATAAATTATACGGAATGCTAAAGATTTCATCAATGGAAGGAATTATGAAAGAATAGGGATTAATTCTCCTGAGAGACGAAGCAACACCGTTTTGGACAGCATGGTTGATTTTGTGAATCATGCTGCGATACATCATCCTGTGTGGCGTTATATATTCCACGAGTGAGAAACTCTTCCACACTTCGAGTGTCTCAGGAATTCAATGGTCACCACTGACGGCACCTTAAACGGCATCGAAATGAATCTACGGGTTTAATAGAAAGGTCAAACTGGATTAACTTCATATTGACTACAAAACACGGATGGCTTAGGTGTTTACATTTTCGTTCAAACGAGTACGCATGCGACCAGAATTAAACGTCATTTTGAGTGTCTACTTGGTGTTGATAACACAGTCATCCACAGAGTCCGTAGTCCAGCCATGCGAGTCAGATAAGTCTGAAAATCATTCCCTCAAATAACCACAACTTAACCCTACTAAAATCTACTGTTCATCAGAACAAATTGCTAAATAACTGAGTCGTTTTGTATTTCATCGTCAGTGCGTGCAGGTTGGGTAGCGTACTGATTAGGCAGGCATTTGAGAACATTGACACTAATATGAATGTTAAAGTGTAGCATGTCGGTAACAGTCAGTCCCTTACACACCCACAATGCACTCAGTTCGCTGCCTTCTCAAGGTTGAAGGCTGACTGTCTCAGCATTTCATTTTCACACAGATTATTTCTCAGGGCCTCCTTTTACTGGTGGAGCCTTTCAGTCAAAGCTTCAATGAAGTGAACTTCAACATGCAGAGTATCTAGCAAAGTGAACACTACGTCATGGTTACATGGTCTTCAGACCAAACAGATAACCCACGCTCTATTGGTGGTTCAGGTCCTCACCACCAGGAAACGAGGACCCACTGACTGTCTCAGATATTTGAATGCTCATGTCATTCTTCACAAGCTTCGCGCTTGATGTACTGTCCAAACCATCAAAAGAAAGCGGGTAAGACGTCATCAAACTAAAACCTCCAGTCTGTTGCTGACTAAAGGTTGCTAAATTCACATTTGTGGTTCCATAATCACTGAATGTGACTCCGCCTTCAAGTATAAATTTCGAAAACGGTAGGTGCGACTAATTGTACCAAAGCCGTAATACGACTTCATATGGAACTATCCGTAACCGTCATTTCCGCATATTTGCCTCCTCCGCCAAACAAACCTAGTTCGGCTCAGTGTTTCATCAGAGGGTACTGAAAGCGATTCACGCAAGGCAGTATAAAATTCCAAGATAAAAATGGACTGACATCATCCAATCGCAAACGATCAAGCTACCTGTCCACACACTCCAGTACTACCCGCTAGGAAGGTAACTCCAGTCACACTGAAGACACCCACATCTTCAGTAGGACACCCCTGTTTCAGGACATCTCTGAGCTCTACCAAAGACGATGCGAGTTTCAATACACACTCTCAAGTTGTACAGCAGGAAGTAATTCGACGTAACTACACATCTCCTATTGAACCACAGAGATTTCACACTAAACAGGTCAATAATGATGGTAGTACAAGTTTCTCTAATATCAACTGAGGGAAAGGAGGAAACAGACCAATTATTTTGGGATCGATCAATCAACGCAGACACTGATGATTCGTCCGCTAGTCCCCACCCCGGTAGTCGTCTTACAGCTAGGCGAATTGGTGAGGCTTCTTGTCAAGTTTCTAAATATCAGTATAAGGAGACTGAGGAGAGAACTGACTGAAATCAGGCTTCAGTATTCCCACTCTCATCGAGGAATTATAACTCCACCGTGCTTGTAAGAGCGACACATTGATCCACGTAAATATTTCATTATCACTTATGTCGAATGAATATCAATATTCTTCCAAAATACATGGCTGTCCTTTGCTGTCGTCAAGAGTGAAGTCGGCATAGGAGACACCATCATATTCAGGCGACACAGGGATAGTTAGGAAGGAATATGGAGTTATCGAATTCGTTATCTAGTAGCTCATATGCATACCGACTGCGAACTGTTAACAAGCTCAACTCGAAGACTTGAAGTGATTTCATTTCACCATCAGCCACAGCATGCACCTATTGAGTGCCACCCACTGACCATCATCCTGTCGAGCAGAGTATAAGGCACACATTGACTGAACCATTACGACATCAAGTAACATGGGTTGTGATCAAATTACTATGGGTGATGACTATGGCACACAATGAACAAACTAAGGTTCCGTCACACAACATTAGGATTGGGAACATGGGTGACCACACTAGGCGGGCTAAAGTAGGAAGTCACTGAAACTGAAAAATACTTTGGCTACTGGTGATTCACTCGTAGGCAACGTCCATATCAAAACTCCTCAACTTACTAGCAGTCACACAGTCATAACGTGACACGCAAACGCATTTAGTGGAGGATTTCTTGATTCTGCCTATGTTATAGCAGAATCGACCACCTCAAAATGAGATAACCTGTATCCGACCTTGCATGGCTCACAAACTGAGCAATACTATCAACGGGCGGACGTTGAGCACTGGTGGAGATTATGTATACTGAGATTCCAGAAACCGACCTTAGATTGTCAATGAACTTCAGAGCTCATGAACTCCAGGAGGCGTGAATGCATGCCCTGTAACGAAGCTCTGGAGAAGTTAGGTAATTCTGCAGATCACTTATGAAAATCAGGAATAACAAAGGATGCAGAATTACTCTTTCAGTTACTCTAGTGGTTGAAATTCTTCATGTAGATTGTTCGAGGCTCACCATCGAAGATCTCCATCTCTTACAGACAGGCCTCATTCTAAGACAACAGTGGATCCCCGACTCCCGTCCTGGAGACCTTCCAGAGTAGGACTTCAGGAGAACAGAGCAAAATGCTATTCGTCGGTCTTTAGAAAGCATGTGGAATACTTCTATCAGAGCAGGCTGACATGTTATCCAAAGCTACCTGTGAATCCAACCGCAGTGTGGATCCTTCTTGAAACGATGTTGGGTTTGTGCAGCGTGCTGTTTGTTTATCATTCGGTAGGTGACTAAAGACTTCAGCTCGGGTAGGACTATGACGTCAGCTGACATCGAATCTGTACAACACGAAAACTATGAGTGTACATAATACGGAACGAATTAAGGTTGTTGAAATAGCATTTTACGAAGTAAGGCGATACTGTTACTTACCAAACTATTTTACTGCCCGTTCACATACTAGATACTTATCAGTTTCTTCATACTTTCTGCATCCTGTACTGCAAAATAGGTTTCGGCCATCAATTGAGGCCTGCCTAAATCACAGGTTCAACTAAATTTCCTATCCATCAAGATGCATAGGTTTTACAGCGTTCCACATTGTTTCAATGATCTAGTTACCACAGTCAAGTACAGCCTAGACTCGCTCACAATTTCAAATAAGTTACTGGACACAACTTTCCACTAGAACCCCAGGTAACTAATCGCCTTAATAGGGCCAGTCACTAGTTTGTATCAGACTTATATTCAAGTGTTTGTTTCTCAGGGATTTAATTTGTTGGAGGATTTCATCATGAACTGACATCAGTTAGAGGACCAGTGGGGTAAAGCAGGTCAGGTGTGAGGATAAATACTCGCCGAAGACATTGGCTAGTGATCGCGTTATGTCGTGAATTGCAGAAATACGAATTCATGAACTGGCCATTGGATTGGGTCCCAGTAGCTTAGTAGTCTACGAGCTCACCTTGTGACCAGAAGGCTCTGGGTTCGAAACCTGTTTGTGGGTGCGCACTGATGAAGAGTTCCAAAGTAGGATGAGACAGCTGTCCAGTGCTCCCATGTTTTTCAATGGTTGTGTAACCGATGTCAGCTTATTTTCAAATCCTGTAACCAATCAATCAAATCCCTATAAACCAATACTTAAATAAGCATAAGGTTGAACGCATAAATAAAACAATTAAAATAGTAGTATCAGGAATAGTTAAAGGAAGTGTTCATATCGGAGTTGTATTCAAAACCACATGTAGTGTGCAGCTACACGACGATCTATTAAACGCGAATTCACTGTTTCAACACAATGGGATTATGTTTATTAATCCCAATAAAAGCAACCACAACATCAAATAAGTATTCCCATAATATACATTTAGAAAACAACAAGTATTAATTCAGATTCACGTTTCCAAATAAAGGAAATTCCAGTAGGTGAATTAATGCATAACACAAATACAAGGATCAGTAATCACGTATCAAGTGACGCAAAAACATCACAGGAGTATACATTCAACACACAAAGATAAGTACCACCATTCCTGAGACAACGAATACATTAAGCAAAAACATTTGTAAGTACTCACCAAAATTATTACACTTCATAATTCGACTGCATACATTTAAATTTGGAAACCTGGATTCAAGTGGAAGCAGTAGAAATCGAAGACATGAATAATAAAACCAAAAAATGTACATGTGAATGGATAGAAAAAAATTATTTACAATAAATATTTTAGGGAACAACAGCTTTTGGTATGTTTATTCAAAGGATAAATATAGGACCAACTGAATGAATAACAAAATAAAATAATAACCACAGCGCTCGAATGAAAATTAAATACAAACTGCGTTGGAGTACAAGAGCGGAATAGAATAAAAGTTCGCCTGTTATCACTGTCACTTGAATGCACATGAAAAATGCCAAGACATTGAGAAAACAAGATAACATGTGCATATGCAATTGAGTGACATTCTAATGGATTTAAATTCATCAGAAAACGAATTTCACTGGCGTGTTTAAGCGGGGATGAGTTACCTTCGTACGTGAGAGAGGGATGTTACACCCACGAAATACATACAAACCAATGAGTCACACCGAATGTAAGATATAGGAGTGACGGATAACTTAGGTCACACGTTAAGATTATTATTATTACTATTCTCACTCTGTATTGTCTCCATTTGCCCCACTTGTCATTCTGAATCCAAAATTATTAATTTTATTTTTTACTTTTATAATATTAAATTCTATTTTATCAAATTTCACACCATGTTATGTAACACTTTATATTCACCTACTAATCCTATAATTAGGTACCTCTTTCAAACATCTATACACCTTATGTATTATTCTACATGTGACATTATTTTGCTGCCAGACATTTAACTATGATTATAATCAGAAATATTTTAATTGCATTTCATACTATTATTATTATTTCATGTATTCACACCTTTGTCGTAATTCCCTGACCGGAAATAGTTTCTTAAAAATCATATAGAGAAAATAATCAATAAAGGGTGAAATCACATCTGTCTTCCCTCAAAGGACAATTAACTTTCCCTCATTGGTTTGAACGCATTTTGGGGAATTCCTATTCCTCTCGCACCTTCGAAAAAATTCCACACCACCCCACCACTACGCCGCTGAAACTCATATTCCTTCGATGAATATAAATACATCGCTATTTCACATAATTGCGTATTCACATTTTACCTCACGTTCTCATTGACACCGCATTTTTATTAACATTCAGCTGACAGTGTTAACAGGCAGACATATTTATTCCACCCTACGCTTGTACCCCAACACCGTTTGTATTTAACATTTAATTTGAGCTCATTGGTTATTATTTCATTGTGCAAGTGATTCATTTTGATGAATAACCACAGTGTATTATGCCTGTGGGAATGATAAATGATTCCTCTAACTGAGAGTGTTTACAACTTAATCCTAATGACAAAAAGAAGTCGGTCCACATAAATATACTGTACCAAATAGTACTATTTATATACAAACTGGAAATAAAGTCCTTAGTTGAATCAATACTAATAGACACTATAATTAATCTAATGCAATTAATATAAAATGATCGCCGAAATTTCGATCTCGAATGAAATCCAGCTCAAACTTCTCTTCTATCTTTGTAAAAAACAAAAGAAGGAAACACTAACACTTTATGGTTTTGAATACGTAGGCCTTACTGTTTACTATGCATCTGAAATACAAGATATCACAGTTAACGCTAAGGAGGCTTTTTGTCTCATTTGATATAGCACCTGGAGATCGAACAATCGAATACGCAGTTAACAGCGCTCAAAACCCCACTATAGACTGAGTAACATTTCTAACGATTTCAACTGCTTCAAATCTATCCAACACTCAACTCTTATGGAATGATATGACCACCAATCAGCATCTCTCTTCCGGTCACCGTGATGCATAAGCTGGACCAGCTCCACAAAATAGCAGCTGCATGCGACGAGAAAACGGTCTCCTTTAGAATTCATTGAAATGGAGACAGCAGATTTCAATATTCATTTGCAAAGCATGTAAATGAGAATGCAGTCAAGGAAGAAGTGGACATCTTCATTCGTCAATTTCCACTGATCACGGTTGTTAGTTATACATTTCATAAGTGATAGTTATAACCACCGGACACAACACCGGATATTTACCACTATGTTTGCACATCACCTTTACATAGATAGTGTGTGGCTACTGCCGACATTCGAATTATACAGTAATTAAGTATGCAGAAATTAGCCAACTAACAGAGACCCATGATCAATGAGTGACTTCAGCACTAATGCAAAATGACAGATTTCTACATTTCTAAACCATCTTATACACTAGATATACATATGCCACATCTCATGGTTTCTATGCTAGAAAGCACTCCTGAAGGAAGCATGATACTTCGAGTAGGCTCCAGAGTAAATACAATATACAAAATGAACACTATGAACAAAAGCAGACTGCAAATCTTCAGAAGAAACCGACTCTGTTGATGATTATACTTGACTTCATGTCTAAGGCTAATCCCCCAATATCGGGAGAAATAAGTCGTTAGCAATTTACACACATCAGGATGAAACTTGAAAAAATATACTTTGGGAACCGCCAACATCGATATCACTAAATGTCATCTGCTCCATATCATAAATGGAGATCAAGAGACCAAGCAAAATTGGAGGACACAATCTAATACTAGTTGGATGATTTATTTATTGATTGAATAATACGACTACGACATGGATAAAACTGACGTCAACCAGTAATCCGTGAGAGTTACATCGAATTTCTCAGCTAAATATCCAACATTTGTGGCACACACACAATCACACTCATCAACTAGATATTGGCCAAGTCTCATGGTTTCCATATTAGGAATCTGTCATCGAATATGTTCCTTATTATACTCCGCCATATTGCTATGTACATCTTGTGTAAACTACTTAGAGCATCAGTAATCTTCTTATATTTACACGTGGAGAATTGACTCATTTGTTTTACTATGTGATGTGTTTTTCTCTCTATGGTGAGTGTGAAAATTACTGTTAGCTGAATGAATGTTCAAACAGTCTGAATTTCGGTGTCTTGCTATGTTGGCAGTTGTTTGTAGGTTTCATGAAAATCATGAATCACTTTTGACTAGTCTTGTCTGATGTTAGCACTGAATAGACTAACAATTGTATTATTATTATTATTTCCTTTAGTTCCTAGAGGAACATAGGGCTTCAGCCATGCGTCTCCATTGCGTTCGGTTCTCTGCTAGAGTTTTCACCTGACTCCAAGTCTGCCCAATTGTAAACTGAATATTTTCTGTAAGTGATTCCCATTTATTACACAGTGTCTATGTGAAGAGACTTTTCGATGAGTTATTATTTCAGTGTTGTGTTCCTACCGTACGGAGTATGACAGGTATAAGTGAAAAAAACCACTTTCCATTCAATTTCCCACAGCAAATAACTACTGTGCATGAAAATACATTGAAGATGGCTTTTACTTCTCTTCAAATATGACAGGATAAATATTCCGTAAAGATCCACCACGAATTGCTTCCACTTAGAGAAGCATTTGAAATCCAGGAAATATTGGACAGCTATTGCGTCTTAATTTGTGACTCATAGGGAGCATGTAGTCACTGGTGTGCGAACCAGCACCTCCAGGCTACATTGCAGGGTTGTAGACCATTCGGCCATTGCGACTGCAGTCAGTGACTCATGAATTCTAACTTCCACTAATTAATGATTGTAATGATGACTACTGGCCAGTGTTACCGGTGAGTTCTTATCCTCACTCCTGACCAGGTAGCCTTCATCGGACCTTCAGCCAGCCACTAGAACTAGTGGGAATTATTGGGCAGTTGGATAAGATCCCAACGACTGAATCTTCGACGAGCTCGCATTATCAATGGAAGAACTTATGTTCACGTCAGGGTGGGTGCCCACTACCGGTCAGAGCAAAACCATGACGCAACAGCTGTCCATTACTTCTTACTTTTCAATGGTTCTCCAACTGATAGTTAGTCAGTGGTAAAACTAGAAGAAGTACAAATCCCTCCAAACAAACTGTTCAAGAAAATATTCGTCCTTTCAAATCCAGTTCATTTTGATTCATGCCTCTTCAGTTTCCCAGTGAAGTTCTTCTCACATCCTTATTTATAGTCAACACGTCATGCTAATCGATTCACTCCTGCTTGGCTCAAGTGAGCCTGACTCTTCTCACAGTAATCTGTTATCTCTTCAGTCTGACTCAAATCTACATTTTCACAGATGTATTGTGTACAGAGTGATTTGAGTATGTGTGGAAGTTTGCATTACCTTCTAGTGTTGAACTGTTCCCCCTGATTCACGATTGCATGGGCAATATTTGATGATGATATGGTGTTTTTCTTTTTCGAAAGCGAATCTGTTGAATTATAGTCGTTTTTTAATCTTAGAAGACGATGATTTGATTAACGAAGGCTTGTTTGCAATTTGGTATATCCATGGAGAGAAAAAAATGTGCACCTTATCTTGTACGCACCACTCACACAGACCTTCCGTGTTATGCTACTTGCAACCATCATATCGTGTTTCTTCGTGTTGCTTTCACATCTCCCATGTATCTCTGCAATTCTGTATCATTCGCTTTCACTTACATCAAATCAGTCTCCCTGATATTTGAAGTTATTTTGCCAATGAACATGTACTCATATATGAATATATACTACTGATCAGTCTTATCAGTAACACATGCCACGATATTATAATGAGAATTAGTTTGTTTCTGAGTCAGCCAATTTTTTTTATGACTTCTCGTTCATGCTTAACTGTGATAAGTCGTTGTTTACTTGGATAAATATAGCCATTAATGGCATATGGAAACTATATCACAAGCTGTACTTTGGTACACGGCTGATATGGAATAATTTCGCTTACTTTATTTTCCTTTCTGCTGAATGATGTTTCATGTATTTTAGTCCTTGGTGTTTTCCTTCCGATATAACTCTTCACACAAGAGCATTCACAATTCGGTAGCAGTGACCTTTTGATGGTAGGACTTTGCTACCCTGACGCACAATCTTGCCTCTTTACTCACCTTACTAGTGGCTAAGCGAAGTTCAGGAGTAATGCACTGCCACCGTGGGATTCAAACCCCGGCTCCCTGGAGCCACGAATCCTAACTGCAAGATGAAGCCAAAGGTATAATTAAGTGAACCAATTACTACTCACTTCATCGGTACGACAAATGAAAATATATCAGAATTCCCGTGTTACTCTTTGCATGTTTCTTTCACCTACAGTAAAATGTCTAAGGTTATGATTTATTTGATTTTCACTGACACATATCCTTCATGCAATTAAATTCCTCTACAGTCTGGAATTTGTAGTTAAGAGTTTATGCATCAGTGTAAACGAAATGGTGTTGCACTGAATCTATTCTCAAAACTCTTCCGTTGATTAGGAATTGCTTATTCAGATACACAGATTCTTCTAGTACCATCATTTTATCATCTGTGGTTGCAAACGAACTTGCACTGACAAGTGGTGAAATTTCGCTGAAAGCAAATTCTTAGTTTTGTCTTTCTCCAAATTTCACGCGACTCCTCAGCTTCATTTCTGTTTACATTCATGGTACAGACACATATGGTGCACTGCTATCCAGTGAGTCAGTATACACCTGAACGGGTGTCCCATATCCGTGCATATAACGTATAGTCCTTCAATGTGTGCCCAATAATAACTGCTTTCCACATAATTTCTTACAATTTTAGGCGTCGATTCTCATAGTCTTTACAAAACAGACAAAGTTTCCATGACTGCACTTTTCTCCACGACTACCAATACTTGACCACATATCGAAAATATACAGCTCTGTTAATCTTCTTAATGAACATTGAAAGTATGGAAGCATCACTCACCTTTCTTTCATCAATCAATTCACAGAAACTACTGAGGAGGACATCTCTGATATATAGTGTCCCATGTAGTTAATCAATCGATCTTTAAGTATAGGTGTGTTATAATCTCTATTTTGTTATTACACTTTGTAGATTCAGCCTTGTAGTTATTGGCTAACGGTTGTTTTATTGCATCAAGTTAGATTTCAGTAGAAATGCTTCCTCGCATATCATCATCATCATCACGATTTTACGTATCTTCAGTTGATATGAACAAGATTGTCCACTTTTTCATCAGATAAGTGGAGAACCCCACTGGATTTACACAGTTTTACAACGTACACGTTAGTCACAGATTGTGTAGAAGTTTCGACTATGTTGCAGTGTGGATCTATCACGTTTGATTCACCATGGCATGCTTAATGTTTTACCGAGATGTGATACTCTTCCGTATAAAACCAAATGTATTTGTTTCATGACATGAATGTTTCAGATTTTCGTGTCATGCCAGACGGTATATTTCTGATTCCTTTAAATGCTGATTATCACAGTATTTCATTAGTGTGTATTCACTGACTCATTCACTCACTCACTGACAGCTGATTGACAGAGTTCTTGTTTGATTACACTTATCTCTCATTTTCGTATCACTAATTTTCAGTTAGGTGCAATTATTAAATGTAGAAATCTCCTACACAGCCGACATCCAGGCGTGGGTAATACATAAGACAAACACAACTTGGGAGAACAATTGCATTGATCAACTAGCATTATTATGTACAAAAATGGATTGTTCAAATTATAAACGAAGTACAGCCCTATTGGTGTGAACAACGATAGATTTTACTGAGTGATAATTCGAATGAAATACGTTGTCGAGCTACTTAGTACTATAGAGTAGTATGAAGTGACAAGCTTAGATAAACATTGCAAATAATGATGAATGGTAGGTACATCAAGGGAGGGAATTGATGTCATGAGGAAAATTGTTCAAAATATAATCAGGATAGGTGGTCAGAGTTGCATTCAAAGTGAATAAAGTATAGTTGTCCACAAATGCTTGACGTTCTGATTCTCATAATGCTAAATGAAATGCCTTCTGAAGAGGCGAAATGTATTCTGAGTACTATTGAAATTTCCACTTTGTAATTAAGGATACTTTGTCAGTCGATGTAATTCATAACGCCAGTCAATGGAATGTTAAACAGGCCGGAAGTTTTCATCCAAGAGATTCGAAAGGTACTAATTCTCAAGAATTCACTGGCAGCACTGAAAGAAGTAAGCGAAACTCATAGTAAAATAAGGAAAAGGTGATTGATTATTCACCAAATATTTCAACACATATTTACTCCAAAATTTGTAATATTTATCAAGTTAAATAAAGGGAAAACACCTAAAGAAGAATTTTGACATCCTTACGAGGCGAATATCTCATATGAAACTCCAAGTGAATTTCTCACATTATATTACTGATTTATTGACTGATCGGTTCATATGACTAGTCGGATATCACTGACATCAACCAGTATTGCGTGAGAGTCACATAGAATATCCGAGCTAAATATCCGACATTTGTGGCACACACAATCACACTCATCAACTAGATATTGGACAAATCATATGCTTTCTATATTAGGAATCAGTCATCGGGTAGAATATTGATCTCCCAGTGTCTTCCGAATAAACAAAACGAAAGTTGTAATTCTCTAATAGATATTAATTCTGTTTTCTCTATCAAACCTCAAAAAATAACTGTTTGTATTTTTCAATCCCACACGAATCTCACATGTGTGTGCTATATAATAAAAGTGATCAAATGCATGTTCATTTTAGGTTCTTTTATTGGTATCATTCGAGAAAATATATCAGGGGTGTCCTGTTACCTTTTCGCATGTTTCTAACTTTGAAACAAGAAAATTACCTTCCTTTAGAACTGATTTTCATTGGAATAATATTCCGTTAGTTGGCACTGTCGACTGAATGTATATGAGAAATGTGCAGCCATTGAGAAGATGAAATCGAGTTTGATGAATATGCTGTTGGGTGGTGAAATACTTATACATAAAACGAAGGAGTGAGTGTTATTTTGAGGGCAGACAAATAACAGTCGACCATTGATTCGTTATCTAAATTTTTATCGTTACATTTGCTCTCTGTCAGTCCACGAACTTGTATTCCCTGTGACTCATTCGTTGTAGGATTCATATTCCTCTCACACCTTCGAATATAACTCATCCCCCATGTCATCACCCCACTAATCAAACGCGTATGCTATTGACTACTAATAATTTATCATGCAATCCAGGTGCACATTCACATTTTATCTTGTGTTCTCAATGAATGCACATTTTTCATAAACATTCAATTGGCACTACTTACCAACAGACTATTACTACATCTCACACTTGTGCTCCAATACAGTTTCCGATATGATTTCCATTTTATCTTAATGACTTTTTCCGAAACATCTAATGTTCATAGATCTGTATCTGTAGTGCCTGAAGAGGAGGAAGTTATGGAAAGCAGTTATTCGCTCAATGTACCAAGTATATTTGTTTGATTCTATGGTTATTGCGAATCCTCATGATATGCAAAGCTTTACATTTTGAAATCAATTGTTATTCCGTGTTTCGATTCGAAGTTAGTATATTTGTTTATTTTATTTTATGCATAACTTCGTGATTTTATTATTCTTGTTGTCACTCTCGTTTGATTTCAACGTTTTAGGCTAAATTGAATATTTGAGTCTGTGATCTTTATGTTCTTACCTCGATTGCTACATTTTTCCTAATTTCTGAGTTTTGTATTATGCCTCAATTCGCCTACTGTGATTTCCGTTACTTGGAAACTTGAATCAGAAGTAGTACTTCTTTTTTATAACTTCCAGTTTCTACAAGTAATTTCATTGTATGTTATGCGGTTTCTAAAATCCCCTAGTTCACTTGCTCGCTAGTTTTCCAACCGGTTCTCAGCCCAGAGAAAGAGGGACAGATGTGCATCAGGTGAGCCATCCTACCTCGATAAATCAATCCAGATGCTTCCAAAACTTCAAAGAACAAGGAAGTAAAAACAATAAAGCGTATTATTCACTAGAATCTGAGGGACGAAATTCCACAGTGGTCTGGTGAGTGCATTCACGAAACCAGTCAGCCGAAATATCTTCTTCCTATGCGAGCATAATTAAAGATGGAGACGTGGAATGTTCGTACACTGTACGAAGCTGTGAAGGCTGTGAAGGTAGCCAAAGAACTGTGAAGTTGCAGTATGCAAGTACTAGGAATCTGTGAGAGAACATAGAATTGAAGTGGACTATCCAAATTGTTAAGTGGAGAATCAGTAATCAACTCCGGACTGGACACCCAGATGACAACCACGAACACACTGAGAGATTGGTTGTCATGATGTCACCAACAGCGGTGAAAGCTATTATGCAGTGGGAACCCATCTCCTGCTGCAGGATGATGACAGAATATTTCAACTGAAAAGGAGGGAAGGAAGGAAGGTTACAATTATCCAATTCATCCCACCAACAAACAACTCAGAAGAAGAGAAGAAAGGAGATTCCCATAGGGATTATAACATAACAAATGGTGACATCCAAATCCTAATGCACCACATGAAAGCCAGTGGAACTGGGAGCAAACAATACAGAAAGTGAACACATCATGGTTCAAGAGACTCTTGTTGAAATGAATAATAAATTAGAACTCTTATTGAACTTCTGTGCCTTCAATGATTTGATGATTGGAGTCAACGTGTACAAGCAGAATGATGTATACAAGGCAATATGGGTTCACCTCGCGGGAATGCTAAAGAAAACATTGACTTTATCTCAATACTACTGTATAAAGTGTAGACGCAGTCTGGTAGATACTAGGTGAAGGAGGGAGAATATGCTGGAATTCTTCAGGTCAAGCCTTCAAAACAACCTGAAATAGAACACAACATTTAGAAAATGAAGAACAAAACTACAACAGATGCAATCACTGCAAGGATCAGAGCTGGATCGGAGACACTGAAGAAACCTGTGTGGAATAACACTGGAACTCTCTGAATGTGATGTCCAAGGAAACATATGCAACCCTATTAGGAAAAAAGGAGAGGCAAGACAAGGAATGGTTCTCTACGGACACCTGGAAGCTAAAAGAGGACAGGAGGATGGTGAAAGAGAAGATGAACCAATGCGAAGATTGACAACAGAAGGACATGCTGAATTCAAAGTACACTGCATTGAATGAATAATTGAAGAAGAGTGCTAGGAATGACACAAGACAATTCTACAACACACTGGCTGGCAAATGAATTAGAACAGGCAGGTCGCAGGTAAAAGAGACCTCAGAAGATTATATCAGATAACTAAGTCTCTATATGGGCAGAGATCAACCCAGATGATGAAACCAATAAAAAATGTTCAAGGGGACTTAATCACCAAGGCGGAGAAACAAATAAAATAATGGGGTGATCGGATAAACGTACTTCTGAATCAACTGTCACCCGAAACTCTTCCAACAGCATAACAAGATATGCAGGCGGACACCAAACCTCCAACGAAAGCAGAAATCTTGAATACAATCCAGTTACTAAAATCCAGAAAGGCTGCAGGAGCAGACTGATTCCCCTCGAATCAATGAAAACGCAATCAGAGATTGTGGTAAATATGCTGGTATCATTATTGGAAAAGATTTTGAGGGAAGGAGAGGTACTTATTGATCGGAAGAAAGGCTACTTTGCAAAACGACTGAAGAAGGGCGACTAAGGCCTCTTCAAGAGTTAGCACGAAATGACATTGTTGTTGATGCCAAGTAAAATACTTAGTTAGGCCATCCTGGAGAGAACATAAGATGTACTGAATACGGAGGTGATGAAGACAACCAGCCAACAAGTATTTATCATTTTCGAAAGGGGAAAATTTTGAAAGGCGTCACTTCTTTCACTTATCTGGCCGGGCAGTATAGTATCAACCACAGGTGGGCAGCATGGATGAAGATGTCAAAACCAGAGGTGGAAACTAATGCAGACCTTCATCAATCTGAAATCGGGTGGAACTCTTCGACATTGAGCACAAAGAGCGAAATTCAGATTTTCAACACCAATATCAAATCGCCTCTTCAAATATGCGCGTCACGGAAAGTATTTCTTACTGTCTAATGCAGACTTTTATCAACAGCTGCCTTCGATGCCTTCCTCCTGGAGATCAGATGGCGATTGACGAGAAATGATTAGAAGCAAGAAATTCTGGGAACGAAGCGTTCAATAACCTAGAGCTCAACAAATATCCCGAAGAAAGTGGAGATACATCAGATACACACTGAGGAGATCGTCGACTGACATCGTGCGCCAGGCCATCTCTCCAGTGGAGCCCTAATTGGAAACAACGGGTTAGGTGTCCGATTATGACATGGAGGAGATCGTACGAGGAGGAGACGAGAGACTGTCGACGCATCGTTGGGCCGGCTGAAGGGGACAGCAGAGAATAGGGGGGCCTGATGTTCCACTTGGAATCCAAGGAAACAATGATTTCTAATATAATAACATGCAAAAATGAATGTTTACATAATTAACGAAATATATAGCTGTAGATAGGAATAATGACCACGATATTGTGAGTTTACGACCAGTCAGGCTACTGATTTCTAGAAAGTAGTAAAATGTTGAAAGCATAAACAAGTAGTTTTATTTATTGATAATATGGCCTAGTATGACAAGCAAATGTCGTCAGGATGATTGTTGAGAAAATAATTAGGACAGGTATTGCAATCAGGTTTATACTAAAAATGAATAAATCCAGTGCGCGTGTAAGGAGCCTCCTTTGGAAATTGAATTCATTCTGAAAACAGTATTTGGATTCTCTTACAAACTCTATAAAACCATTACCGCTCTGAGTTATGACTCGTATTATACTCTGTGAAATGGCATCTGAAGTAGCGAAGCCTTTATGTATTACTATTAAAAACCATAACTTTAAAATTAAGTTGGTGCAACTCATAATTCCAGTTAACGGAAGGGTAAACAGACGGGGAACTTTCATCTGAGAGAATCGAATGAGGTCACTTCTCACAAATTCATCTTTGACATTCAATGAGGTAAACGCAACTGTTGTTAAAGTATGGAAACAAAACACGTAGATCAGCGAAGAGTCTCTTTTCGGCGAATTCATCTTCTTAGTCTTTACATAATTCTACTTTTGTGCATCCTGAGTAAAACTCACTATTATTTACACTGTTTGTGACAACTCATCACCTTTGTTACTACCCTAGTTTCACTAACACTTAATTTTCTTAACCTGTATTACCAACCTTCACTTGTTTAGTTAAAATTAACCTTAACCGATTGTAACTTTGTTTGACAAACTTAATGTACACATACATACAAAACAATGCATATATATTTGCGATTGTACAGCTAAGAAGATGAATTCGCCGAAAAGAGACTCTTCGCTGATCTACGTGTTTTGTTTTCATTAATGACTGGATGGGGATTATCCATGAAAAGTGTGGAAAATCTCATCATTGACCGATTGTTGCAACACATGTCTACTCTATCTCTTCCAAATTTACCCAACAACATAAAGCAAAATCACCGGAATCAGAATTTAAAGATGGTGACGAATCAAATGTATCTATATAAAATGAGAGTAAAGCTATTATTTTTACTACTGATTGATAGATGTGAGTAGTTGAACACCACTGACATCAATCGGTAATGCTTGTCATCCACACTGAAGTGATTTAAAGATGAGGTGGTCGTTTAGCTTGTCTGTAATCAAGATCATCGTCGGATCACCAGGTCAGAATAAGATCAGAGTCCCGAACAACTTCAGACCACTCAACTCCTGGCCAGCTTAGTTTAAAAGCCACCCTGCATTCATATCAATTCGATCTGACTCGAAAGCAAATAATTTGCAATAAAACACGGTGACAATTCCTTACTTTGTATGAACAAATGTCGCTTCACTGACATGCGGCTGAATAACCGATACCTAATCTGTACCAAGAGATATAAATCCTACAGTATGTCCCCAAGTTCCATTGTTAAATAAGACAATTTTATTGCAGTGTGAGGCAAAAATCTGGAGAATGAAGTCATACATGGCTACACCATATTTCTGTACAAAGAATTGATCATTTAATTTGAACTGGATATTAAACGCCCACCTGAGGAGTAGTTCCTTCAGGTAGTTTATGGAAAGAGAAATTTCTAGGTTGCTGGTTTCGATGTAGTCAAAGATGAAGCATATTGTTTTGGTCGGGGCAATGCTTGTGAACAGAGAATTGATATCTAGTGAGAGCATTTGTCTTTCAAACATGTTGATAATCTTCACTGATTCTATGAGATAAAATATATCGCTAAGGTAATATTTTGTACAAAATATCTCAGAAGTGAATATTAAAGTTTTCAGATTGAAAAGCAGAAGAAACGAATGAGAAAAGATTGCATAACAAATAAATCCATAACAAATAAGTATAGAAGTAAAGAGACATTTAAGGCCGAACTTTGTTACTGACTGAATTTTATAGCCAATTTCATGACAAGTCAAAACAATAAACAAACGTAGAGCGATGACGACATGTTATCAAAAGTGCTCCATGCTGACTAATGCCTTCGTAGTTTAAAGAACAGGACCATTTATTAGAAGTAGGAGTCTCTGGAGTGACTTGTGTTACACATAATCATTAATGATAAAAGAGGAATGAACAACCAAGTTAGAGAAGATCAAGTAATTAAACGAAGAGATTCACAGCTATCAAACCACCAATTCAATTTTGCAGAATTCCAACGATTCACGTCAACAAGTTTCCACTGATGTCACCAATGGCTCAACTAGAAATCTAAGGCCAACCATCTCCTAACAAAGCAACATAAACAGCCTCTCAGACAACTAAGAAGCAGCAAACATGCAACAATTACACATAAAGTCAGGGGTTTGAGTGTGGCCAACATGAACAGAATCCTAGGCACCAACACAATGTCAACTCAGATTTCAGACAATTTTCTCAGCTGAGTACCGAGAAAAATAAGACTGAAGTAATTGAGCAGAAAATAAGTAGTGTGGTAAGCAAAATATAGAACTACTCAGTGAATGTTGAAGATTGTTCTGAACACCTGAACAGATAGGATCTATTTTTCCCGATTTTATAGTCTCCCTGTCTACCACTTCGACTAGTTCTGGATATATCGAGTTCACAACAACATCCAATTGACAGTTGGCTTCCTGAGTTCCTAGAGCATGTAAAGTGGCATTCATGTAGATTCCCTCTTCGAGTTACATTTGGATTCATTGACTGCATGTAAGATTTCAATGTAACTGATGAATGCATGTTATCTATGGCCACAGAGTTTTTATTTACTAACTGGCAACTCACAGAAACAATCTGATTTCTGTGCAAATATATGGATGACAGCAACAAGAGTATCAGGATGGCTACCTCATGTCTAAATGGAAATTCCATAGATTCGCATCTTCACCCGATATAAGCACACTGCTTCATGTCTACTAGGGAAGGCGGATTCCCGAAACCGACATTCGACAGATTATTGCTATGTAAAATGGATGTATAAACCACTTTTATAATTAGTCGTAACAATGCTGATTTAAATCACTTGTAACAACGATTTATCAGACATGAAGTGAAGAGTTGTCGACTGCTTCCGATATCCTGATGAACAGGCTTCCAGTCACTTCATCGACATCCAAGCAGGAAGAACTAATAATGTAGCTAGCTGAAAATTCCTGGTGTGAATTTAAGTGGTGACAGTGTTCACCCGTCCGCTCAATTCGCGAATATTCTCACTTAGATCAGCGAAATCACGTCCAGTCTCTCACAGAGAATTCCAACACTTCATTCGACAATTTTTAATTCTTCTTACAAATATCTCAACTCGAAATCAATAGTCAAGGACGTCCTAAAAATGGAACATAAACAACAGCTCAAAGAACGAAGAAGCAACAAATATTTGACAATTACACGTCCATTCGAGGGTTTGGGTGTGGTTAGCATGAATGGGGATGCATGCGGCAACAAAATGGCGCCTGAGTTTTCAGATGACAACAAATTTTTTCAGCCTGATTTTAAACCATTTTAATAAATTTTAGGTTAAATTTCTATTAAGTATTCTTTTACTTGTTTTATTATATTTCATATGCACAATTCTAATGATAATATGCTTTTCTCCATGATATTTGCTGAATTAGTGATAGTTACTTGGAATTGACAAGTTGTTTGGAAAATAACTTTTGTGCTGTGTGCTGATAATATGAATACTTATTCAGACAATCCAACCAGTTTTTTAATTCGTATAATTATTTCCTCCAGAATACGTATGAATAATTTGAAATATCCATTTGATGTAGGATGACTAGCAAATAAACATTGACTTTGGAAATATTTAATCATCCAGTTTAATGATTATTTGTGGTCATTTCTAAAGCTGCCTCCAGTAACTGAAGAAAATCAGTGTGATTTTGAGAATAGGGCTCACGTCAACTTAGGAAAATGCAATCACAAAACTGACATTCGACAAAATACTCCTCCATAAAATCCATATTCACGAAAGTCTTCTTATGTATCACAGAATGACTACGGTTTAAATAGTATCTCAAAAGGACTAAACAGCGCGGGCATCAGAAAATTAATCAAAGATTTCATTCCGGCGTGCGAAAAGACAACAAAAGATGGAGGGGCTCTGCAAAGATCTATCTAGGGAAAATAACTATAGAATGGTAAATGAAGCAAAATGTTTGTTAGCCCCGTATTATTTTGGTTTCCTATGGCCATTGCAATATATACTGACATCTCACTAGACCTGAGAAATTCCACATCAAGTTGGAGTTAGTATCTCCTTTAAATCACGGAATATACACATTGGGTCATAGGAGTTATTAAAAAGACAATTGCAGCGAAGAAAATTTTCTTTTCAACGAAGTCATCATTTAGGCTGTACATTCGTGAATTTATATCAAATGGATGGGAAAGTTCCAGAATAATTTCCGGTTAAGGATCAAATTAATGAAAATTACAATTAGGAATTAGAATGCCATAATAAACAGGGGGATGGATAAAACTCGAACAAAGTAGCATTATAATAACTAAGAAGATTGACATTGTGCAATTGGGGGTTAGAAATGTAGAAATTACAAAATATACAGGATGTTTGGATAAAAAACTAATATGATGAATAATTGTTTATGCAATCAGGGATTAAATATGTAGAAATAGTAAAATGACAAAATTAACAGGAAGAGTGGATATGAAAATATGGTAGTGTAGACAGGGATTAAGAAAAACTTAAAAAACATGAATTCACAAGAAGTTTACATAAGAAAGGCAATGAGATTGTCATTATTAAAAAATTTTACCTGTTTATGATGGCCACGGCAGGGACAGGGGTTGGACGTAATTCTTTTGGATACAAAGCGTGGGTTTGAGCTTTCGGATAGCTAGCGCCTCAGCTATGCTCAGATGTTTTGATTTAACTCCCTTTGATAGATTTGATTGAATCTTGTATATTAATTTGGAGGATTTTTCGAAAGGCGCTGAATGTCCTGAGTTGACCAGATGTTCTGTCACTGAACTGTATACACGTTTTTGGTCTCCTTTTACTAGCCAGGCTGGGTAGTGTTCACGAGCGCGTTTTCCAAGTTGGCGCATGGCGCATGGTAATCTAGGCTAACTTATGTGTATAAACTGCGACTGTACATCTTCGAAGAGTGAATTTATTAAAAGGACATTGTTGATGAACTCCTTATTTTCTCCCTGACATAGACACGGGTGTTTTTCATGGTCTGAATGAGTGAAGAGGATCCTTCCTCTCCCGGGAAGGAATGCACTCGACTTCTACGGTAATCAGTCAAACCTGTCGAGGTGAATGTGAAAGTCAACTTTTCGGAAGACTATATTCAAAATCATGAATATCCATAGGGGATGTTCTGAGAACATTCCGTAGACATGACATATATCCCAACTCGAAATATCCCCAGTTTCACAGAAGAAAGCTTACTGATATAATTCGTCTACAAACATTCGAGTTAGAGAGGAACACATCACCGAAATCAATTGCTGTCCACTATTCGTTATCAAGTGGGAGACAACTGTTTAGTGAATGCCTCGTCTTCATGAAGAAAAATCTTAACCTGGAATGTCCAACCAAACATGAACAGAGGCCTGGAATCCATCCAAGTCAAGAGAAAGTCTGTCATCGATCCTAATGAATTTGCACTCAGTCACTCTTCAGTTACTTCAACCACATTACAACTAGGAGATCTATCCTTGGGATGGAAATTATGTAGTGTGAATCTGATTGCCGACACTGTTAACACAGGTGTTCAGTTTGGGAATCCAATCAATCAAATAAGCAAATCGCCTCAGTGTCTCACGGAGAACTCCAACAATTCAAGTGAACAACTTTCAACTGCCGTCATCATTATCTCAACTCGAAATCTGAAGTCCACCACGGCCGACCAGAGCAGAGTAAACGACATCTGAGAGAACTAAGAAGCAATATATATCTAATAATTACACGTCCGAGCAATAGTCTGGGTGTGGTCCTCGTGAACACAAATGCATGTATCATCAACAAAATGTCAGCTCTGATTTCAGACAACCGCAGATTTTCTGAGCCGAGTAACGAGAAATGAAGCAATTCAGAAACACATGCGAAATACTCTAAGACGAATTAAGGACAATTCAGGGATAAGTAAGGATCTTTCTGAACACCTAAAACCGACTGGATCAGTTATTAATCGAACCTATGTCCTACAAAACTGCACAGATGTGGTCTCCCATTTCGACCAGTTCTGGATATATTCAGCTTAAAACACCACCCAAATGATAAATGGCCTTCCGAGTTGTTAGAGCTTGTAAGGAGACAATCATGTATATACCCTCATCCAGTTACTGTTGAATTCATTGGCTGCAAAAGAGAAATGAATGCAACTGATAAACGATTGTGCCAACTAGCGCGAATCCAAGGTTCAAGGCTTCCTGCCGATCGCCTCCAACCATCAAATATCAACAATTCAAAGTGCACCGTGATGGTGAGCCACATACACTGGTGGCCACATTGCAAACTTGACTGGATAGAATTCAGTCTGCACCAAACAAAGGACTATATACATTAACTAGTTACTAACTGGTGTTCAATCAAAGAATGTTATTACTGCACGTAGAGTTTGTATTTATCGACTTGCCACTCACACAAACAATCTCTTTTCCGTGAAAATAATAGGATCATAGTGGCATGAGTATTGGGTTAGCATCCTCATATCTAAATGGGATTAACTAGACTCTTCATGTCTAGTTAGGAAAACAGAATCACATTATTGACATTCGACAAAATACTGCTGTAGAGAATGGATATTTACGGAATTCTTATAATTTGTCACATAGTGATTCTCATTTTAATTTTGTGTAACTATGATTTATTAGACGTGGAGTCAAGAAGTTTTACTGCTTCCGATATCCCAAAGTATTTGTTCTCTGTGAGTATTCATTTACTTAACATTTCAACTGGAAAACCAAACAATGTGACTGCAACTTTCCTGTGTGAATTTCAATGGTGAAGTTGATCACTCATGTCTTCAATTCGCGAACATAATCAGTCAGAGAAGCAACATCACACCCAGTATCTGGTGAATTACTCCAACATTTTAGTCGAGAATTCGTTACTGCCGTAACCACTGTATAAACTGGAAGTCTGGAGTCTACCATCTCCTAACAATGGAGCATTCACAACACCTTGAATAAGGAAGAAGCAACAACTATTTGACAATTACACGTCCAGTCAATTGTTTAGGTGTGGTTTGCATGGATGGAAATTTCTGTATCATCAATATATCTATTCACTGTTCACATCACAACAAGTTTCCATAGCCGCATTTTGAATGTTATTCATTATTCGTTTGCTTATATGTCCGTCAAGTTTTCATTCATTTGTTTCATTTCATTTCATGTGCATACTTCTAGTGATAGCATTGTACTCTGTGTGATATTTGTTATAATGCGTTCTTGAATCCTTAATGCATTTTAGATTTGTTGCAATTTTTAGTTCATAGGCAACTAAGATGAATCCTAGAAATAATTACAAATGTGGTCATATTTTCTTGGTAACTATGTCTTTCTTACTTTGGTCAACTTTATTCACATAAAGAATTGAAGTTTCCAAAGGGACATCAATGCATGAGACAACTGACGTCATCAGACATAATAGTTCTCCAGTCGACAATCTTCCAAGTGAAGGGGATTCAGAATTATTCATTCCGATGTATAATGTAGACATTGGTATATGTCTTCGAATCGATATATTGCATAAGATTTAAGTATGCTGTATTCAGCAGTCAGCAGAGGGCACACAATATTTATGTCTGTTTATGCAGAATAAGTATCAGAGTACCCCAGTTGCATGTTAGTAGAACAATATTCATTTGGTTCATGAACTGAATACTGACGTGTCAAAGGTTAGGTTCAGGTAAAATTGCAGTATGATCTCAAATAGCTTAGTTAATTATAAAATGTATATTTTCGTTCAAATCTAACCAGCCGTGGAACAGCTACATGGAAACAGTTTACAACTCCTGAGAAAATTTCAACAGAGATCATTTACACTACAAAATGACACAACACTTTCCAGAGTTCTGGAAGGAAATCGCAATCGTAAGGGGCATAGGAGAAAAAAAAACATAAAATTACCAAAGTTGTACAAATCGTGACATGTTACAGAGAATGCATCCAGGTGCGAAATCATTAAGTTGGAAATACTGTGTATCTTCATCTACTCTGCCTGCCTAAATATGATATGTCTCTCCTAATCCGCATACTGAAGTAGATTTTTAATTGTTTCTTAATGGTAAAACATATTGTCATTATTGGCAATATCTGCAGATGTTTCATAGTCTTGGTTATACGAAGTAAAACTGGTCTCACTATGAATTTTAATGACCTTGACCTACTGTTTCGGAACACAAATTAAAGCTTCGCTTCTGTGTTCTGAATACTCAATTGTTCCAGTAGAATAAGTGATTTGATGTAAAGGCAAATCTGCAGTCTGTAGATGTTACGGATATTCACACATCTTATTACAATTTACAATTTAGCCTCTTCATTTTATCATTAGACATTATCGGTCAGCCCTCACATTCAATGCCCCCTTTGTTAATGTGTGTTTGTATGTATTTTGTGGTTATCGCATTTCTGTCACCCCAATGGCACTTGTATTCTGTTGACTGTAAAACAGCACTATATCACCCAATTGTTCATTCACACTTCATCACATTTTTCTGACTATACACCCTATACACAATTGATTGATTATGTTAACTAATGGACTATCATCTCAACTTACACATGCACCCCAATACAGTTTCTGATATGATTTTCATTTCCCTTTATTGGCTATATGTACTCTATTATTCATGGATTTATAACAGTAGAGCCTGAAGAAGAAATTATCGAAAACAATTGTTCGCTCAAAATCTTGTTTTGATTCTATATGTTATCAAATTTATTGCTGGTTAAAAAGTGAATCTCCTCGCAAATGTTTCATTTGTGCATACTCAATCATCAGAGTTGATCTACTGTCAACAGTATTCAATTCAACATGAATTAAACCAACCAGCTCAGAGAACACAGCTAATTGCAAATCATCCACCTGAGCTACAAATATTCTCTATTATTTCAGTATTCATTTTTAGTTGGAAGGCGCTTGTGAAAAAGCCAAAATTTATGCAGCTCACACAGATTTGTTTGTCTTTCAACTCCATTTGTGGTGCTCTTCATACTTGTAGCTTAAACTGTGATGGTTTTGAGATAAACAAAGAAGACTGGAGGGAAATTTGAATAGTGCGAAACATTGTTATTGCGGAAATTTCTCCAAGACTGTTAGTAGTTCATGGAATCACAACTTGAAAATGTCTTTGAGGGAATGACTATGTTCAATCGAAACTCCTGGAAAATTGCAAATTATACATTTTGAACTGCACTAACACGTTTATATTTATTATTTTGGAGCACGG
This sequence comes from Trichobilharzia szidati, assembly GCA_944472155.2. Classification (NCBI taxonomy): domain Eukaryota; kingdom Metazoa; phylum Platyhelminthes; class Trematoda; order Strigeidida; family Schistosomatidae; genus Trichobilharzia; species Trichobilharzia szidati. The sequence continues at coordinate 30,523,561 of OX235276.1, read as the reverse complement.
TGATGAGGCGCAAATTATCCGACTGAATAGCTCTTACACTATTTCCAATCATATTGTTCACTTATGTATTCTGAAAATTCCCTAGACAAATGTGATAAGTTACACCAGAAAATTTTATTAGTTTTCTCTGCTAATTTTCAGAACGATACTAATATTGTGGTTGAGTGAATGTCTGTTTGATCTAAATGTATGTGTGTGTATGTGGTCTGCATCCAATCGACTTATAATTTCTGGACAACATGTCTATATTTCCCATCCGACTCTATGTTTTTTGGACAAGGAGTTCACGGAGAACACGATTCGACATATTTCGCTTCAGAGAAACAATATAAAGTGATAGGTACGCAAAAGGTTGGGCAAATTCACTACACTATAACTCATATGTTGTTGAATTCTACTAAGGCTAAAATATATGAGGTGTAAGCAGGCTATTGTGTCTTACTAGAATCAACAATTCCTAATTTGATACTCTGATGTGGAGAGAGACGATTTCGTTTTATTAGTAATTCGGTCTAACAAAGTTTTATTTAGTATCATTCCACTTCAATTCATCATAGTTACTGTGATAAGTCTTCATGTATTCGTTATTATTCGACCTACTGTATGCTTCTTGAAGGCTATTTGTTTCACTGATATCACTTTCTACAACAAATTCACTTCAATCTCGCCCTGGTATTTATTTGTTTCTTTTAATTTGTTTGTTCACATGTGAACTAACTGAGTGATTTTATTGAAATTAATTGCCTCTTTTAATTAATTATTATGTAACTATAATAAGTTATTTAAATCAGTTCACCTCAGACACAAATTCTTCGTACTTCACTTTCATGAATAAAATTGGTATATTACAATAAGAAAAGCCACTCCTGTCACACACATATTTATTTATAGTTCGTGAAATAACAAGTAATGAAAAACATCAGTTTAATTGACAGTTCGATTCCAGAAATGAAACATTACTGAATGAAGTAGGCATTTTCCATCATCTTTCATCATTAACGACGACCGAAGCCCTATAAGTAATGATAAAATATGAAAAAGTGGTTATTCAGCGACATTTGCATTGAATAGTAATTCATAGTAACAATACCACTGAAAACTGTAGTAACCGCCTATGAAATAGCTACTTCTGCAATAACCAAGACAGAATTTTCAAGTAGTTCATGAGTTTTAAAGATTCATTATTCATAAAAAGAAACTGCCATCAGAACTGATAACATGTAATGATTGATATCTAAAACTTAGTTGAAAAATAAAACGAGAAACTAGGATGCAGTCATAAACCATTGGTAAACAGGAACTTCAGTCCATATAGTACTTCGAAGTCAGTAAAAGTTATTACTCTTTCACTGTACAGTACAGTCTATGAATAAAGTCCAACTGTCGCAAGTACCAAAATAGCCCCTGTAGCAGCAATTTATCGGTACATCATCTCTGACTATGACGAACTTACAAAATCTATTCTATTAAATTTAACTAAATCCACAGTTTACAGTATGACGAACAGTGGACAGTTTAATTTGTATCTGGAATATGTGCACTAATCCAGTATAACATTATTTAAACTCACATTTGGACCCTAGTCATAAAAATGCAAAGTTATAATGTGAAGCTTTATTCAACATTTTTTTAAATAAATATTTGTAACATATTTATTTTCATATGGGGAAAATGATACTCGGACATTAGCTCTGTCATGTATTTCATTTTGCATAATTGAAAATTTATGGTAGTAACTGGCGTAGTATTTCACCCAATTACACTACATTGAGAATATTAATTTACATTTTTCCAGAGTTAAAATAATAGATGTAACTGGTTGACACTTGACAACCAAAGTGATTCATCTCGTCATGAGATATGAGCTCCTTTAAGGATTACATAAATATTGCGACGATTTCTAACTTAGACTGCCTGTAAGGTGGCAACTAGAAGAAAAATGTAGAGCATCACTCAGTTACATTCAGATGATAAGCGATAGATGAGGACAAACATGAGCCATGAATTTCATTGCTTGCTGACACTCAGCAAGCAAGTCTAGGTAAAATTAACTCTGAAAAATGCATTCAAATGTATAGAATTCACATAAAGACTGATATGTTTACACTCTAGAGCAAATTATGATGGAACAGTTTCTATTTACAATCTCAATACGTTAGGTGAAAACTAAAATTCACTAATAAGTGTTGAGTTTCAGTCATTATTGAATCTTAAAAAAAACGTGGAATGCAGAGTTCGACTGTATTCGTTGAGTAATAAATTAAGTGTACATGAATGACATCTTATAAAAACTTTCTATCATTGAAAGGTAATGAGTTTAATTAAAAATTCATCATTCCCACAGTACTATCTGGTTTTTCAGTAATGTCATGTAAATTCCTTAGGAAAACTAATGTCTTGCGCTGATATTGTACAAACTGAAATATGAATGGAAATTTAGTAAATCCTATGGAAATCACTGACCAATGTCGATATGAGTTTCGAACAATGGAAAACAAAGGCATCGTGCAATATTTCAATTTCTAAAAAGGGTGGAAGCATAATAAAATGATGGTTTTTTCGTTTGTCCTACACTTTTTTATGCTTGTGAAGAAGTTGATAAAATATGTAACCACATTAATTTTCTAAATACGACAGTCTACGTTCTTTGGATTAGATTGGCTTAAAAACGCTTTCAGTAGACAAAATTAAAAGAGGCTTTAAAAATAATATTTCAGAAAAGGATGTATTTTGCTACCAGGTAACAAGTATTCTAATCCTCAATATAAAAGCCAACTTACAGTTCCCTGTAAAATAAGTGAAATTTCTGTCACGCAGCCATTCAGCTTGTGAACCTAGTTGAAAAGTCTGATTATTGGATTGTAACAAGTGTTGAAGCAGTGAAGATCTGAATTCTTGTATCAATTCTGTGTGGCTAGTTTTAGAAAAAGTAAAGAAAGACACTAATAATTTCACATTCAGTGTGTGCACTTGTTTGAATATTACTTAATTTTATCACAGAGCTCTCTTGAAAATGTAGCACTAGGTGTTTACACAAAAAGGGGACTATTTATGTGGCTTCGAGTGCTTAATTTTTATTATGAGTGAAACTTATCATTTTTGCCATTAAATGATCCCTTCGTTAGCAAATCCTCTTCAACCATTCACAGTGAGAGGCTCAGGAATCGACTGGTATGGTTTCGATCATCAAATGTAGTTCTTCATCATGGTTTAAAGTTTAGTAGTGAATTTTATTTTAAATATTTGAAGGAAAAAATTGGTAAGAGAACGATGATTTACCCCGAATTGCGACGATTGCTGAGATGTAATAGAAGTATTTCAAATTAATTAATAACATTGATGGATTTATTCTGAACATAACACAGTACAGAATTCTCAGTGTGTCTTTGACAAAGCATCTATGTATTCACGGTGATTTACGAGTAAATTAGTGCAATATTTGACATAGTCTTTCTTGATCCAATGTAAAGTCCAATTCATTCTGACATTTTGCCTTTATTTCCTTCAAAAAATGCAGAGAAGTAAAAGAATATAGAGATCGGACTACATTTTATAAAATCCTCTTCTTTCAATTCTTTTTGTTTTCAACTCATATTCGTCTTCACTACTTCTACATTCGTAAAGCACCTGCAAAACTGACCTAAGTTCTGTTGAAGTTGTTTACGTGATATTAGAATTAACGACTAGCAATGAATCAAACGGTATGAGGAATCATTAGTCGTTTAAGAAGTATAGTATGAGGCTTGATTTTGTTCATCCGTTCATCTTTAGTGATTTGTGGAAACCTAGTCACAAATTATGCTTCATCAGAAAACGTAGTCAAGTAAATACAACGACTAAACAAGATGTCGTCAGTAAAATGATTGAGCCATTTTGTACATCATCTTTTAGTGCGATCATTTCCAAGTAAAAAGACGAATAAAATTTCATGAGCGTTCACTAAATGATACAAATGCTTACAGGTTTCTTTTCTCTTTCCGCCTCTTTACTCTGAAAAATTGAAATTACAACAAAGAGAAAAATTTGAAATGCTGCTCGAAGCAAGAATAAGTTCATCTTCTAAGTTCAATTCTAACGCAGTGGAACCTTCTTCTGAATGATTCTTACTGAAATCCATATTATGCATCATTAAATGAAGCATACATTAATGCATAAGAGGATATAAGCCACTGCACTTGATGTAGTTTTCTAAAGAAATGTGTGAAATTGCTTATAATATACTAGTCGATAAAGTAGTCGAAAATAATATTCAAAACTGGAATTGATAAAGTTAGTTTACTTACTTATTATGGTTAGACTCATACACCAGCCGTTGTTTATGATCAACAGAAAGTTTGACAACACACAAGTGCCTCAAACTTATCATCTCTGAGGGATTTTCATACTTCACATTAGTTATTCACTAGTATTGTATTGCTAAACATTTCAAAATATCGATGAAATAGCACTTAGCAAGAAAAACTAATTCACCGGAATATGAGACTTAATTTCATGCAGTAAACATACCAAGCGATCTACCAGAGCGCCTCTACAATTATTTAACACAAAACTAAATCACGGTCACCAATACAAACAAAAACTGTCACTTTAGAATGGTGAAAACATCCAATATATTCAACCTCATACATATTTACTACTTTAATTTACACTTCCTAATAAATATCCAATGGTGTTAATCCAGTATCTTGTTTTTACCTAAGTGTCTTAATTTTGATATAAGAATAGAACTTGTTCACTGTGGTAGAGTATAATTCCATTGTGGGTAAAATTTATTTCGATAAAGTCTCACAGTGTTATACAGTAGTATTTACTGATGACGCGTCGAGCACAATTTATTATTGCTCATAATAATATCAAGGTACTCACACAACTTTCTGACTTCGTTTATATAATTCCATTATTTTTCATCGCTTGATTTGATTAGTAGTAGTATTTTCCATAGTTCCGGTATGAGTGATGAGTCATTCCTATTGCACGCGTTTAGTGTAGATTCTATGAACAACCCACATTTTGAATTCTTTGATTTAAGTAGCATGTGTATTGGAGATAAATCAATTCTATTCTGTAACAGTTAGATAATTAAACCAGTTTATTTTCTCTCAACACTGTTTTTACTTGCTTTTGTTAAGTCATGGGTTTATGAGCAGATCCACATTCTCATTATGAGCAACTTACGCTTGTGCAGTTGATACCTCACTGAATTATGAAAAAAGTCGTTTAAATGAAGCTTTAAAAACAATTAGTGAATATGTTTAAAGTATTATTTGTCTACCAAATACACTAATAATACTATTAAAGATACACATTTCATCTTTTAGTGAAACCAGGTGTCAGTGCAGTTTATCCCACTCTGAAATATCTACATGTATTTATATGAAACAAATCAAAGAGTAGTAGTGTTGTAAACATAATAAACAGAGACGTAAACATAATAATAAACATAATAAACAGAGAAGGCTATGGATAACTTTTAATCAATTATTCAACACAATTATTGTCAAATGTTTTATTCAGTTTTTAAGAAGGACAATGAAAACTGTAGGAAGCCTTACATGCTGTTAACTGCAAGTGGAGCAGAGCAGAGAATATGTATGAAGTATTCGATAAATAAATGGATCTGCTTTGAACTGTATGAAAACGGAAATATGAAAATTCAAATAAAGAAATATCAAAGCAATGTGCATGATGGGAAAACTATCTCAATTTCAATTAGTTTTACTGAAAGTGTCTGAAGTGTGGATAAATATTTTGGTGATAACATTAACCTAAAGTAACCTTCAGTAAAGCAAAATACAGTTTTAACTATCTTAATGTGTGAGCCTGAAAACAGAGTAGTTATAAATGCCCAATAAATCTCAAAAGATATTCTGTGAAAGAAGTTTTCAAGACGTTGATAAAATGACTCACCAAAACTCAGAGTCTGGAACGAAGACACTACAACTACAAATATTGCAATAAAGTAAGTTGCTGAGTACATTGTATTCAGTAATGGCTAAAGACTCATAATTCGAATGCCTTTATATACATTTTCAGTTATTGCTGATAGCCAATGGAAACTGAGATTAAATGACGCCCGAATGTAAGACACACAATTTGTTTATTAATGTTTAACTTCCATTATCTCTCAAAAACACGTAAACAGTCCTTACAACATAAACACAAACGAATAAGTACATTCATGCATATAGATGTCATACATCCAGGTAATTAGTGGTGTAGACAGTCTTTAGTCTGGGAAGGGGGGTTGAGCGTCAGATGCATCTAAATGCCACTTGAATGTGTCTTCTGTGTCAAGCTTAGAATACACCGTAGACTCCAAGGTTTTCATACTTGATAAAAATTTATTGGTTCTCTAATCTAAATGCCTCCACCTACTAATATTTCGTCGTTGAGGCTATAGATTACTACCTTGCATTTTCACTCCATATTCGTCGTTAATTTCATTCGGTTACTGAGTAAATTTTCTGATAGTGTTTTCAGGTAAACCATTTGCAACAGTGTTGCAACAGTGCCAACAGGACTCTGAAGTTCCTAAATAGTGAAGCCCTTTTAGAAACTTTTCTCACCGAAAGACAGGTTTATTCTCCCGGAATATGGTATTCCTATGGGTATAGCCACACTACTAGAGCAAAATGAAAAGCCTGTTGTTTGCATTTTACGATGTTTAACAAAGAGTAGAAACAAGCACTCACTGACCTTAAAGGAAGTGCTAGTTGTTGTCTAGACAATAAGGTGTTCTCACAAGCACCATTTTCCTATTAAGTTGCATATGATGACTGATCACCAAGCTTTGAAATTCGTTTACCATCTCAAGCAAACTTACAAAAGTCCATCTATGATTCAGAGTTAATTGATAAGCATACAGTTGTCTATTAATTTTTTAACTTAACTTTTAAGTGACATGTGAATAGTCCTTACAGAATAAAAGTAAACAAACGACTACAATAATACACCCAGAGAAATGATGGTACAGACAATTGCTTTTCTGAGAATGGAGGATGCGTGTCAGTTGCATTGTAGTGCAGCTACTTAGTTTAGAGTTTATTTATTTTCTACTTTGGATTAGGTACGATACTCGCTGCTCAGACTTAGTTACAGAGACCTTCACTGCTCGACAATGCACTATAAAATACCCATATCACATATCTGATTGATTGATACATTTCACCATTTAATATCCCTATATCTCAAAACTTATTTCACAGAAATTATAATTAATAGTATGAATTGATCCTGCGCATTTAATCCGCAATTGTCTTTTGAACTTCATAGGTGATAACTTCACATATCTGACCAACTGCGATGGGGTTAACGGAAAGTATAGATGAGCAGAATACCTACATTACAAACTAATGAAAAAATTTAACATCAAAGTGTTTTGAAATCTAGAAAAAAAACATTGATGTATGAATTATACAAATATGAGTGCAACATGCTCAGGCATAGGAAAGGCATGATTCCTATAGTAATGGCTCTCCGGAAACTGCAATAAAAGCTATGGCATGTCTGATAAATGAAAGCCCGCTGTTTTGTGCTGTAAATATATATATATTTTTACAAAATGAATATCCTAATGTATTCTGGAAAGCGCTTAGGCGTAACCGTATATGTCCAAATTCCAAAACATTAAAACGCCATACACTTAATCGTATTGATGCAATCAGCTCTCGCGTTGTAGAGCTAAATAGGAACATATCTCTAAGAAGTCACGTTCTGTTTGAACTTTCAACTGATGAACGCCGGCAATTCGAGGAATACGTTTCTTTCGTCATCAAAAATCAGTCGCAGTCTGCTAACCTTAAGCACCTTGACAGTCTCAAGCAGGTAGTAGCAGAAAAGAGATTTTCGACTGATCCCAATAAATATGTATTTAATTATTCTTCCGTCACTCTTTCTGAAATTCAACTACAAGCCCTATCACTGGGCCCCAAATTCTGTAACAGTTCGTCTAAAGTCAACAGATTGCATACTCAAGTGCAATTTGAAAATCTTATTAATCAGACCAACGATCTCACACCCACATCACCTGAGGAATTCTAACACTTTAAATCTACAGTTCTTGATTGCTGTCATCAGTTCACTAGTTCAAAACCTAGCTTGAATAATCTTCTAACTAAAGAGCATATAAATCAACTTAAAGAACTAGAGAAGAATGACGAGATTATTACATGCCATCCAGACAAAGTTGGGGGAGTTGTAGTTATGAATCGCCAAGATTATAATGATAAAATCTCAGCGATCCTTTCCGACCAAATGAAATTCGCCAAAGCCGATGGTGAAAAGAATAAGACACATCTAATTGAAAATCAACTGACTGATATCTTAAGGAACATGAGGAATAAGTCAGTAATCTCGTCAGAAATATATGAACGCATCCGACCAGTAGGCTCCATGATACCACGTTTGTATGGACTACCTAAAATTCATAAGACAGGATTACCCCTCCGTCCTATCCTCGATATGGCCGGTTCTCCTTACCACGGAATCGCTCAATGGCTAGCTGAAATACTGGAACCAGTCAGAAGGCAAGTATCTAGGTTTTCCATTGATGATACGTTTAAATTTATTGATTGCATTAAAGATTTCAATGTCTCAGACAAAATCCTGTTCTCATTAGATGTGACGTCGCTATTTACCAATGTTCCTCTCATGGAAACTGTTTGCTACTTATGTGATTATATTGATACACATAGTTTAGAAATAGGACTGCCGACTATCTATCTCAAAGAGCTTTTTTATTGAGATGCACGTTGAATGTTCAGTTCACCTTCAATAATGAGATCTTTAGACAGAGAGACGGCATTGTCATGGGATCACCACTGGGTCCCTTGTTGGCTGATTGTTTTATGGCAAAGCTTGAAAATTCTCAACTTAGTCAAACCATCGGTCATTTTGACATTTATAAAAGATACGTAGACGACACTTTCGTTATCTGCGATAGAAATGTAATTCTTGATGATGTCTTGTTTGCTTTCAACAACTGCCATCCTTCTTTACAATTCACCATAGAAAAGGAGTCCGAACTAAGTATTCCCTTTCTTGATGTGTGCCTCAGTAGACGTATTGACGGATCTCTCAAATGATCTATCCACCGGAAACGTACTTGGAACGGACAACTAACTAATTTTTGCAGTTGGGTGCCTTTTTCAGGAAAAGGAACTTAATTCATTCGCTCTGCTCTAGGATAAGGAAAATTTGTAGTTCTGATTCCGTTGACTCGGAACTCGACTTCTTAAAAGCCACCCTCGCAGAAAACGGTTACCCTAACCGATTTATTGACAGCAACATGAAAGATAAGCAGTCTAAACTGGTCACCGACACAGTTCCAAAGAAAACCTTATTCACGAACTTGGAATTCAAAGGTGATCAAGCCTCAGATATGCTCAAAAATCGTCTCTCTAAATCAGTCAGTAAGACGTTCTATGCAGCAAAGTTACATATGAGGTTCACGAGCCGCAAGTTGTTCTCTACCTCTGTAAAAGATAAGCTCAACCATCTGGCCGCCTCCATGTGCATCTATCAGTTCACCTGCTCTTGTGGAGCAAGGTACATTGGCCGTAGTCAGAGGACGCTTTCCACACGGATACGAGAACATATTCCAGCATGGTTTTACAAGGGAGAAAGGAAGTGTGTGCGAAGCTATATTTTGGAACACCTGATCGACTTCTGTCACTCTGTCAACCCTGACCATGATTTCAAGATCATATATAGAATCCAGGCTAACTTCCCGCGTTTTCTTCGTTACAGACTTCTAAAGATAGCTGAGGCCTTGGCAATTCAGGACTTTAAGCCAGACCTTTGTGTACAGAAGAAGTATGTACAATCCCTACTTCTACCTTGGCTGTGGAGGGATAGACATTTATTTATTTTGTTTGTTTAGTTATTCTATGTACTCTTCCTTTATTTCTACGATTATTATTAATATTGTTATCATTATTATTAGTAGTATTCTCACTCTGAATCTTTTCCACTTGACGCACCTGTCATTTTAAACCCAAAATTATTAATTTTGATATTATTATTTTTACAATATTGAATTCCATCTTATCAAATTTCACACCATGTTATGTAACATTTTATATTCGTCTACCAAACTTATAATTATGTATCCCTTTCCAAAATCTAGACACCTTATGTATTATTCTATATACGACATTCTATACGACACTAAACTATGATTATAATCACAAATATTTTAATTGAATTTCATACTATTATTATTTCATGTATTGACACCTTTGACCTCATTCCCTCACCGGATATAATTTCTTAAGAACCACATACATACGAATGTACAGTTTGATAACAAATTCGTTGAAAAGTTTCTCTTCGCTGAATATTGTGTTCTTCATGCTACAATGGGAAATATTAAATTATTTAAAAATTTTGTCATTTATCCACTTCAACTCTACCCCTTATAACATTTTTATTATCGATATTCTTATCACTCATATATGTATATTGACTGAGCAATTATTTAGTGCCACTTAATAACCTCTTCTGTAATACAAATACGACGGTACAGCTCGAAAATGAAGTCGTTGAAAAAAATTTCTACCCTGAACCAAAAACTGTGTTTTCGCTTACAAATTGATAGTAGCCAGCAGAACACGCCTTTTATTGACGTGGTGGTGGGATGCGGAATGAGCAACTCATACTTGTAAATTGCAAATATTGAATTATTTGGCAAATTGTGAGTTCAGATTCATATCTCTTGTTGTGTAGTTGATTAGACGACTCTCAACCATATTTCTGTGATCTTTGAAAACATTTATTTAAAGGATGTCAATACTGAACTGAGGGCTTCATTTTCCCATCAAAGTGTTCTAGGCTGCTTGTTTCTTGCATGCATTCAGCTGAAAGAACACACAAAGATGTGAACATATTTATGATTGGAGTTCACGCATGTGTTTCAGGAGGAGCAGTGATAATACACCTCCCGTTCCTAATCAAGTGGTGAGTACTCGCCTATCTCCATCACTGTATACACCCTTTTATCAACTCCACGAACACAATCCAAAGAAACTCTAGACAACCATAGAGCTAAATTTGCAAATGAATAATTAGATTATGATCTCTATTCTTCTCTGAGCCACAGGATGTATATATATATATATATGTGTATTGATATATCGGAAATCTGAGATGTCAGGGTTTCCGCTAGGCAGGCCTTTTGTGTCATATGGTATCATATCTGGAGATCGACCAATCGAATACGCAGTAAACAGCGCTCAAGACTGAGTAACATTTCTAACGATTTTAAGTGCTTCAAATCTATCCAACACTCGACAAACTGATATTAAATGTCATGATCACAACTCAGCATCTCTCTTCCGTGGTCACCGTGATGCATAAGCTGGGCCAGCTCGTCAAAATAGCAGCTGCATGCGGCGAGACAACGGTTTCCTTCAGAATTCATTGAAATGGAGACAGCAGATTTCAATATTCATTTGCAAAGCATGAAAAGGAGAATGCAGTCAAGGAAGAAGTGGACATCTTCATTCGTCAATTTCCACTGATCACGGTTGTTAGTTATACATTTCATAAGTGATAGTTATAACCACCGGACACAACACTGGATATTTACCACTATGTTTGTACATCACCTTTGCATAGATAGTGTGTGGCTACTGCCGACATTCGAATTATACGGTTATCAGGTATGGAGAAATTAGCCAACTAACAGAGACCCATGATCAATGAGTGACTTCAGCACTAATGCAAAATGACAGATTTCTACATTTCTAAATCATCTTATACACTAGATATACATATGCCACATCTCATGGTTTCTATGCTAGAAAGCACTCCCAAAGGAAGCATGATACTTCGAGTAGGCTCCAGAGTAAATGCAATATACAAAATGAACACTATGAACAAAAGTAGACTGCAAATCTTCAGAAGAAACCGACTCTGTTGATGATTATACTTGACTTCATGTCCAAGGCTAATTCCCCAATATCGGGAGAAATAAGTCGTTAGCAATTTACACACATCAGGATGAAACTTGAAAAAAATATACTTCACGAACCACCAACATCGATATCACTCAATGTCATCTGCTCCATATCATAAATGGAGATCAAGAAACCAAGCGAAATTGCAAGACACAATCTAATACTGGTTGGTTGATTTATTTATCTATTGATTGAACAATACGACTACGACATGGATAAAACTGACGTCAACCAGTAATGCGTGGTGTGAGAGTCACATAGAATATACGACCTAAATATCCGACATTTGTGGCACACACACACACACAATCACACTCATCAACTAGATATTGGACAAATCTCATGCTTTCTATATTAGGAATCAGCCGTCGAGGAGAATATTTATCTCCCAGTGTGTTTTGGTTTAAAGAAGTCTGAATTTGTAATTCTGTAGAATTTATCAAGTCTGTTTGTTTTGGTTTACTTTATCGAATCTCAAAATGAAACTGTTTAGGTTTTTGATCTCACGCTAATCTTATGCGTTTTTGTATATTTTTGTGGATCTTAGTTAATTTCGTATACGATTGCGCATTTATAATATAACATTTATCATTATAAGTTGTTTCTATTGTTTGCTTTGTAAGGATTAATTTTGTTTTTATGATTTGATCACGGATTGATATCACTTACGGATCCATTGAAAATCAGGAATTGCTGGACTGCTGTTTCATCCTAGTCTGGGAATCATCCGCAGTACGCACCCACTAGGGTCCATTTGGTTTCGTGTAAAATGCAACATTAAAGGATCACACAGGTGAACGCACAAATTATTTTACTTGGTGCTTTACTTCTTTCGAAACATAGCGATGTTGAAGTTCTATTATTTTTTGTCATTGTGAAATTTTCATCTTTTTTAGAATTATCATGTTTGAATTCCCTGAATTTTATTGTTATTACTATTTCAGTGAATTCACTCTATGCGTGCTACCTAGAGTAACTCACTCGTTGATGTACACACTGTTGAGCTTTCAGTGCTCTGTGATTTTGATGATTTATCAACATTGAGTTGTGCAGCTGACATTAATCCGATTGAAATCGAATCATAGTGTTTCAGGTGATAGGATTCCTTTAATGGATGAGGCTTGCTATGTAGGCAAATGCGTACAGGATTCATGAGGTGCATGAATCCCATTCGAATAGTGTTGTATGTTATTGACGAGCTATGAACACTGAATAATATATTATTTGCAAGCTGCATGTTATATACAAATGATTACAATTTAGTGAAGAATGTCTATGTGAGCAGACTGACTCATTGATGACTCAATATTTTACTTTTTGTGTTCCTGTCATTAGGAGTATGGCTGTTATGTGAGAAAGAAACCACTTTCCATTTTCTGTGGCGTGATACATACTTTGTGCGTGAAAATACATCGGAGATAGCTTTCCACTGTGACAAAATCATCTTTAAAAACAAAATAATCGAGCAAAGAATATTCTTTTCGATAAATTCCTCTTCCAGGCTCTACAATTATATATATGTTTTTATACACAGAATATTTTAAATTAGTAGAATTAAATTAGAATTAGAATTAGAATCCAAGGTACCAACAGTTCCAAAGAAATCCTTGTTCTTGCAGATGCAGTTCCTAGGAGACAACACAAGTGAAATACTAACACATCGCCTCAGAAATGCGGTAAAAAGAACATTCCCTGCTGCTCAATTGCGCTGTATCTTCAAAACCACTCCTCTTCTGCGTTCGGGAATAAAAGACAAACTGCCTAATTTCGCCTCTTCCATGTGTATCTACCAATTTAACTGCTCCTGTGTAGCCAGTTACATAGGCCGTACAATTAGGCGTGTTTCTCATCGAATTTCCGAACATCACCCTGCCTGGTTAAACAAAGGTCAAACAAAATCTATTCGCAGTGCTATTCTGGCGCATCTTGTGGAGACAGAACACAAGATTGACGTTAATCATGCTTTCAGGGTCATTTACCGCATACCTATGAATCTCAATTTCGCTTTAAGAGTTCGACTTCTAAATATTGCTGAGGCTGTGGGGATTCATATTAATAAGCCTAATTTATGCACCCAGAAGAAGTTAGTTCAGTCATTATCATTACCTTGGCCATCCAGGTTTGAATAATCCAGAATTTTTGTGAAATTTCCCTAATTTTAGTTGATATTCTATCCGCTGTTATATCTTTATTATTATTATAATTTAAGCATCATTAATGAACTGCAATAGCATTGATCATACTTTACAAATCGATATTATTTGAAAAAACGCTAATATTGTTAATAACTACTAATTTAAAATATTCTGTGTATAAAAACATATATATAATTGTAGAGCCTGGAAGAGGAATTTATCGAAAAGAATATTCTTTCTCGATTATTTTGTTTTTATAGATGTCTGAATGAACATTTTTGCAATATTAAAATCATCTTTATCTGAAGTTTGACCACAGATTGACATAAAATAGAGGAGTGTTCAAAACAAGGAAGTGCTTGGCAGCTGTTGCGTCCCAGTTTGGGAAACTTCGGCAATGCGAATCCACTGGGGTCCAAATCCAGGACATCCCGGTTACACTGCAAAGCGGTGGACCTTTCAGCCACTGGGACCAGATTAGATGAATCGTGAAGTGTAACTTCTGCCAATTAGTGATTTTAGCGTGACCACCAACTGGATCCATAGTCTGTTCTATGCGGGTATCGTCAAAACGTGTTAGGTAATACTACCCAGAATGGCTGCAACTTGCAGGCATTGGTTCAGTCAGAATTGCCATAGGTGGACACTTTGTCAACACCTGTTACAGCAATTCAACTGACCCATCATTCAGAGTTATTTAAATAGTAAATAAAACTCTACCAAAGACAGTGCGATTCCGACTTCTCTGGTCTGCAGAAGTCGTCGCCGTACGCATTGATAAGTCAGAGATACATGTTCAGAAGGAAACAGTTCAAACACAGAAGATATAATGGAATAAAGTTCGATCTGATTTCTCAAAATTTCATAATTTGTTTTTGTCATTCACTTCACCTGAAATATTATTTCATTATGAAGTAAAAGTTCAACTCATAATATGCAAATCCAGTTAACATATTTATGCACGATAATCCATGAATACAATAAGCACCTGCAAACACAGGTAGCCACTGTAACTGAAAACCGTCATATCAGCTCATAGAATGTTACTAAACTTCATTCATTTAACAGAATTTGCACAACCCTCATAAGAAGAAAAACCAAATCATACCAAACAAAATCCGTGAATTATCCAGGGGCAAACACATAAAGATTTACGAAATTCTAGGTAGCTCAAAAAAGATATATTTAGTAAATCTTCCGATAAAATTACGCATGAAACTGGGAGATCAATATTCTCCTCGACGGCTGATTCCTAATATAGAAAGCATGAGATTTGTCCAATATCTAGTTGATGAGTGTGATTGTGTGTGTGTGTGTGTGCCACAAATGTCGGATATTTAGGTCGTATATTCGATGTGACTCTCACACCACGCATTACTGGTTGACGTCAGTTTTATCCATGTCGTAGTCGTATTATTCAATCAATAGATAAATAAATCAACCAACCAGTATTAGATTGTGTCTTGCAATTTCGCTTGGTCTCTTGATCTCCATTTATGATATGGAGCAGATGACATTGAGTGATATCGATGTTGGTGGTTCGTGAAGTATATTTTTTTCAAGTTTCATCCTGATGTGTGTAAATTGCTAACGACTTATTTCTCCCGATATTGGGGAATTAGCCTTGGACATGAAGTCAAGTATAATCATCAACAGAGTCGGTTTCTTCTGAAGATTTGCAGTCTACTTTTGTTCATAGTGTTCATTTTGTATATTGCATTTACTCTGGAGCCTACTCGAAGTATCATGCTTCCTTTGGGAGTGCTTTCTAGCATAGAAACCATGAGATGTTGCATATGTATATCTAGTGTATAAGATGATTTAGAAATGTAGAAATCTGTCATTTTGCATTAGTGCTGAAGTCACTCATTGATCATGGGTCTCTGTTAGTTGGCTAATTTCTCCATACCTGATAACCGTATAATTCGAATGTCGGCAGTAGCCACACACTATCTATGCAAAGGTGATGTACAAACATAGTGGTAAATATCCAGTGTTGTGTCCGGTGGTTATAACTATCACTTATGAAATGTATAACTAACAACCGTGATCAGTGGAAATTGACGAATGAAGATGTCCACTTCTTCCTTGACTGCATTCTCCTTTTCATGCTTTGCAAATGAATATTGAAATCTGCTGTCTCCATTTCAATGAATTCTGAAGGAGACCGTTGTCTCGCCGCATGCAGCTGCTATTTTGACGAGCTGGCCCAGCTTATGCATCACGGTGACCACGGAAGAGAGATGCTGAGTTGTGATCATGACATTTAATATCAGTTTGTCGAGTGTTGGATAGATTTGAAGCACTTAAAATCGTTAGAAATGTTACTCAGTCTTGAGCGCTGTTTACTGCGTATTCGATTGGTCGATCTCCAGATATGATACCATATGACACAAAAGGCCTGCCTAGCGGAAACCCTGACATCTCAGATTTATATATATATACATGCTGTGGCTCAGAGAAGAATAGAGATCATAATCTAATTATTCATTTGCAAATTTAGCTCTATGGTTGTCAAGAGTTCTTTGGGATTGTGTTCGTGGAGTTGATAAAAGGGTGTATATAGTGACGGAGATAAGCGAATACTCACCACTTGATTAGGAACGGGAGGTGTATTATCACTGCTCCTCCTGAAACACATGCGTGAACTCCAATCATAAATATGTTCACATCTTTGTGTGTTCTTTCAGCTGAATGCATGCAAGAAACAAGCAGCCTAGAACACTTTGATGGGAAAATGAAGCCCTCAGTTCAGTATTGACATCCTTTAAATAAATGTTTTCAAAGATCACAGAAATATGGTTGAGAGTCGTCTAATCAACTACACAACAAGAGATATAAATTTGAACTCACAATTTGCCAAATATTTCAATATTTGCAATTTACAAAGAATCAGGGAATAATTCAGCAAATATTGATTAGGAAAACGCAAATCATCAGAACACTAAGTGGAATACGATGGCCATCATGAATAGAAATACAGACGGTAAAAATAATACAGTAAATAAATAATATCTACTAAAAAATTAATTAATTCCTATGAGAACTTCGATATCATCGTTAGTTATTACTGTTGATTGAATGTATATGGAATTTGTACAGTCATTGAGGGGAAGAAATAAAGTGTGATAGAATTCCTATTAGGTGATGACTTAATAATGCATTTACAGGGGAGGATTTGCATTCGAAGGTGTGAGAGGAATATGAATCCTACAAAATACATACAAACGAAGGAGTGAGTGTTATTTTGAGGGTAGACAAATTACAGTCAACCATTGATTTGTTATCTATATTTTTATCGTTACATTTGCTCTCTGTCAGTACGCGAACTTGCATTCTGTGTGACTCATTGAATGTAGGATTCACATTCCTCTCACACTTTCGAATATAACTTATCCCCCATCCCACCACCACGCCAATCAAACGCGTATTCTATTGGCTATTAATAATTTATCATGCAACCCAGGTACACATTCACATTGATTGCGAATTATTCCAATTTGTGGATAGGTTCGTTGATACCTCAATATATATTCATATTTTTGTTCCAGTCCTCAGTAATACGACATGTATCCAACGTACCCATCCATATACTCTTCATTCTGACACAAAATATTGATATATTGTGTGAGAATATTTGCGTGGCGAATTGTTATATGGTGTAGTTAACTTCCAGTGTGACAACGGTATATTCATCGTTTCAAGTCGTTTTCATCATTTTGACTCGTGTCTACAGGTTATACAGCGAAGTTCTTCGCCCATCTTAATTTGTAGTCACAACGTCACTCTTTATGAATTCTCCTCTAATTGCTTCAAGTGAGTGAGTCTTACTCTTCTCAGTGTAATGAGAGAGGTTATCAATCTTACTGAAGTTTAGACTTAAACTGTTTTATTGTTTACAGGTTGATTTCAGTATGTGTGGAAGTTTGCATCGCGTTCTAGTGTTGAACTGCTCCACTTTGTTTCTCATCACATGAGTGATAATTGATCACGATATGGTGCTGTTCTGTTTCGAAACCAGATCTATTCGAATATTCGCATGGTGTGTAGTCAGAAGACGAGTTTTGAGAGGACAGTTGTTCTTATTTGGATAACTTGTTTTTCAGGCTCGACATTGATAAATCGTTGACTATTAAGATAGAACTAATCAATGAATGCCAATGTAAATTATATGAGAAACTGTATTGTAGTACAAAAGTGAGATGTAATGACAGTCTGTTAGTTGACACTATCAGTTGAATGTGTATAGCAAATGTGGAGACACTGAGAACATAATCAGATGAAATGTGATGAAGATGTAACTGGCTGACAAAGTAATGTATTTATATTCATCAAGAGAATATAAGTTTCAATGGTGTGGTTGTGGGGTGGATTTGAGTTATATTCGTTGGTGTTAGAGGAATTATAATACGCTTAAATTCATATAAACTGATTTGGACGAAAATACTGTCCTTTGCCTTCAGGTTTTCCAACGTTTGTCTAACTGTTGTTCGCTCATGTTTAGATCCTATAACTTATGCGTATTTGTCGTAATAGTTAGAACGAGTTTCTTGTTTCTTCAGTATCGCTACAACATATTTGTAATTCTCACATCCATTCGGCTGAATCCTTATTGACCAAAAAAGCTGTTATTCTTACATGCATATTTTATGCTTTATGCTTTTCATCCTCTTGAAACTTGTTTATTCTGATCGTTATAAACTGAATCGTAACATCTGCACATTATTAATTTTGAATATGGTTCATTCTAAAAATAGCATGTTCGCCGAAGAAAGGTGAATAATATGGAACAGTTCAACACTAGAACGTAACGCAAACTTCCACACATACTCAAATCCCTCTGTACACATTACATCTGTGTAAAAAGTAGATGTGAGTCAGACTGAAAAGATAACAGATTACTGTGAGAAGAGTCAGACTCACTTGAGCGAAGCAGGAGTGAATCAGTAAGGATGACTTGTTGACTACAAATAAGGATTGGCGAAGAACTTCACTGGAAAACTGAAGAGGCAAGGATCAAAATGAACTGGATTTGAAAGGACGAATGTTATATTGAACAGTTTGTTTGGAGGGATTTGTACTTCTTCTAGTTTTACCACTGACTAACTAACAGTTGGAGAACCATTGAAAACTAAGAAGTAATGGACAGCTGTTGCGTCCTCGTTTGGATCTGATCGGTAGTGGGTAACCACTCTGAACTGTACCTAGGTTCTTCCATTGACAATGCAAACTCGTATACATTCAGTCGTTGGGATCTTATCCAACTGTTCAAAATTCCCACTTCTTCCTAGTGGCTGACTACAGGACCAGTGGAGCCTACATGATCAGAAGTGAGGATAAGAACTCACCGGTAACACTGGCCAGTAGTCATCATTACAATCATTAATTGGTGGAAGTTAGAATTCATGAGTCACTGAGTGCAGTCGCAATGGCTGAATGGTCCATAACACTGCATTGTAACCGGGAGGTGCTGGTTCGCACACCAGTGACTACGTACTGCCTATGAGTGACAAATTAAGGCGCAATAGCTGTCCAGTATTTCCTGGATTTCAAATGGTTCTCTGAGTGGAAACAATCCATGGTAGAACTTCAGAGAATATTTATCCTGTCATATTTGAAGAGAAGTAAAAGCCATCTCCAATGTATTTTCATGCACAGTAGTTATGTGCTGTTGGAAATTGAGTGGAAAGTGGCTTCTCTCACTTATACCTGTCATACTCCGAACGACAGGGACACACACAACACTGAAATAATGACTCATCGAATAGTCTGCTCACATAGAGATAGTGTAATTAGTGAGAATCACAGACGGAAAACATTCAGCGTACAATTATTAGTCTATTCAGTGCTAATAGCAGACAAGACTAATCCAATTTGATTCATGATGCTCATGAATCCAACAACCACCTGCAAACACAGGTAGCCACTGTAACTGAAAACCGTCATATCAGCTCATAGAATGTTACTAAACTTCATTCATTTAACAGAATTTGCACAACCCTCATAAGAAGAAAAACCAAATCATACCAAACAAAATCCGTGAATTATCCAGGGGCAAACACATAAAGATTTACGAAATTCTAGGTAGCTCAAAAAAGATATATTTAGTAAATCTTCCGATAAAATTACGCATGAAACTGGGAGATCAATATTCTCCTCGACGGCTGATTCCTAATATAGGAAGCATGAGATTTGTCCAATATCTAGTTGATGAGTGTGATTGTGTGTGTGTGTGTGTGCCACAAATGTCGGATATTTAGGTCGTATATTCTATGTGACTCTCACACCACGCATTTCTGGTTGACGTCAGTTTTATCCATGTCGTAGTCGTATTGTTCAATCAATAGATAAATAAATCAACCAACCAGTATTAGATTGTGTCTTGCAATTTCGCTTGGTCTCTTGATCTCCATTTATGATATGGAGGAGATAACATTTAGTGATATCGATGTTGGTGGTTCGTGAAGTATATTTTTTTCAAGTTTCATCCTGATGTGTGTAAATTGCTAACGACTTATTTCTCCCGATATTGGGGAATTAGCCTTGGACATGAAGTCAAGTATAATCATCAACAGAGTCGGTTTCTTCTGAAGATTTGCAGTCTACTTTTGTTCATAGTGTTCATTTTGTATATTGCATTTACTCTGGAGCCTACTCGAAGTATCATGCTTCCTTTGGGAGTGCTTTCTAGTATAAGAAGCATGAGATGTGGCATATGTATATCTAGTGTAAAAGATGGTTTAGAAATGTAGAAATCTGTCATTTTGCATTAGTGCTGAAGTCACTCATTGATCATGGGTCTCTGTTAGTTGGCTAATTTCTCCATACCTGATAACCGTATAATTCGAATGTCGGCAGTAGCCACACACTATCTATGCAAAGGTGATGTACAAACATAGTGGTAAATATCCGGTGTTGTGTCCGGTGGTTATAACTATCACTTATGAAATGTATAACTAACAACCGTGATCAGTGGAAATTGACGAATGAAGATGTCCACTTCTTCCTTGACTGCATTCTCATTTACATGCTTTGCAAATGAATATTGAAATCTGCTGTCTCCATTTCAATGAATTCTAAAGGAAACTGTTGTCTCGCCGCATGCAGCTGCTATTTTGACGAGCTGGCCCAGCTTATGCATCACGGTGACCACGGAAGAGAGATGCTGAGTTGTGATCATGACATTTAATATCAGTTTGTCGAGTGTTGGATAGATTTGAAGCACTTAAAATCGTTAGAAATGTTACTCAGTCTTGAGCGCTGTTTACTGCGTATTCGATTGGTCGATCTCCAGATATGATACCATATGACACAAAAGGCCTGCCTAGCGGAAACCCTGACATCTCAGATTTCCGATATATCAATACACATATATATATATATATATACATCCTGTGGCTCAGAGAAGAATAGAGATCATAATCTAATTATTCATTTGCAAAGTTAGCTCTATGGTTGTCTAGAGTTTCTTTGGATTGTGTTCGTGGAGTTGATGAAAGGGTGTATACAGTGACGGAGATAAGCGAGTACTCACCACTTGATTAGGAACGGGAGGTGTATTATCACTGCTCCTCCTGAAACACATGCGTGAACTCCAATCATAAATATGTTCACATCTTTGTGTGTTCTTTCAGCTGAATGCATGCAAGAAACAAGCAGCCTAGAACACTTTGATGGGAAAATGAAGCCCTCAGTTCAGTATTGACATCCTTTAAATAAATGTTTTCAAAGATCACAGAAATATGGTTGAGAGTCGTCTAATCAACTACACAACAAGAGATATGAATTTGAACTCACAATTTGCCAAATCTTTCAATATTTGCAATTTACAAAGAATCAGGGAATAATTCAGCAAATATTGATTAGGAAAACGCAAATCATCAGAACACTAAGTGGAATACGATGGCCATCATGAATAGAAATACAGACGGTAAAAATAATACAGTAAATAAATAATATCTACTAAAAAATTAATTAATTCCTATGAGAACTTCGATATCATCGTTAGTTATTACTGTTGATTGAATGTATATGGAATTTGTACAGTCATTGAGGGGAAGAAATAAAGTGTGATAGAATTCCTATTAGGTGATGACTTAATAATGCATTTACAGGGGAGGATTTGCATTCGAAGGTGTGAGAGGAATATGAATCCTACAAAATACATACAAACGAAGGAGTGAGTGTTATTTTGAGGGTAGACAAATTACAGTCAACCATTGATTTGTTATCTATATTTTTATCGTTACATTTGCTCTCTGTCAGTACGCGAACTTGCATTCTGTGTGACTCATTGAATGTAGGATTCACATTCCTCTCACACTTTCGAATATAACTTATCCCCCATCCCACCACCACGCCAATCAAACGCGTATTCTATTGGCTATTAATAATTTATCATGCAACCCAGGTACACATTCACATTGATTGCGAATTATTCCAATTTGTGGATAGGTTCGTTGATACCTCAATATATATTCATATTTTTGTTCCAGTCCTCAGTAATACGACATGTATCCAACGTACCCATCCATATACTCTTCATTCTGACACAAAATATTGATATCCTGTGTGAGAATATTTGCGTGGCGAATTGTTATATGGTGTAGTTAACTTCCAGTGTGACAACGGTATATTCATCGTTTCAAGTCGTTTTCATCATTTTGACTCGTGTCTACAGGTTATACAGCGAAGTTCTTCGCCCATCTTAATTTGTAGTCACAACGTCACCCTTTATGAATTCTCCTCTAATTGCTTCAAGTGAGTGAGTCTTACTCTTCTCAGTGTAATGAGAGAGGTTATCAATCTTACTGAAGTTTAGACTTAAACTGTTTTATTGTTTACAGGTTGATTTCAGTATGTGTGGAAGTTTGCATCGCGTTCTAGTGTTGAACTGCTCCACTTTGTTTCTCATCACATGAGTGATAATTGATCACGATATGGTGCTGTTCTGTTTCGAAACCAGATCTATTCGAATATTCGCATGGTGTGTAGTCAGAAGACGAGTTTTGAGAGGACAGTTGTTCTTATTTGGATAACTTGTTTTTCAGGCTCGACATTCATAAATTGTTGACTATGAAGATAGAACTAATCAATGAATGTCAATGTAAATTATATGAGAAACTGTATTGTAGTACAAAAGTGAGATGTAATGACAGTCTGTTAGTTGACACTATCAGTTGAATGTGTATAGCAAATGTGGAGACACTGAGAACATAATCAGATGAAATGTGATGAAGATGTAACTGGCTGACAAAGTAATGTATTTATATTCATCAAGAGAATATAAGTTTCAATGGTGTGGTTGTGGGGTGGATTTGAGTTATATTCGTTGGTGTTAGAGGAATTATAATACGCTTAAATTCATATAAACTGATTTGGACGAAAATACTGTCCTTTGCCTTCAGGTTTTCCAACGTTTGTCTAACTGTTGTTCGCTCATGTTTAGATCCTATAACTTATGCGTATTTGTCGTAATAGTTAGGACGAGTTTCTTGTTTCTTCAGTATCGCTACTACATATTTGTAATTCTCACATCCATTCGACTGAATCCACATTTACCAAAAAAGCTGTTATTCTTACATGCATATTTTAAGTTTTATGCTTTTCATCCCCTTGAAACATGTTTATTCTGATCGTTTTAAACTCAATTGTAACATCTGCACAGTATTAATTTTGACTATGGTTCATTCTAAAAATAGAATGCTCGCCGAAGAAAAGTGAATCATGTGGAACATTTCAACACTAGAACGTAATGCAAACTTCCACACATACTGAAATCACTCTGTACACATTACATCTGTGTCAAATGTAGATTTGAGTCAGACTGAAGAGATAACAGATTACTGTGAGAAGAGTCAGACTCACTTGAGCGAAGCAGGAGTGAATCAGTAAGGATGACTTGTTGACTACAAATTAGGATTGGAGAAGAACTTCACTGGAAAACTGAAGAGGCATGAATCAAAATGAACTGGATTTGAAAGGACGAATATTATATTGAACAGTTTGTTTGGAGGGATTTGTACTTCTTCTAGTTTTACCACTGACTAACTATCAGTTGGAGAACCACTGAAAACTAAGAAGTAATGGACAGCTGTTGCGTCCTCGTTTGGATCTGATCGGTAGTGGGTAACCACTCTGAACTGTACCTAGGTTCTTCCATTGACAATGCAAACTCGTATACATTCAGTCGTTGGGATCTTATCCAACTGTTCAAAATTCCCACTTCTTCCTAGTGGCTGACTACAGGACCAGTGGAGCCTACATGATCAGAAGTGAGGATAAGAACTCACCGGTAACACTGGCCAGTAGTCATCATTACAATCATTAATTGGTGGAAGTTAGAATTCATGAGTCACTGAGTGCAGTCGCAATGGCTGAATGGTCCATAACACTGCATTGTAACCGGGAGGTGCTGGTTCGCACACCAGTGACTACGTACTGCCTATGAGTGACAAATTAAGGCGCAATAGCTGTCCAGTATTTCCTGGATTTCAAATGGTTCTCTGAGTGGAAGCAATCCGTGGTAGAACTTCAGAGAATATTTATCCTGTCATATTGTAAGAGAAGTAAAAGCCATCTCCAATGTATTTTCATGCACAGTAGTTATGTGCTGTTGGAAATTGAGTGGAAAGTGGCTTCTCTCACTTATACCTGTCATACTCCGAACGACAGGGACACACACAACACTGAAATAATGACTCATCGAAAAGTCTGCTCAAACAAATATAGTTGTGGAGTCCTCAAAAATAAACTCATCCATTTTTTACTATTATGTGAGAAATGAACATATTGTACATTACTTTGTTTTATCCAAAATCTCTGTACTTTGAACTGAACCTCGTGTTTTGAGTGAAAATATAGTTCTGCCTACAACTTTCTGTCTTCTCCATCATCTCAACTGCCATCGGCCAAATCCAATTGCCTATCTTCTATTTCAAAATTTTGCAGGGACGCCGTAATCTCTGCCTACGTTACCTCGGTCGACCTCTGGCAATATCAACATTGGAGAATTAAGATTGGAGCAGTCTAATCTCAGTACTTCAGGAGTCTGTTAAGTTAATTGTGGATTTTCGACCTTGTAATAACCCAATTAACAAATTTTAATATAAACCTCCAGTAACTGTACGGATTTTGTATTTTTTATTTCTACTCGAATCCGGTACATCAAGCTAGCTAAGTCTAAGCTCAGCCACATACTGTAATTAGTGAGAATCACAGACGGAAAACATTCAGCGTACAATTATTAGTCTATTCAGTGCTAATAGCAGACAAGACTAATCCAATTTGATTCATGATTCTCATGAATAGAATAAGCACCTGCAAACACAGGTAGCCACTGTAACTGAAAACCGTCATATCAGCTCATAGAATGTTACTAAACTTCATTCATTTAACAGAATTTGCACAACCCTCATAAGAAGAAAAACCAAATCATACCAAACAAAATCCGTGAATTATCCAGGGGCAAACACATAAAGATTTACGAAATTCTAGGTAGCTCAAAAAAGATATATTTAGTAAATCTTCCGATAAAATTACGCATGAAACTGGGAGATCAATATTCTCCTCGACGGCTGATTCCTAATATAGAAAGCATGAGATTTGTCCAATATCTAGTTGATGAGTGTGATTGTGTGTGTGTGTGTGTGCCACAAATGTCGGATATTTAGGTCGTATATTCTATGTGACTCTCACACCACGCATTTCTGGTTGACGTCAGTTTTATCCATGTCGTAGTCGTATTGTTCAATCAATAGATAAATAAATCAACCAACCAGTATTAGATTGTGTCTTGCAATTTCGCTTGGTCTCTTGATCTCCATTTATGATATGGAGCAGATGACATTGAGTGATATCGATGTTGGTGGTTCGTGAAGTATATTTTTTTCAAGTTTCATCCTGATGTGTGTAAATTGCTAACGACTTATTTCTCCCGATATTGGGGAATTAGCCTTGGACATGAAGTCAAGTATAATCATCAACAGAGTCGGTCTCTTCTGAAGATTTGCAGTCTACTTTTGTTCATAGTGTTCATTTTGTATATTGTATTTACTCTGGAGCCTACTCGAAGTATCATGCTTCCTTTGGGAGTGCTTTCTAGCATAGAAACCATGAGATGTGGCATATGTATATCTAGTGTATAAGATGATTTAGAAATGTAGAAATCTGTCATTTTGCATTAGTGCTGAAGTCACTCATTGATCATGGGTCTCTGTTAGTTGGCTAATTTCTCCATACCTGATAACCGTATAATTCGAATGTCGGCAGTAGCCACACACTATCTATGCAAAGGTGATGTACAAACATAGTGGTAAATATCCGGTGTTGTGTCCGGTGGTTATAACTATCACTTATGAAATGTATAACTAACAACCGTGATCAGTGGAAATTGACGAATGAAGATGTCCACTTCTTCCTTGACTGCATTCTCCTTTTCATGCTTTGCAAATGAATATTGAAATCTGCTGTCTCCATTTCAATGAATTCTGAAGGAGACCGTTGTCTCGTCGCATGCAGCTGCTATTTTGACGAGCTGGTCCAGCTTATGCATCACGGTGACTGGAAGAGAGATGTTGATTGGTGGTCATATCATTCCATAAGAGTTAGTTGAATGGCAGATAGATTTGAAGCACTTAAAATCGTTAGAAATGTTACTCAGTCTTGAGCGCTGTTTACTGCGTATTCGATTGGTCGATCTCCAGATATGATACCATATGACACAAAAGGCCTGCCTAGCGGAAACCCTGACATCTCAGATTTCCGATATATATATATATATATATACATGCTGTGGCTCAGAGAAGAATAGAGACCAAAATCTAATTATTCATTTGCAAATTTAGCTCTGTGGTTGTCAAGAGTTCTTTGGGATTGTGTTCGTGGAGTTGATGAAAGGGTGTATACAGTGACGGAGATACGCGAATACTCACCACTTAATTAGGAACGGGAGGTGTATTATCACTGCTCCTCCTGAAACACATGCGCGAACTCCAATCATAAATATGTTCACATCTTTGTGTGTTCTTTCAGCTGAATGCATGCAAGAAACAAGCAGCCTAGAACACTTTGATGGGAAAATGAAGCCCTCAGTTCAGTATTGACATCCTTTAAATAAATGTTTTCAAAGATCACAGAAATATGGTTGAGAGTCGTCTAATCAACTACACAACAAGAGATATAAATTTGAACTCACAATTTGCCAAATATTTCAATATTTGCAATTTACAAAGAATCAGGGAATAATTCAGCAAATATTGATTAGGAAAACGCAAATCTTCAGAACACTAAGTGGAATACGATAGCCATCATGAATAGAAATACAGACGTCTAAAATTCAGAGTAAATATATTAATTACTTAATTCCGATGAGATGTTCGATATCATCGTTAGTTAACACTGTAGCTTGAATGTATATGAAAAATGTGCAGCCATTGAGATGATGAAATAGAGTTTGATGAATATGTTATTGGGTGGTGACATACTAATGTATTTACAGGGGAGGATTTGCATTCGAAGGTGTGAGAGGAATATGAATCCTACAAAATACATACAAACGAAGGAGTGAGTGTTATTTTGAGGGCAGACAAATTACAGTCAACCATTGATTTGTTATCTATATTTTTATCGTTACATTTGCTCTCTGTCAGTACGCGAACTTGCATTCTGTGTGACTCATTGAATGTAGGATTCACATTCCTCTCACACTTTCGAATATAACTTATCCCCCATCCCACCACCACGCCAATCAAACGCGTATTCTATTGGCTATTAATAATTTATCATGCAACCCAGGTACACATTCACATTGATTGCGAATTATTCCAATTTGTGGATAGGTTCGTTGATACCTCAATATATATTCATATTTTTGTTCCAGTCCTCAGTAATACGACATGTATCCAACGTACCCATCCATATACTCTTCATTCTGACACAAAATATTGATATCCTGTGTGAGAATATTTGCGTGGCGAATTGTTATATGGTGTAGTTAACTTCCAGTGTGACAACGGTATATTCATCGTTTCAAGTCGTTTTCATCATTTTGACTCGTGTCTACAGGTTATACAGCGAAGTTCTTCGCCCATCTTAATTTGTAGTCACAACGTCACCCTTTATGAATTCTCCTCTAATTGCTTCAAGTGAGTGAGTCTTACTCTTCTCAGTGTAATGAGAGAGGTTATCAATCTTACTGAAGTTTAGACTTAAACTGTTTTATTGTTTACAGGTTGATTTCAGTATGTGTGGAAGTTTGCATCGCGTTCTAGTGTTGAACTGCTCCACTTTGTTTCTCATCACATGAGTGATAATTGATCACGATATGGTGCTGTTCTGTTTCGAAACCAGATCTATTCGAATATTCGCATGGTGTGTAGTCAGAAGACGAGTTTTGAGAGGACAGTTGTTCTTATTTGGATAACTTGTTTTTCAGGCTCGACATTGATAAATCGTTGACTATTAAGATAGAACTAATCAATGAATGCCAATGTAAATTATATGAGAAACTGTATTGTAGTACAAAAGTGAGATGTAATGACAGTCTGTTAGTTGACACTATCAGTTGAATGTGTATAGCAAATGTGGAGACACTGAGAACATAATCAGATGAAATGTGATGAAGATGTAACTGGCTGACAAAGTAATGTATTTATATTCATCAAGAGAATATAAGTTTCAATGGTGTGGTTGTGGGGTGGATTTGAGTTATATTCGTTGGTGTTAGAGGAATTATAATACGCTTAAATTCATATAAACTGATTTGGACGAAAATACTGTCCTTTGCCTTCAGGTTTTCCAACGTTTGTCTAACTGTTGTTCGCTCATGTTTAGATCCTATAACTTATGCGTATTTGTCGTAATAGTTAGGACGAGTTTCTTGTTTCTTCAGTATCGCTACTACATATTTGTAATTCTCACATCCATTCGACTGAATCCACATTTACCAAAAAAGCTGTTATTCTTACATGCATATTTTAAGTTTTATGCTTTTCATCCCCTTGAAACATGTTTATTCTGATCGTTTTAAACTCAATTGTAACATCTGCACAGTATTAATTTTGACTATGGTTCATTCTAAAAATAGAATGCTCGCCGAAGAAAAGTGAATCATGTGGAACATTTCAACACTAGAACGTAATGCAAACTTCCACACATACTGAAATCACTCTGTACACATTACATCTGTGTCAAATGTAGATTTGAGTCAGACTGAAGAGATAACAGATTACTGTGAGAAGAGTCAGACTCACTTGAGCGAAGCAGGAGTGAATCAGTAAGGATGACTTGTTGACTACAAATTAGGATTGGAGAAGAACTTCACTGGAAAACTGAAGAGGCATGAATCAAAATGAACTGGATTTGAAAGGACGAATATTATATTGAACAGTTTGTTTGGAGGGATTTGTACTTCTTCTAGTTTTACCACTGACTAACTATCAGTTGGAGAACCACTGAAAACTAAGAAGTAATGGACAGCTGTTGCGTCCTCGTTTGGATCTGATCGGTAGTGGGTAACCACTCTGAACTGTACCTAGGTTCTTCCATTGACAATGCAAACTCGTATACATTCAGTCGTTGGGATCTTATCCAACTGTTCAAAATTCCCACTTCTTCCTAGTGGCTGACTACAGGACCAGTGGAGCCTACATGATCAGAAGTGAGGATAAGAACTCACCGGTAACACTGGCCAGTAGTCATCATTACAATCATTAATTGGTGGAAGTTAGAATTCATGAGTCACTGAGTGCAGTCGCAATGGCTGAATGGTCCATAACACTGCATTGTAACCGGGAGGTGCTGGTTCGCACACCAGTGACTACGTACTGCCTATGAGTGACAAATTAAGGCGCAATAGCTGTCCAGTATTTCCTGGATTTCAAATGGTTCTCTGAGTGGAAGCAATCCGTGGTAGAACTTCAGAGAATATTTATCCTGTCATATTGTAAGAGAAGTAAAAGCCATCTCCAATGTATTTTCATGCACAGTAGTTATGTGCTGTTGGAAATTGAGTGGAAAGTGGCTTCTCTCACTTATACCTGTCATACTCCGAACGACAGGGACACACACAACACTGAAATAATGACTCATCGAATAGTCTGCTCACATAGAGATAGTGTAATTAGTGAGAATCACAGACGGAAAACATTCAGCGTACAATTATTAGTCTATTCAGTGCTAATAGCAGACAAGACTAATCCAATTTGATTCATGATTCTCATGAATAGAATAAGCACCTGCAAACACAGGTAGCCACTGTAACTGAAAACCGTCATATCAGCTCATAGAATGTTACTAAACTTCATTCATTTAACAGAACTTCCACAGCCCTCCTAAGAAGGAAAACCAAATCATACCAAACAAAATCCGTGAATTATCCAGGGGCAAACACATAAAGATTTACGAAATTCTAGGTAGCTCAAAAAAGATATATTTAGTAAATCTTCCGATAAAATTACGCATGAAACTGGGAGATCAATATTCTCCTCGACGGCTGATTCCTAATATAGAAAGCATGAGATTTGTCCAATATCTAGTTGATGAGTGTGATTGTGTGTGTGTGTGTGTGCCACAAATGTCGGATATTTAGGTCGTATATTCGATGTGACTCTCACACCACGCATTACTGGTTGACGTCAGTTTTATCCATGTCGTAGTCGTATTATTCAATCAATAGATAAATAAATCAACCAACCAGTATTAGATTGTGTCTTGCAATTTCGCTTGGTCTCTTGATCTCCATTTATGATATGGAGCAGATGACATTGAGTGATATCGATGTTGGTGGTTCGTGAAGTATATTTTTTTCAAGTTTCATCCTGATGTGTGTAAATTGCTAACGACTTATTTCTCCCGATATTGGGGAATTAGCCTTGGACATGAAGTCAAGTATAATCATCAAGAGAGTCGGTCTCTTCTGAAGATTTGCAGTCTACTTTTGTTCATAGTGTTCATTTTGTATATTGCATTTACTCTGGAGCCTACTCGAAGTATCATGCTTCCTTTGGGAGTGCTTTCTAGTATAAGAAGCATGAGATGTGGCATATGTATATCTAGTGTAAAAGATGGTTTAGAAATGTAGAAATCTGTCATTTTGCATTAGTGCTGAAGTCACTCATTGATCATGGGTCTCTGTTAGTTGGCTAATTTCTCCATACCTGATAACCGTATAATTCGAATGTCGGCAGTAGCCACACACTATCTATGCAAAGGTGATGTACAAACATAGTGGTAAATATCCGGTGTTGTGTCCGGTGGTTATAACTATCACTTATGAAATGTATAACTAACAACCGTGATCAGTGGAAATTGACGAATGAAGATGTCCACTTCTTCCTTGACTGCATTCTCCTTTTCATGCTTTGCAAATGAATATTGAAATCTGCTGTCTCCATTTCAATGAATTCTGAAGGAGACCGTTTTCTCGTCGCATGCAGCTGCTATTTTGACGAGCTGGCCCAGCTTATGCATCACGGTGACCACGGAAGAGAGATGCTGAGTTGTGATCATGACATTTAATATCAGTTTGTCGAGTGTTGGATAGATTTGAAGCACTTAAAATCGTTAGAAATGTTACTCAGTCTTGAGCGCTGTTTACTGCGTATTCGATTGGTCGATCTCCAGATATGATACCATATGACACAAAAGGCCTGCCTAGCGGAAACCCTGACATCTCAGATTTCCGATATATCAATACACATATATATATATATACATCCTGTGGCTCAGAGAAGAATAGAGATCATAATCTAATTATTCATTTGCAAATTTAGCTCTATGGTTGTCTAGAGTTTCTTTGGATTGTGTTCGTGGAGTTGATAAAAGGGTGTATACAGTGACGGAGATACGCGAATACTCACCACTTGATTAGGAACGGGAGGTGTATTATCACTGCTCCTCCTGAAACACATGCGCGAACTCCAATCATAAATATGTTCACATCTTTGTGTGTTCTTTCAGCTGAATGCATGCAAGAAACAAGCAGCCTAGAACACTTTGATGGGAAAATGAAGCCCTCAGTTCAGTATTGACATCCTTTAAATAAATGTTTTCAAAGATCACAGAAATATGGTTGAGAGTCGTCTAATCAACTACACAACAAGAGATATGAATCTGAACTCACAATTTGCCAAATATTTCAAGATTTTCAATTTTCAAATATGAGTTACTTATCCTCGATTCCACCGCGTCTCCATTATAAAGCGTATTTTATTGGCTACTATGAATTTATAAGCGAAATCTCCGTGTTTGGTTCAGGGAGAATTATCTTTTGAACGACTTCATTTTCACGCTGTACAATCGTACTTGTATCAGAGAAAATTGTTATTTAGTGGCACTAATTAATTGCTCAATCAATATACATATATATGTGATAAGAATAACGATAATTAAAATGTTTTAAGGGGAAGAGTTGAGGTGGATATATTTCAAAATTATTTAAGATTGTTTTATAAGTGAATTGAAATGAAAAATGTTTTAGAAATGTCAAGTGTTCATTATAATAAATGTTTTTTGTATTTCCCAACGAATTGCCCTATTCAGTTAGGTAGTTTTTATAAGAAGCCGTGACCAGTTGGGTGCAGCAGGTCGGGTGTGAGGACAAATAGTCGCCAAAGACATTGGCTAGGGGTCACGCTATGTCGTGGATTGGTAGAAGTTAGAATCCATGGTCCATTGGATCGGGTCCCAGTGGCTTAATTTTATACGAGCTCGCCTTGTAACCAGAAGGTTTTGGGTTCGAACCGTGGTGGTGGATGCGTACTACCGAAGAGTCCCAAACTAGGACGAAACAGCTGTCCAGTACTCCCTGCAGGCTTTCCAGTGGTTCTCTAACTAATGTCACCTCATGATGAAAATCCTGTAAGCAATCAAATCCGGTATCAAATCAAAACAATATTGTTTTTACTGACTTTTCGCTATTTAATGCTAATAGCTTTATCAAAGTATTATGTCAAGTGTTGTCTAAATATTTTAAAAAATTAGGAGTGCGATTACGATAAGAATGAAGATGTGAAGTGAAGTGGAAAGAATTCAAGTGGTAAAACAAAGTAAAGTAAAAACTAGAAGGAACATTACTATGACCAAGGTAAAGAAAGCGGTTTGACAAAACGTTGTTGAACACATAATTTCGGTTTCTGTTCATGGATAGCTAAATCTTCGGCTATGCATAAGTGAAGAAAACGTAAACTTTTGGGTCGATTCGATTTTGCCATGTAGATGAAAGATGAATCACATGGGGCTAAATGACCTGACTCTAACAGGTGATCACAAATAGACGACTTTGAAGTTCTACGTTCGCCTTTCATTAACCAGACTGGATAGTGTTCAGCTACACGTTTTCGGAGATTACGCTTACAACGTCCAATATAATCAGCTCCACAAGAGCAGGTAAAAGAGTAAATACACATAGATGTGGACAAAAGCGGTAATCTATCCTTGACGTATTGTCTAATCATATTTCAGCTGGTAAAAACTAGTTGCAAGTCAGCTGCAGGAAAAGTGCGTTTAATACATTTAGATAAACAATTTTTAATCAATTCCGAAATGGTGTCACCTTTGAATGTCAGACTCATAAACAGTTTTTTTCTTTGGCACTGTGATTTGTCTAGGGGCGGATTCTTTCTTGATGTTAAGTTCGGTAAACCTTGTAGGATAACCATTGTTAATGAGATTTGATCGAAGCTTATCTAGTTCACTATCGATTGTCTCTGTGGGGCAGATTTTACGAAATCTGGAGCATAAGGAATGAATAAGATTTCTCTTCCTCCCTAAAGGTACCCAACTGTTAAAGTTAGTGTACTGCCCGGTGAATGTTGGCTTTCGGTAAATCGACCTTAACAGGGTGCCATTCTCTCTTCTATCTAGCTTAACATCAAGGAAGTGAAATGAGAAATTCGTCTCTTCTTCGACTGTGAAAAGCAAAGATGGGTGAGAACCATTAAATATTCCAAGAAGTTCGGCAACTGAAGAGTTTTCAGCACATACAATGAAGGTATCATCTATATATCTTCTATACATAAACGTAATTTATCATACAACCCAGCTGCTTATTCACATTTTATCTTATGGTCATAGTGACTGCACATTTTTCATATACATTCAACTGACACTGTTAACCAACGAACTATCACTACATCTCACACTTTTGGTTTAATACAGTTTCCGATGTTGTTTTCATTTTCTCTGACTGGCTATCATTTTTAAACTGTAATATTCACAGATCTGTAGCTGTAGGGCCTGAAGAGGAGGAAGTTATGGAAAACAGTTGTTCGCTCAATGTACCAAATATATTTGTTTGATGTTGTGGATGTTGTCAATCCTCATGTCATGCAAAGCTCTATATTTTGCAATAAGTTGTTATTTATTGTTTCGATTTGATGATAGTAAATTTGTTCTTTTATTTCATGTGTGCCTTTATGATTTCATTATTCTTGTCTTCACTCTCGTTCGCTTTCAATATTTTGGGCTAAATTGTCATTCAGTGTCGAATATATATTCTTGTAATCTTTTAGTTTTTACCTCAACTGCTACATATTCATAATTCGTGAGTTGGTATTGTGCGTCAGTTCACCGTTATTTTTAAACGTGATTCAGAAGCAGTACTTCCTTTTTATAACTTCCAGTTTTTGCAAGTGATTTCATTGTATGTTATGCTGTTTCTAAGTTTACCTAGTTTGCTTGCTCACTAGTTTTCCAACCGATTCTCAGCCCAGAGAAAGAGGGACAGTTGTGCATCAGGCGAGCCATCCTACCTCGATAAATCAATCCAGATGCTTCCAAAACTTCAAAGCACAAGAAAATATAAACAGGCAAGCGTATTATTCACTAGAGTCGGACAGATGAAATGCCACAGTGGTCTGGTGAGAGCATTCACGAAACCAGTCAGCCGAAATATCTTCTTTCTATGCGAGCATAATTAAGGATGGGGACGTGGAATGTTCGTACACTGTACGAAGCTGGGAAGGCTGTGAAGGTAGCCAAAGAACTGTGAATTTGCAGCACGGAAGTACTGGGAATCTGCGAGAGAATATGGAATGGAATTGGGCTATCCAAATTGTTAAGTGGAGAATCAGTAATCAACTCCGGACTGGACACCGAGATGACAACCACGAACGCACTGAGAGATGCAATCACTGCAGGGATCAGAGCTAGGTCAGAGACACTGAAGAAACCTGTGTGGAATAACACTGGAACTCTCTGAATTTGATGTCCAAGGAAACGTGTCAAACCCTTTTAGGAAGAAAGGATAGGCAAGGTAAGGAATGGTTCTCTATGGATACCTGGAAGCTAACAGGGGACAGGAGGATGTGGAAAGGGAAGATGAACCAATGCAAAGATTGACAACAGAAGGACAGTCTGAGTTGAGTGTACGTCGCACTGAATGAAGAAGTGACGAAGAGTGCTAAGGATGACACAAGACAATTCTACAACACAACGGCCAGCAACTGGAGCAGAACAGGAAGGCCGTAGTTAAAAGAGACTTAAAAAAAAACACTTTATTAGATAACTAATTGTCTGTGTGTACAGAGATAAACGCAGTTGAAACCAGTAATAGATGTTCAAAGGAAACTAATTACCAGGGAGGAGAAACAAATAAAATAATGGGCTGATCACTTCAAAGGACTCTTGAATCTACCATCGCCTGCAACTCTTCTGGAAATACTGCCAACAGCATGCAAAGAACTTACGGTGGACATCAATCCTCCAACGAAAGAAGAAATTTTGAAAGCGATCAAGTTACTAAAATCCGGAAAGGCAGCAGGACCGGACGGATTCTCCTTGAAGTAATGAAAACGGACCCAGAGACTGTGGCAGATATACTGACACCATCATTGGAAAAGATTTTGGAGGAAGGAGAGGTACTTATTGACCGGAAGAAAGGCTACTTCGTAATACTATCAAAGAAGGGCGACTTAGGCCTCTGTAAGAACTAGTACGGAATAACATTGTCATTGATACCAAGTAAAATATTTAGGTAGATCATCCTGGAAAGAATGAAATATGCACTGGATGCAGAACCTCGTCCAGACCCTCTGGATTCGGAAAAAGCAAATAATTTGTTGATCGAATTGCAGCCCTTAGCATCATCATCCAATAGAGCACAATTTCACAGTAAAACGTATGCCTCAATTTCATTGAATTCGGAAAGAAATTCGGCAGTTTCGACTGAGAAATCATTCAGCATGTGTCAGGTGAAACACAACAGAAAATTTGAAGAAATGTTTGAAGTCAATATATGAGTGAAAATACGTTCGCTTTTATCACTGATTACATTCATATCTATGGTGGACCGGATTATACGGATAATCACAAGCAGGGAGAAGAGAGAAATATGTCGAACCGAAGAGAAGATGTAGATCTAGAACATCTAGACTTCGTGGGTGATTAACATCTAATGTCACACAAACTGGAAGACTTACAGGTGGAAACCAATACTCTGACAGAAGACGACCGCAACGAAGACAGGATTTCCGGTGAACGTGGAGAATACGGTGGTGATGAAGACAACCGGGCACCACCAACAACAAGTATTTATCATTTTCGAAAGGGGAAAAATTCGAAAGACGTCACTTCTTCCACTTATCTGGCCAGGCTGTATGACATCAAACACAGGTGGGCGGTACGGATGAAGATATCAAAACCAGAGGCGGGAACTAAGGCAGACCTTCATCACTCTGCAATTAGGAGGAACTCCTCGGCATTGAGCACAAAGAGCGAAATTCGGATTTTCAACACCAATATTAAATCACTCCTTCTGTATGTGTCAGGAACTTAATGTGCGCGTCACGAAAAGTATTTCTTACTGGCTTATGCAGAGTTTTATCAACAGCTGCCTTCGACGGTTTCCTACCGGAGATCAGATGGTGGTTGACGAGAAGTGATTAGCAGCAAGAAACTCTGGGAACGAAGCAGTCAAGAACCTACTACTCAATAAACAGCCCGAAGAAATTAGAGATGCATCAGATACAAACTGAGGAGATCGTCGACTGATATCGTACGCCAGGCCATCTTTTTACTGGAGCCCGAGTTGGAAACAACGGGTTAGGTGTCCGATTGTGACATAGAGGAGATCGTACGAGGAGGAGACGAGAGACTGTCGGCGATCATTGTGCCGGTTGAAGTGAAGAGCAGAGAATAGGACAAAGTGAATGTATGCTTTTGAGGTTAAATGTTTCACTTGGAACACAAGGAAACAATGATTTCTAATATAGTAACATGCAAAGATGAATGTTTACATAATTAACGAAATATATAGCTGTAGATGGGAATAATGACCACGATATTGTGAGTTTACGACCAGTCAGGCTACTGATTTCTAGAAAGTAGTAAAATGTTGAAAGCATAAACAAGTAGTTTAATTTATTGATAATATGGCCTAGTATGACAAGCAAATGTCGTCAGGATGATTGTGGAGACAATATTTAGGACAGGTATTGCAATGAGATATATACTGAAAATGAATAAATCCAGTGCTCGTGCAAGGTTATAGTTATTTAAAGTAAACAGGTGAAGATTGGTAATTGGAGTTACGTAATACAAAATCAGTCAAGAAAATTAGATGTTATTGAAATTAGGGTAGTAACAAAGGTGATGAGTTGTCAAAAACGGTTGTTAAAAGAAGTTATGTAATAATACGAATAGTTACTACCCTAATTTCTTGAGTGATTTTGCATTACGTAACTCCAATTACCAATCTTCACCTGTTTACTTTAAATAACTATAACCAATTGTATTTCTGTTTGATAAACTTATTGTACACATTCATACAAAATAACACATATATATTTGCAATTGTACAGCTAAGAAAATGAATTCGCCAAAAAGAGACTCTTCGCTGATCTACGTGTTTTGTTTTCATTAATGCCTGGATGGGGATTATACATGAATTGAAACGGAGTCAAGAATTGTTACTGCTTTCATTATCCCAAAGAATTCGTTCTCTGTGAGCATTTATTTAATTACTGTTTCAACTGTAAAACCACAGAGTGTGACAGAAAATTTCTAATGTGAATTTCAATGGTTAAGGTGTTCACCCATGTCTTCATTTCGCCAAAATTATCCGTCATAAAAGCAACATCACAACCAGTATCTGGCAAAGTATTCCAACATTTTAGTGCAGAATTAGCTACTGCAGTAACCACTGTATAAACGGGAAGTCTGGAGTCTACCATCTCACAACACCTTGATTAACGAAGAAGCAACAACTATTTGACAATTACACGTCCAGTCAATTGTTTGGGTGTGGTTTGCATGGATGGAAATGTATGTATCATCAATATATCTATTCACTGTTCACGCAAGAACTAGTCTTCAATGGCGCATTTTGAATGCTATTCATTATTCTTCTGCATCTGCGTCAAGTTTTCATTCATTTGTTATATTTTGTTTCATGTGGATACTTCCAATGATAACATTGTACTCTGTGTGATATTTGTTGTTACGCGTGAGTTACTTATTGCACATTTACACAGTCAAGGCTTCTAGTTTTATGTCCAGTTGATTTGCTTTGCCTTTGAAATGCTTACTTGAGACCATTTGTGGAGGTTATTTTAGAGCCAAGGTATGATATGTGTGTAATTTATACCTCTGATTTTTCCTTCTCATTATTCAGAAAGTATCAGGGTGGATAAATCGACTGGTCCCCTACAGGTTTTGAAACAATTCTTGTAGAAACATCACGCATTATTGTAGTAGGCTAATATGCACTAGACTTAACACAACGGATTGTCATTGGAATTAAGATTTATACCAATTAATTCATATGGAAAAGCACAGTTTTGTTCAGCGAGGAAAAATTTCTTCTTAGCGTCTTCACTTTCAAGCTGTACGGTCGTATTTATATGGCATGAAATGGCGCTAAGTTGCATTTTGATTCTATTTGTTGACAAATGCACCTATACAAGGTTTATTGAAATAGGCATGGACACTCGTGTCTAAATTTGACACAAAGCAGTAGGAAAGTTTGGTAAATGTTAATTGACCAGAAACAATGTTATTTGGCTTACACGACACATCAGAGAATTAATAAACTCCTCTTATTATTCGGTGGAAGCACGATCACTACAGATACGAATACAGATCTGTTTATTCACAAAATAACAACTGACCATCATATCAGAGAAGAATATTCATCGTCGAATATGAAACTGAGAAGACGATAGGCAAATTAGATGTGCTATGATTATTATCCCAAGTACTCTGTTTATCTAAATTTGACACGAACAATAATTTCCTCGTGTATATAATGTGCTTCACACAACACTTTATTATTATGCAGAGTGGTTTAGTGGGAATGAGAATATCAGTATATAGATATATATAAGATTAGATACAGGTTAAAAACTAGTTAGCGTTATGGGTTTAGCCCATTGCTTGGTGCAGACTGACTTCTGTCGGTCAGGTTTGCAATGTTACCACCAGCCCAGGTGGCCAGCCATAACTGTGCACTTTGAATTGTTGATATTTGATGGTTGGAGGCGATCGGCAGAAAGCCTTGAACCTTGGATTCGCGCTAGTTGGCATAATCGTTTGTCATTTGTATTCATTTCTATTTTGCAGTTAGTGAATTCAAAAGTAACTGGAGGAGGGTACCTACATGATTGTCATCTTACAAGCTCTAAGAACTCGGAAGGCCATTTCTCATTTGAGTGGTGTTGTAAGGTGAATATATATTCAGAACTGGTGGGAATGATAGGCCAGGTTTGTGCAGGTTTGCAAGACCCTGAAGTTTAGAAATCATTGACACAGTCGGTTTTAGGTGTTCAGAAAGATCTTCACTTATCCCTTAAATGTTCTTCATTGTTCTTTGAGGATTTCTCATTTGTTGCTGAATTGCCTCATTCCTTCATTTCTCGTTACTCAACTCAGAAAATCTGTTGTCGTCTGAAATCACGGTTGAACTTTCGTTGATGATACATAAATTCCTTTTCACGGGGACCACTCCCGTATCCTCACATGAACGAGTAATTATTCAATATTTGTTGCTTCTTAGTTCACGCAAATGCTCTTCACGCTGCTTTGTTAGGCCGTAATGGACTTCAGATTTCGAGTTGAGATAATGGTGACAGCAGTGGGAAGTTGTCGACTTGAATTGTCGGAGTTCTCCGTGAGACACTGAGGTGATATCTCTCATTTGACTGATTCGATTCTCGAACTGAACACCTGTGTGGAGACTGTCGGCAATCAGATTCACACCACATAATTTCCAAACCGAGAATAGATCTTCTAGTTTTAATGTGGTTGAAGTAACTGAAGAGTGACTGGGTGAAAATTCATTAGGATCGATGGGCGGCTTTCTCTCGACTAAGAAGGATTCCAGGCTTCTCTTCATGTTTGATTGTACATTCTTGGTTCGTTTATTCTTCACGATGATGTGGAATGCTTTGAGGTTTTCTTCACGATTTCCCTGATACAACCATTTCTTTGTGTGGAAATATAGAGGTTTTAGTCCCTAGTGCGTGGCTCTCATCAGATACCATAAATTCATGAATTTCTATTATTAGCTTTGCAAATATTTCTGATATTCAGTTTATTGATCCTATTGTAATCCATTGCCAGTACCATTGTTTCGATTTCATGTAGGCATTCTTTTTGTGAATAACACTAATTCATTCATTATGATGTATATGTAGATTCTGATGATGACGTTATGGAAAAGATTATTCTTTGTTCAGTAACCACCCTTTTATATCTCTTGGTTTAGGGTAATCTGGTTATATTCGGTATTTGATTATCAGTAATTTATGATTATTCATATGACATTTCCATCTGTGCACTGGAATTCATTTGCCTATGCATCCTGCCTTTTCTAATGGAGGGCATGGATCACCAAGGAATATTTTTCCCGTGAATTTTCCTTGAAATACTATAGTAATGAGTATGCTGAAAGGTCATGAAAATGGCTATGAAGATCACATATTATCAAACCTTGACATCACACCTTTTATTACTTGTACAACAGTTTGGTATGTATTCTGTCCTGAGTCGTTTCTTTCTCTCCCCAAACTCCTAGCTCTAAAATATAGGTTATGTATAATATTCGAGTCTACTGCTCTTATGAACAGAACTGAGGCTTCTTACCTGAGCTTGCAGTTGTAATGATAATGATTTCTGAGTGTCATTCATCACTTCAGTTTTTACATGAAGTAAGAACACTTAACCAAGTTTCTCAATTTACCCACTCTCCTTTTTGATGATATGTATTTTCACATGTCTTGTAACTAACTCATGTCAATAGCTGACCTTTATGGGCATCTCCATGACCTTAAACAGTGCACATGTCTGTACATCCTTGATGTGAAGTAACGTGAAGAACATTCTCTGATGATCAACGTATCTGAATTCAGTTCCATCTTCGTGCTTTTCTTTGCAGATTTAGGTAAATTTACCATATTATTTTTGTACTTCCATATGTCTATTTAGGAAGTAGAAATAATGATACCACTTTGGGTTTCAGCTCTCGTTGGCCTTAGTACCATACATTGCTGCTGATATATCGCATCATTTTCCAGATTTTTACTTCACATTGAGATAAAAATGCATTATTTAACATTGAAACTGGAAGATATATTGTAATATTTATATCTTTATGCAGAATAGGTATCAGTACTCAAGTTCCATGTTAACAAAGCAATTATCATTTGGTTCATGAACTGAATACTGATGTGTCAGAGGTTAGATTCAGGTAAAACTGCAGTATGATGTCAAATAGCTGAGTCCATGGTGATGAAGTGTGTATTTTCCTTCTAAATCTAACCAGCTGTCAAACAGCTATACAGTTTAAACTCCTGAGAATATCTCAACAAAGATCATTTATACTTAAATGATACAATGCTTTCCAGAGTTCATGAAGGGAATTGCAATCGTAAGGAGCATAGGAGAAAAAAACACAAAATAACCAAAGTTGTACAAATAGTGACATGTTACAAACAATGTGTCCAGGTGTGAGACCATTAAGTTAATAGTACTCTGCCTGCCCTGATGTCATATGTCTCTCCTACTCGGGTTACTGAAGTTGATCGTTAATTGTTTCCTAATGGTATGACATATCGTTATTATTCGCAAAGGAATATAACAATATTAAAGT
The DNA here is from genome assembly GCA_944472155.2 of Trichobilharzia szidati. Lineage (NCBI taxonomy): Eukaryota > Metazoa > Platyhelminthes > Trematoda > Strigeidida > Schistosomatidae > Trichobilharzia > Trichobilharzia szidati. Next base: position 30,481,385 of record OX235276.1, on the reverse strand, counting down.
CGTACAAATCGTGAAATGTTATAAACTCGGTGGTCAGGATCCCACAACACTTAACTGGAAGTGTTGTGAAACGTCCTCCTTACTGTCTGCCTGAATGTCATGTACCCATCGTGAGGAGATCACTCAAGGATGTCGTTCATTGATTCATTATGATAAAACACAATGTGCATATCGGTAATATTTGCATACGTTTCGTAATCTTGGTTATACGAAGTGAAACTGGTCTCAGAGTGACCTACTGATAAGCATCACAAAATTGAACATTTGCTTCTCTGTTCTGAACAAATAATTAGCCCAGTATATATTTGTGATTTGACAGAAAGGCACACTGAATCCCATTTGATAGTCTGCAGATGTTATGGATATTCGCACAGTGGAAGCAGGAAAACGATTCACATCACCATACCAATATTCTCCATTTGATCAGATTTACTGCAAGTTATGAAGTGGATTTCCTCACAGATGTCTCATTTGTGGATTCACTAGAAAAATGGAGTTAGTTACACTTGAAAATCTTACCAGTTTTTACTGTGGTTGATTCAATAAATATTCGTTTGATCTGAATATGTGTGTACCAGTGAGTGTTTGTAGTAGAGTAATATCACTGGACATAGAATTCCAGCTTCTTTGCTCCTTACTGGGTGTAGAAATTGTTTGCTTCAATTAAGTGAATTAAACTGTTCGAGTTCTCTGTTTTGACTCAACTTAACTTCTAAACTCCAATCAACATGTTCATACTTTCCACCTGACTCAATATTTTTTGACAAGGACTTCTCGGAGAACACGATTCAACATATTTCACTTCACAGAAACATATAAACTGATAGATTCTCAAAACGATGGACATAAACACCACGCTATAATTTATGGATTGTTGAACTAGACTAAGACCTGAATATACTAGGCGTAAGCAGGTTGTTGTGCTCTCTTCCAATCCACAATACCTAATTTGTCACTGTGATGTAGTACAAGACGGTTTCCTTATTAAACTTTCAGTCTAACAAAACTTCGGTCTGTCTTCTCCGTTAGATTCATTTCACTTCAGTCCATCATTTGTGTATTTGCATATTAAGGAGACAATATTCAGCGAAGAGACTCTTTCCAACGAATTTATTATCAAGCTGTACAATCGTATATATGTGGTTCTTAAGAAGTTATATCCCGTGAGGGAATTAGGTCAAAGGTGTGAATACATGAAATAATAATAATAGTAGTATGAAATGCAATTGAAATGTTTGTGATTATAATCATAGTTTAATGTCAAGTGGCAAAATAATTAGTGTCGTATATATAATAATACATAAGGCGTATAGATTTTGGAAAGGGGTACATAATTATAAGATTAGTAGACGAATATAAAATGTTACATAACATGGTGTGAAATTTGATAAGATAGAATTCAATATTATAAAAATAAAAATATAAAAATTAATAATTTCGGGTTTAAAATGATAGGTGTCTAAAGTGGAAAATATTCAGAGTGAGAAGAGTAATAATAATAATGATGATAACAATATTAATAATAATGGTAGAAATAAGGGAAGAGTACATAGAATAACTAAATAAACAAAATAAATGAATGTCTATCCCTCTACGGCCAAGGGAGAAGTAGGGATTGTACATACTTCTTTTGAACACAAAGGTCTGGCTTAAAGTCCTGAATTGCCAAGGCCTCAGCTGTCTTTAGAAGTCTGCAAAGAATAAAATGTGGGAAGTTAGCCTGGATTCTATATATGATCTTGAAATCATGGTCAGAGTTGACAGAGTGACAGAAGTCAATCAGGTGTTCCAGAATAGAGCTTCTCACACACTTCCTTTCTATGATTATAATCACAAACATTTTTATTGCATTTCATACTAATATTATTATTATATCACGTATTCATACCTTTGACCTAATTCCCTCACCGGATATAATTTCTTAAGAACCATATATATACGATTGTACAGCTTGATAATAAACTCGTTGAAAAGAGTCACTTCGCTGAATATTGTGTTCTTAATGCTACAATGGGAATTATTAATTTATTTGCATATTCACTGTCATAATTCTTCACATGTTCATCATTACCTAACCTACTTTATAATTCTTGTAGGATATTTCTTTCATGAATATCACTGCGTATACTGATTTCTTTTTATTTATTTGTTCATATGCAGACCAAATGAGTGATTTTATTGAAGCTAACTGCCTTTTCTTCATCAGTTATGCCACTATCATATTTAATACTAATTAATTCATTTCACACAGATATTCATCGTCCTTCTCTTTCACGACTGCATTGGTATGTTACACCAAGAAGCGACAATTCCATCACATATTTATTTATTTATTTATAATTCATTGAACAAGAAGTGATGAAAACATCAGTTTAATTGTAAATTTAACTCCAGAAATGAAACATAACTGAATGAAGCAGGCAGTTTTCGTTATCATCCATCATTAAAGACTTCTGAATCAGGAAGTTGTCGAGACAGCATTTCTAACTGTGATGATGTACAAAATGTACTCTGTGAAATTAATCGAACTCCACGGTTTAGAAAATGACAGTCATCAGTGGACATTTTAACTTGTACCCGGAATATATGCGCTCTGTCAGTCTTCCATCTGCTTCAAAAAGGAAACAACTGAAAAGCCTCCCGATTCCACTTTTAAAGACTTCCTACAATTATTCCCATTAACAAATTTGAATAAAGAAAGAACGACAAATGTACCAGGATAATCTGAGCTGATATTTGTATTTTTATTATTTCGTGGATTCTTCTCAACTGATTACAACCGAAACAATACTAAAATTATAATTTAAATTCCACTTTTCGTAGGTTATTTTTGAAACTCACACGTGCACCCTTGTCATAAAAAAGTAAATAAAGTAAAGTAAAGTAAATAAATAAAGTTATAACACGAAGCTTTGTTCAGTCTTTTCTGCAAAAATTTGTAACACATTCATTTTGATGTGGGAAAAGTAACATTGGGACAGTAACGGTGGAGACGGCATGTGTTTTACAGCAGTCTCACATATTTGCTTTTGCGTGGCTGAAGACATCTAGTAATACACCGATGTAGTATTTCACCCAATTACATTTCCTTCAGAATAATTATTCACATTCTTCTGAAGTCCAATGTTACATATTACTTGCTGATGCCAGGCAGCCAAAGTGACTTGTCTCATTGTGACATATATTATCTCCTTGGAAGGATGATTGAATGTTACAGTGATTTTACATTTGTCGCTGACAAAGAGATGTAGAATATTAGTGGGAAGCAGATGTATTCGGCGCGTCGGTGGCATAGTGGTTAGGACGCTCGCTGACCATGCACATGGTCCGGGGTGCGATCTCCGGCCGACGTACTCCTTTACCTCGCTAAGCCAGAAATAACGCTGGTGAAGAGAAAAGGTTGGGCGTGAGGCTAGCAACACCATCCTGTAAAATAAACACTGCTACAGAAACTTCAAGCCACAAGCTTGAAGCCCTATGTTCCACTGGGGAAAGTGAAGGAAAAAAAGATGTATTCAGCAAAAAGTGATACCTGGAGAGGGACGTGAGCCATGCATTTCATTGCCTGTTACCACTGAACAAATGAATTGAGTTACACAATTAACTTTTAAGCTGTATAGAATTTATGTGAAATTTATTAGCATTATTTTCCCAAGAAAATTGATGATCCAACTTTTGTTCGGAATCAAGCGAAAACATTTAAATCTTCCAACAAGTGTGAAAGATACAAATACTTTTTGCACTTTTTGGCTTTAGTTATCGAATTTCACACATGAAAGACGTTAAATGCAGAGTTCGACTGAATTCACACTGAGTGATGAATGAAGTGTAATTCGCTGGTTAAAGTATGAAACAGGGATATGCTATAGGAAGACTTCCTGACATTAGGAAACAGTGATTAAAAAACTAATTAATTTCAACTTTTGTAGTTCTTTGATTTTTCAATATCTTATAGACTTTTAAGGAAAACTGATATCTCCATTGATTTTGTGTAAATTTCAATTTAGATGACTACACATTAAACAGTGTGTGTGGTCCAAAAAGTCTAATAGAAATGTATGGTGCAATAATATTGCTTTCTTGAAAGGAGAAAGCCTAATGAAATAATGGTTTCTTACTTAATTGAGTGTTCACATATCCTTTACCTCTTCATAACTTTCGTTCTTCTCAACGATTCTCTGAAATGCATTTCAGAGTCCTCTATTACTTATTTTACCAGTTCACTTTTGTTATAATACTATATTTCGTATTATTTGCATGAGATTGGCTTACAGATGCTTTGAGTTGACATAATTAAAAAGATTTTAAGAAATATTGTCTTTCGCCATCACATAACAAATATTCTATCTCATATTATTGAAACGACTTTACAGTTTCCTGTAAAATATATGACACTATATTATGGAGGTATTAAACGTGTGGACCTACGTGAAAAATGAGATTTCCGGATTGTAACACCTATGCAAACAAGGAATATTTAAATTCTAAAATGGATCCTGCAAGATTAGTTGTAGAAGACATAACGAATTACACCAATAATTGCAGAGCTCCTTTAAAATATGTGGCACTAGGTTTCTGCCCATAAGAGTCACTATGTGCATGCATCCGAATGCTGAACATTCGTTACGAGTGAAACTCACCACCTTTGCCATAAAATGGTGCAATGTTAGTAAATCTACATCCATCACTTACAAACAGACACTCAATCAGTAGGTGTGGTTTGAATTATCTTATTTCAAATGTGATTCTTCTCCGGGCTATCAAACTGATAGATAAATCACTAAATGTGTATTCGAAAGATTGAATAAGTAGAATTAGGATGATTTACCCCGTGTTTTTGTGATGACTGCTGTGAAATGGAAGCATTTCAGTTTAATTAATAACAGTAATAGGTTTATTCTCTGTGATACGCACTGTGGAATTGTCAGTCTGTCGTTTCTATAATGTCTATTAATTTCTCATGATTTACGAATAAAGCCGTCTGACACTTTTACACAATATTTCCCGAATCCCGTGCAGCATCAAACTGATCACGACATTTCGCCTTCATTTCCTTCGACAAATGCATAGAAATAAAAGAACATAGAAGTCAGACGACATTTCCTGAAATCCTTATCTTTTAATTCCACTTCTTTTCAACGCATATTCGTCCTTACTACTTCTGTGTTGGTTAAGCACCTGCGAAACTAGCCCTGGTTTCCGTGAGGTTGTTCACGAGATATTAGAATGAACGAATTGAGATGAATCAAACTTCATGAAGAATCAGCAGTTGCTTAAGAAGAATGATATTATAGCTAACTTTATTCATCCGTTCATCTTTAATATCTTATGCGAACTTAGTAACAAACTATGTTTCATGAGTAAACGAAGTCGAGAAGACGAAATCTATAATATATTCAATAACTGAAAGCACAAATGAGATTTCGAAAATAAAATGATTGACGCATTTTGTATATTGTCTTTCAGTGCGATCATTTCCGATTGAACAAACGCACAAAACTTAGTATGTTCACTAAATGATACAAGCGCTTACATGTAATACTGCGTTTTCCGCAACATTTTGCTGCAAGAAGTGAAATTAAAACAAAAATCAAAATTATTATCTTTGCTTGAAGCAAAAGTCAGTTCAAATTCTGAATTTGATTTGAAGACAGTAAAACATTTGAATGGTTTTCCTTGACATCCATATTATTCGTCATTAAACGAGTCATACATGTACGCATAAGACGTTATAATCCATTTGCATCTGAAATAGTCTCCTGAAGAAGTTTGAGTGGCTGCATATAAATACGTCGAATGATCCATTCGTCAATAACTTACTAAACACTCGAATTGACAAACCAATTTCTGAACTTATTATGCTTCTTGTACATCAGGTGTTATTCATGTTCAACACACCAGTTTCTCGAACTTATCATCCATGAGGGATTTTCATAATTCATATTAATCATTCATTTGTATTAACTCAGAGGATTGCAATAAGCCTTTTGCTACAAAACCCAAAATATTGAGGAAATAGCATTTCGTGAAACATGAATAAATTCACTGGAATACAAGACTGAACTTCACACAATAAACATACCACCTGACGTACTAGGCGACTTCTACAATTGATTAACACAGAAGTGAATTAGAGTCAACTGTTAAAATTATTCTGTCATCTTAAAATGGAGAATACATCCAATATGTTTGCTCTCGTAGATTTTTGAGATTATGTATTTTGTCTCAACTTCGAAACTGAAATAATGACATAGTGTTTAACTTGTTTCTATTTGACACAGGAATTTCATTGATGACAACTGGCTGTGACTCAATGTGACTTGTCATTTTGAATGTTTTCAATATGTCCACCGAAACACGAATTGGTTTCAATAGATTGGGGAACATTTCTTGGACTCTTTGTTGAAAATCCCAAAGCATAAAAGGTTCATCTTCTCTTTGTTTGATTTAAACATCTCGTGTTTTGGAGATGAAACAGTTCTCTACTCCTTGGCCAGATTATTTTCACCGGTGAATGTTTTCACTTTGCGTTTGCTAAATCATAGACTTATCACTAGATTCACATATCACCCAGTAAGCAACTTGCCCTTGTGCAATTGAAATTTGTCTGTATTGGGAGTAAGCCTCGCTTAAATAAAACTTGAAATAATTGGTGTATATGATTGAAATATTATTTGTCTACCACATACATTGATAATACTATAACATCTATGCAATTCATCTTTTAGTGAATCCAAGTGTCAGTGCAGTTTATCCCTCTCTGAAATATCTACATGCATATGCATGAAACGAATCAAAGAAAACTTGTGAAAAGAGCAATAATGTTGTAAACATAATAAAGAAAGAGGGAGGAAGGTTCCATAGGACTTTCAAGGAATTATTCAACACAATTATTTTGAAATGTTTTATTCAGTATTTGAGGAGGAGAATGAAAAATGGGAGGAGCCTTACACACTGTTAACTGCAAGTGGAGGAGAGCAGAGAATATGAGTGAAGTATTTGATAAATAAATGCGTCGCGTTTGAACTCTATGAAAACAGGACTATGAAAGTCCAAATGAGGTATTATCAAAGTAATTTGCATGATGGAAAAAACTATCTACACTTAACTTAGTTTTACTGAAAGTGTCTGAGGTGTGGATAAATATTTCGGTGGTAAGATGAACCAAAAGTAACCTTCAGGAATGAATAATATAGTTTCAGCTATCTTAAAGCTTAAGCTCAAAAACATGGAAGTTATAAATGTCCAGTGAATCTTAAAATATCTTCTGTGTAATAAGTCGTCAGGACATTGATAGAATGACTCACCTAAACTCGGAGCCTGCAACGAAGCCATTACAATAACAAATATTGCAATAAAGTAAGTTGCTGAGTACGATGTATTCGGTTGTGGTTAAAGAATCACTATTCAAATGCCTTTATATACATTTTCAGTTATTACTGACACCCAATGGAAACTGAGATTAAATAACGTGTGGATGTAAAACACAAAATTCCTTTATTAATTCTTAACTTCCATTATCTCTCAAAAACACGTAAACAGTCCTTACAACACAAACACAAACACAAACGAATAAGTACATTCATGTCTATAGATCTTATTTACCCAGGTAACTAGTGGTGCATTAATATTACAATTACTCATTCTGTTGCGTTTCTCCTGTTATTTATCATGATTTTATTTTAGAATGCGTTTCTTTACGTTTAGCTGTAAAACGACAACAAATGAATGAATACAGTCAACATCAAGAGGTTGTTGGTGTTGTTGTTGTCTTATTCGCCAACATCTCGACATATTCACTAACTGAATCAAATGATTTTTAATTGTATGACGTTTCTTATGAAATCGCCTCTCGAAAGCTTTCTCAAAACGCTGTTCATTTTTGCTTAA